>JBANAY010000004.1:15015177-15319885 GCA_037952775.1 Clonostachys chloroleuca
AAAAAATATATTTTTAAAAGGTCAAGGTCTCTAGTATAGGGTAGACTAGTTATAAGGTAAGCTAGATCTAGGGTAGATAAAGCCTATAGGGTAGGCTCTAAAATACTAAAGAAGGATTATTTAAAAAGATATAGTAGAAGGTATAAGCTCTATAAGAGAAAATAAAGCTCTATTAGCTATAGGGTAGCTAAGAAAGATAGACTATAGAGTAGATAAAAGAGTATATTAGTAACTTATAGAATCTCTATCTAGTAGGGAGGAAGCCCTATACTTATAGGTATTTCCAGACTATAAGGGCCCTGAAGATAATATATTACCTTCTGTAATATAGACTTATAACTGCTATAAGGTTCTTATATAGAGGGATATAAGACTACTAATACAGATACTATAGCAGATATAAAGTCTACTAATATAGCTACTATAGTAATTATAAGGTTTATTAAACTAAGTACTAAGGTTCTTATATAGTAGATATAAGGTCTGCTAATATAAGTACTATAGCGGATATAAAGTCTGCTAATACAGCTACTTCAGTATAATATAGGATTACTAGTACAGATACTACAGCAGCTATTATAGCAGTTATAACCGCTAATATAATTATCCTAATAAGCAGCTACAGTAGGTTAGACTAGTAGCTTCAGAGGGCTTCCAGCTTTAGAAAGCCCTAAGTTAGTTATTTTATTCCTTCTTACCCTATACTAATTATATATTATTTAATTAATTAATATAGAGTAATTTTAATCTACCCTATAATCTATAGGGTAAATCTTAATATATATAAAATATATTCTTAAGATAGATTATTTCTTTATTAATAATAATAGAAACTAGTTTAAATATACTTAGAATATCTTTTTATAGAAAATATAAAAGAAATTTATAGCTTATTATAAAAATAAAAAGCTATATTATATATACTAGCTATATAATTTCTTAATCTATATAGAATTAATATTTTTTAATTTATATTAATAATAAATAACTTTAGAGAAATTAAAATAAATAATTTAAAAACCTAATAAAGTATTTATAATTTTCTATATATATTTTAAATAGAAGATAATAATAATAAGGGAAATATATTAAGATAATACTATATAACTTTTATAGCTATATTACTATCTAAATAAGTAATTATATAAACTCTATATTAATAGGAAGATATTCTAGATTAACTTTTTCTTAATTATAATCTAGATCTAGGAAATTATAATTAATACTAAATTATTTAATTTAGATATATTATATTAAGAGTAAAGAGAGCTAATAAGATACTAGAATAAGAGATATTAAAATAATAAGAAAGATATATTAATAATAGAAATAAATACTATCTGATTAGTATATTAGAAAATTTAGAAAGATAAAAAAAAATAAAAGAAAAAAAAATCTAATTAAATCTAAATTAGAGTTAAAATAAAGATAAAGAAGTTTCTAAAAAATAGATTTTATAGATATTAAAAGAGATAATTCTTAAATAATAAGAAGCTAGTATTTATTTATACTATAATATATATTATTAAAGTAAATATAGATATTAATAATTAGTAGAATAAGATTATACTCTATATAGTACTAGAACTAATAAGAGATATAATTCTTAGAATATTATAATTTAGCTATAGAAGAGTTAAGATAGATATAGAATATAAATAACTTTAGATAAGTATAATAGAAAAACTTTTAATCTAAACCTTATATATAAAGCTTTCTCTTCTCGAAGCTTAGCTATTATTAGAAGCTATATTTATAAATCTAATAAAGTAAGTATAAAAATCTAATTAAGAAAGATTAGTAATCTATATAATTAGTATCTATAAATTAATTAAAAATAATTTAGATAAGAGCTATTAAGTTAATATTACTACTAGTTTAGTTTTTAAAAAAGCTTATAGATATAAAGAGTTTATTTAATAAGGAAAGAGTAGGAGTACTTCTATTTTATAGAGAAGCTTTAGATTATAAGATCAGATTAAGAAAGAATCTAATAATAATAATAATAAATTATAAGTATTATTTTATTAAAACTAATTTTATTTATATAAATCTAATTTTAATTATTTTATTTTTATTTTTAATTTCTCTTTAATAATTTAATACTATTATATAAATAAACTACTAATAGATATTTAATTTAAAACTGTAATATAAATAATATTATTAATAACTATCTAAAGAAATATTCTAGCTAATAAAATAAATATATATATATACTGAGGGATTATTAAAGCTTAATAATAATCTATTCTCCTGGATTATAAGGATTATTATAAGATTCTAATAATCTATAAGTAATTAGTTAAAAAGGGTAGGGTTCTATACGTGATCCGTGCGTAGTGATGAAATTCGTAACACTAGATATTGATCTGTATCAAATGTCCCTTTCTGTATTCGCTGCCTCTGACCTGTCTTTGCCCAGGAATTGGGCTGTTCAAAAACAGGTCACGCCCGGAACGGCAGAGCGTCACCAGTGCAAAATTCCAGGCAACCACATGGTGTCAGGCTCAGGTATTTTGACATTAAACGGCTCCATGGTGCGGATATCTCTAAAAACCATTATTAGGGACATTGGTCTGTATTACTGGAAGCCGATAGCTGGGCAAGGTTGAGAGTCGCGTCGGTCTAGGTTAGGTATATCTGAGATGACTTGCAAGATCACATTGCTATCAGTCTCTGGTCCCTCCCACTTCCCGGTATGGAAATAGCTACCTGAGCCCGTCTCATAGTTGATGTATTCAGTAGATTATCGAGAAAGGAGTTATTAAAAAAGTGGTTGTGCAGCTTGTAATTGTTGTCGGTATTTTTTGGCCGTGTTAAGGCTGGTCGAGCTGGGCTGGATGCCTGTCAAGGTTTTGCTAGTGAGTACACTTTTGGCCGAGGAAATGCTGTGAGCTTGCAAGTACTTCCTACCAGAGTGTATCGTTGAGCAAAATGACATATCGTAACGCCATCATTCGATGGTCAATTTTGGACTCAAAGGGGATTACAGAACGGTTTCTTGAAGCAATTTCCTCTTTGAGATGTCTCGCGAAGTCTCGCATGCCATTAATAATTGAGAAAGCTTATAAGTCGTATTGAATTGCCTCGCAGCTGATGTACAGGCGCGCTCCAAGTTCTGTAGGCTGATATAAGATCTATGTGTTGTGGGCAGTGTGAGAGCCGATGCGTCAAACAACCCCATCGTTCCGTCCCCAATGTCAAACAACATCTACGACAATAGTGAGCGGGCGGTGCAGTATCTCGCTGCCCAGACAAAAAGCTCTCGGAATGTTGGATGAGATCGAACGAGATCTTATCCCAGCCGGAATCAGCGAAAAAGTACTAAACAACGAGATTCATCAGCTTGGCGCAACTCGGAACGGCATCGAAATCCACTGGCATAAGCGTCTTGTCAGGAGCGGCCAGAACGCCCCACGGCCTTGCAGGAGAATCCCCCTGATCGCATCATTGGCGAGGATGATATCCTTGTTGTTGATCTCGGTCGGGTCTTTGAATCATGGGAGGCTGATTTTGGAGGACTTATGTTCTTGGAGACGACCCCCGTAAGAGGAAGATCCGGGATGCCTTTGACAGAATTTGGAACAGAGTCAGGAGCCGATTCTTGGAAGGTCCGGACATGACAGGAGAGGAGCTCTACAATCTCGCCGTTCAGGCTGCTAAGGAGGACGGATGGTTATTTGGCGCCGATTTGGCTGGCCGGCTCGTTCCCCCATGAACACATTCTTTATTTTCTCAAGGGCAACAAGGTGCTCATGAGCACCTTAGGCAAGGATGGGATAAAAAGGCATTAGATCTTGGAGATCCACCTACAGGATCACGAGCGAGGGCTGGCGGCATTCTACGAGCAGCTCTTAATTGCCGCGTGATGTGATGGGCACGGCAGCTGGCATGGGATTAGATTAAAAGTGGGAAACTCCATTCATTTAACTCATGGAAACTGATTTGGACTCGATTGATTGGCCCCAATCACTTGGAGCCACCACAGACGGACCAACCCCAAACCTTCCTTATTGGGACCAGGTCCGAAGGACAGGGATGTGGACTTCGTAATTGAGCTGATTGGATATGGCTCTCAGGTGTGGATGAATGCTGGAGCGGAAATGACGAGAACCTCCTGAACCTGTACTGTCTGTTAGCCGGTAACCCCAATGAGTCTATGCTGGTGATCAGTGTGGCTTGGTGTAATTAACACCTCTGTGACAATCTTGAATCGTCTCCCTTGCTTATTGGTGAAAGAAGTATCATGCCCGCGCACAAACGAAAGCTCTCTTTCCACCCCAAGCCTCCTCTCCACCATGTTCGCTCCTCGAGTCGATTGAGAAAACTCCGTTACGCTGTCGAAAGCGATAGCGAAAGAAGCCCCGAACCGGCCCCAGAAGCTTCGCAAAAAAGGCAAAGTCTTGGTCGCCAGCGTGCCAGGACAGATGAATCAGGAGACGAGTATATCGACGACGAGTCCGAGCAGGGCGGAGAAGAGGACCAAGATGAAGAAGGCGACCGAACCGACGACGACAGCGAATCCAAACTAGAAACGCCCCGACGAGACCAATCGGACGGAGACCTTGACGAAGATGAGCTGCCGAGGGTTACCATCATTCCTCTCGAGCGACTGAGAGAGACAGGCGATATCGAATACGTCGACAATAGGATTCACCCAAACAGTCTTCTGTTTTTGGCCGACTTGAAAGACAACAATAACAGAGCGTGGCTCAAAGGTACCGTTAATGCTACAGACCGCCGGATCGAGTGCTGACACCCCAAGCTCATGATGGAGAGTTCCGGCGAGCATTCAAGGACTGGGAGACCTTTGTGGAACGTACAACATCCTCGGTTATAGCTATAGACGATACGGTACCCCATCTACCAGCCAAGGACGTCATCTTTCGCATCTACAGAGACCTACGCTTCAGCCCGGATAAGAAGCCATACAAGGTAAGTGTTATGCCGATTTTTCGGACAGTTTCGGTGAGACTGAATGCCATAGGCACACTTTTCCGCAGCATGGTCCCGAACGGGACGAAAAGGGACGTATGCGCACTATTACATACATTGCGAACCGGGGGCATCCATGATTGCAGGCGGGATCTTTGCTCCAAATGCCCAACAACTCCAGAGCATCCGGTCGAGCATTGACGAGAGACCTAGGCGGTGGCGGCGGATCTTGAACGAGAACAGTCTCAAGCAGTCGTTTATGCCCGGGATAAAGACCGGGTCAAGGGAAGAGGACGCGCTCAAGTACTTTGTCCGTGAGAACAAGGATTCTGCTCTCAAGACGAAGCCAAAAGTGGGTAGTAAGTCGTCGAGTAACGGATCCAGTAGCTTACTTGGAGAGCCAGGGCTTTATTGCTGACCACCGGGACATTGAACTCTTGAAGCTGAGAAAGTTTACTCTGAGCAAGAAGATCCAGGATGACTTACTACTCGCCGATGATACGCAGGAAAAGGTCACAGAAATTCTAAGACCCTTGGTCGGATTTGTACGTTGGCTGACTACAGCCTTGCAACGCTCTAGTCCATCGCTGATGCGTGTAGATTACCTTCCTCAACAGCATCGTCATGCCGGATGGGGAGCCGAGTAGTTCGGTGAGTGATGATTTCAGGGGGGACACTTAGAGTTTGGTATGTGAGGCTGTGGATTGAAGGACAGGGACCTAATCAGGGATTATTCCAAGGAGTTAATTCCGTAAAGGGCTACTGGAGGCTGTGCCAATGGAACCGTGAACCTTATTAATGATGATTGTGGAGATTGTGAGGTGTATTGTATCATTCACGCGGCAATGACTCATTCACCGACTTTCGGTTGTGCATCTTGATTCCTCATGCCAAAGTACCGAGGTTCCCATAAACTGCCGTAGTTGAGTGATGCCCGACCTCCAGGGCATAACTCGTAGAAGCTGCCTCGGCTTATAAAAGGCCAGGCAGCTGGCCTTCGCTGTGTTGTGGCATCCTTCATCAGACACCGGCCAACTCATCCAACTCATCAACATGGCTCGTTTTGACCCCAACGACTTGTCCCGCTTTGACGGCTTCCACATTCTTGAGACTTCCTACAAGGTCGTCTCTGATCACAAGATCGCCTGCCATGTACTCATCCCCAAGGCCCTATGCGAGCGTGCCAAAGACAACCCGACAGATCCTCGGCCGATCATATTTCGCATCCACGGCGGCGGTTTCATATCCGGGTCGAGCCTTTTCCCAAACTTCTTTGCCCTATGGCACCTCGAACTCGCAACTCGACACGATGCCATCATCGTGAGTTGTGACTACAGACTGGCGCCCGAGGCCAGCATCCACGAGATTGTTGAGGACATCGATGATTTCTTGAAGTGGATTTATACCGATCTGCCTGGATTAATCAGCACCAGTTTAAATGTCAACGTCGATACAAACCGCATCATGACGGCCGGAGACAGTGCTGGTGGATATCTCAGTCTTTTGGTTGGCCTCAACCATTCCAACGAGATCCGTGCTGTGACAGCGTCGTACCCTCTGGTTGATGACAAGAGCCCGCACTTCACGGAAGCGTACGACAAGCCGATGTTCGGGGTTCCTCATCTTCCGGTCTCCCTCTGGGATGAACACGAGGCCCGGTTGAAGGCCCATGAAATCCCGCCTGTCATCTCGGCCGACCCTCAGCTCACACGCGGCGAGCTGATGTTCAGCGCTATCCAGAACGGAAAGTTCAAGGACCTTTTCCCCAGCGACGAAAGACCTTATCACATCTTGGAAAAGCTCGAGGATGGCGGTCGGTTCCCTCGGGGTGGCGTGTTTGTTTGGCACGGAAAGGGAGACACGGTGGTCCCTGTCGAAGGTAGCGTGAAGTTGTCAGAGTTGCTTGCAGCGGTCGACCCGGATCTTCCATTCACCTTGGCTATTCAGGAAGGTGATCATGGGTTCGATGAAAAGGCGTCGCTTGACGAACCGTGGATGGAGGAGGGTTTAAAAGGTCTGATTGATGCATGGCTCGCCTGAGGCCATTTGAGACCATTTGTCCCAGCGATTGTAGCACTAACGCGATTTGCCATTTCTGATACCACCTTGACAATGTACTCATTGTAACAAGGGGCTTTTCTGATGCTCTAGGATAAATTGTTGTCGCTCTATGGAATAGTCTAAATGCCGAATCCATTCGTCAAACACCAGCAATGGCCTCTCCCTGTAGATGGTCCACTCGTGCTCCAACCCGAAGAGGTTGCTAGGACTTGGGATAATCTGCACGTGCAGCGTCAGTTCAAAATCTTAGCTTCCCATGAGGAGACTTGGCTGTGATCGTGCGTGCCGAGTTCCGCCCTGTTGCCTCAACCTCGTCCCCAACATGGATGACTATAGGGATGCAATAAAGGCCACGGCCACCAGGGTGTTGAATCATTCTGAAACAGGCTAAATCTTGGCTCGCGTATACGCCAAAATAGGAAAGTGTGTACCCATGAGGAGGGTGGGATACCGAGGCTTCACCATTTTCATCATAGCTAGCTTGAAGCTTAATTGGTTCTCAAGTCTAGAAAGCACAGCATACACTACCTAGGCAAGCTAGGCATCTACATACCATGTAGACCCACGAAGCTTGGTAATGCCTGTGGATCCCTCCTCTATGATGTGGCATACATGATTCTTCTAGCTGCATGTATGGATGACAGTCTTGTTGGTGTTAATGGTGCAACCATCCCAGTTAAACCCATGTCCTACCAAATAGGCCTGCCAGGCCTTGATTTCACTGATGATTGGCATTAGCATCGCACCAGTTACTGGTATGAAGCTCACAATAATGGAGATCAAAGTTTGACACAAGCAAGTACCATGTATCTTATCAAGTCGTCCCAGCTCAGTGAGACGAGATGAGCAATCATTGTGCTTGGCGTGTCGGCGTCAAAGGGGCCCTGTGTTGCCATGTCAAGAAGGCAATCCTCTAGACCGGGTGGCCCCGCCACTCGCTGCTCTGGGTTCACTGCTCTTAGCTCACTACGAGTAGACTAGGTTCATTGTTCCACCCGGCGGTAACAGTTGCCAGCCCCAATATTCAGCACAGCGAGGACAACGTGATCGTAAGCAGAATCAATAAATAAATAAAAACCAAAGGCGGATGGACTCTTATTGGCGATAAACTAGATTAAAAGATTCTAAAGATTCTAATCCAATCCAGAACAAATCTAAAGAACCCAAGTCTTCGATATTTAAGCATTGGCGTCCAGTCTGTTACTCCTTACAAAAGGGATGAACATCCTACTCTTCAGATGTAGTTGGTTGAGCTGGGCCATGCCTGTAGGACATGTGGTGGAGGGGGGGGTTCAACCAGAGCTCGGCCGTTGAGCTCTCTCGCATCGACCCAGTTCCCATGGATCTGAGCTCGCGTGCGTATTGGAAGCTCGATAACCGCTACAGGGTTCTGGAAGTCCTTGGTGTCAAGTATTACCAGGTTGGTGAGGTTGAACTCAAAACGGTCAACTGCAAAAATGATATAACCATCTCCTTCTGGAGAGTCATCAGACCGGGGAATGAAGACGGGTTCCTGGCACCGGCACTGAGGTCCCGGGTAGTAGACCTCCAGCTTACCGGTGCTCTTAACGAGCATTGCAGTAGCATTGAGCCCTTCGAAAACATGCTTATCGCCGAGAGGTCCCTTCTCTTCTGAATAATAGATATTCATGAAGATATGGTCATACTTCTTGCAATAGTAGCGCTCATCGATACGACAAAACTCATTAGGAGCATCCACCAAGGTAACCGGGTCGGGAATGCTGGTCTCTGTTGGCTGCTTGATGTCAATCTCAAGACGAACTAAATCCACATTCGTCTGCTTGGGGGGTTTTTCTGTCCATCAGAAGTAGACCAAAATGGGAAAAGCACTGTTCGTGGCCAAGTACCCTCGAAATAGATCTTGTCTCCCTCCTCCCAAGCGCCGGCAGTGTGCACCATCTCCGAGTTGAAAGGATGTGTGTACAAGCGATGCTCGTAGGGTTTCCACCCCGAGCCCGCCAAAGGTTGTTCTGGTCGTCTTGGGGTCACGTAGAACACGGCCGGACGCTCCGTGTCCCAGGTAGCATGTGTTTCACCAGGTTTTGGCGAGGGATTGAAAGAGGTAGGCCACTGGCAAAAGACAATCCAGTTGTCTGTGATGGCAACGTCGTGCACGAGTCCGGGGATAGACCGCTGAAAACGGTGCTCGTTCCTGACGATACCTTGGCGGTCGACGGAGTAGGATATAATCTCATTTTTGGCATGATCTATGCCCCAAGTAACCAGGTGATCGGCATGAGGATCGATTTTGGGGTGCGCCGTGAAGGTCGGGCTTGAGATCTGGTTGCCATAAGGATCCAAGCCGGTGGTCTCAAGGGTATCTGGGTCCATAGCATATGGAGGGTCCATCTCCTGAAGAGCAAGGAGCTTACCAGCCCAGTAGACAACATTGGTATTGCTAGTTGTGCTCAAGACAGCCCGTATGCAGGGATGCTGTGCGAGAGGATGGTCCTGAACATCTTTCCAAAGGCTCTGCTTCTTGTTTCTCTCGACCTTATATCGGTCATTCTTGACGTAGCGTATCTTGAAATCCACCTGACCCTTATGGATGCGAAAGGCACTGACAACCCCGTGGCCGCTGAGGGGACTGTGTCCAGAAAGTGTAGGGGTGAAGTGATCTGACCCCACGCGGTAAAAAGTTCCATCCACAGAGTCTGGGATGGTGCCTCTAACCATGACATCACCAATTTCACCTTCAAGGCGAATTGGTATATCATGTCCACCCAGGTCCTCTGTCAAGGCCCATTTGGATGGGAGGTTCTCAGCACCCTTGATGGGAGTAAAGGTTGTCATGATGATCAAATGAGGTGAAAGAATCTTTGGAAAGTTGAACTGATATTGTGGCAAAGAGATTTAGATTGTAACGGGAAAAAAAAAAAAAAAACAAAGAGGTTATACCGGCCTTTATATATTTGAAATACACCTGGGATGATGAAGGGATGACAGCTTAACGGCGCCGAGCGCGAACACCAGAGAGGAGGCGAGGCGATGCCGAGAAATCTCCACCCCGGAACTTGCAGTATATGAAATCACAAGGTTGCCATTGGACGTGCCAATTCATTAGCAAATGTACATTTGTTTCAAGGTACGGGCCATGTTAATTCACATTTCAGCCTATTTATGGGCTTCGTATGAAGCGAGTATCTGTTTGGCCTAGATTCAAGGATAGTTCGCTGAGTCAGCGGTGGTCGGAGGAACTGGAAGTTCCGCAAGTGCGCTTCCATGACATTCAGGCTCCAACGTTAAGCCCGGTCCATCCATATCCGAATTCTGCTTGCGAACAGCTAGGATGGGTTCCGTTTCCACTGCAACTTGCCCGTGCTTCTCCTCAACTACCTAGCCACCCAGTTCGCCCTGATCGCCATGGCCTCCCCTCTCTTCTAGCGTCGCCCACTCCTTACTCACCAAACTATACCTGGTTCCTCACGCACATGGTAAACGGCGTTTGGCAAACGGCAATTATTTTTGGGTGGGAAATGAACTGGCGCTTGCAGGACATAGGGTAGCCAGCAATTGTTGTTCATTTGATAGTCCTTGTGCAAGTTGTGTCCGCGATAGCCAAGGCTACCCCCTAACCAAGTCACGATAGAGCAGCATCTGGCTTCTAAGGCACGTCTGCCCTGCTTAATCAATCAATCAAAGCATATGGTATCAAAGCATATGGTGACTTCCCTAAGTTAGCACTATGGTTATCAGCTTGCTCACTCCAGTTCCCCCGGTGCTATAATTGCCAGAAACCTGCTTGATAATAACCCCTTAGTCCTATCCGTTAATTTATAGTCAATCTACTCTCCTTGAAAGCAAAATAACAATCAGGTTTTAATAAGGTGAAATTACTTCTAAAGCAATAATTATCTCTAACAGTGTTCGTCGAAGGTTACCAGATTGCCACAAAGCAGCCTCAATCTTCAAGTTATCGCCGGTGGTTCAGGAATCGATTCAGATAGCGTATGACTATTCATCTATCTAGTGAGTGCCTAGACATCGCTTCACAGGTTTCGGGCGAGACTACCATGCTAGAACCGCTAACCTCCGACAGCTCTGTAACATGTTACTGACACACCTAATGCTACCATGTCACAGAGATTAGCTACAACTTGTCAGAGTTTCGCGATGAACTCCTCTACACCTGCAAGTAGCAACTCAGGTTGTTCAAGGGCGGCGAAATGACCACCCTGCCTATGATATTAGATTGTGAATATAGTCTATAGGAAGCTACGTACCTTGTCGTATTCGGCAAAGAAAACCAAGTTCTCTGCGGTTGCCTTTGCCATGGACTCAGGTACAGTCCAAAGTTCATAAGGGAAGCATGAATACCCAAACGGCTTTGTTTTCGGCACGGAGACAGCATTTGCATTAACGATATTACGGTACGGCCAAATGGATCGGGGGAAACACGCCGTGAACCAGTACAGAGACACCATACCAAGTATGGTGTCTAGACTTGGTGGTTGTCTAGGGTCCGACCAATCGAGGAATTTTTCGCCAATCCTGGCAGAGTCGCGATTGTTAGTCCCGGCGTGAGATACGGGGTAGGACAAGTCGAATATTACGAACCATGATAATAGAGCAAGTGGGCTGCTCGAGAGGACTAACCCAATAGTAGATGGTCGCGTGGCGTGCTCCATAGCGTATGCCATTCCAGTCGTACGAAATAATTCTGCGCGGTGAGCCATCGTGATATCAATTTCTCGTTGGTATGCCCCATTGCTCCTTTCTTCAGAGCTATCCGGTACCACCCAGAGGTTCACTATGGTGATGGTGGCGTGAGTACTTTGTTACTGCGTGGCAAATGGAACACGACTAGGACAACAACAAGAACTTACGATGAACAGCTTTGCATTGCTCATAAGTAGCTGAGAGAGTCGTGGCCAAGATCGAGCCGACGTCTCCTCCTTGCGCAACGTAACCATCACTGAATCCCAGCCTCATCATTAAACCGTGAATAAGCTCTTCAGCGTCCGACATAGTAAAATCCCGGTCCAGTGGAGGACCTGCGGAGAGGGTGTAGCCTGGTAGAGAAGGCACTATGACATGGTATGGTAATGTATCCGGCGTATGTCGACTGCTGAGTATTTCTAGGATTGGCAAAAACTCGACAAATGATCCTAAGTTAAAAATGTTAGACCCTTGTATTCATTCCTTTTGAAGGAACGTAGAAAACATTGCGAGGATGAGTGAGAATGGGCGCATAGTGAAACTTACCTGGCCACCCGTGAAGGAAGACGACGGGCTTCGCATCCTGCCTAGCTGAAAATAGAGCAACGAAGTGTATCTTAAATCCGTCACTACCGTAATCCACAGGCACATCCATTATAAAATTTGGGTACGAATTGATACGTTCCTCAAATTGGCGCCAGTTGAATTGGTTCAACCAAACAGATTTTGCGTTGAGCAGCCATTCCCTGGTGATACCAAACCGTCTGTCCGACTGAGATCCTTCCCAAGTTGGCGGTCCAACTTTAGATAGGTCTAGGAGTTGATGGAACTCACTAATGCTGTCCTCGGAGACTCGCAGGGTGAAGGGACTTGGCGCTTGTTCGACAAAATTAGGAACTCGAGCGAATACTTGATGAGACATGATGGCCGAATTTCAAAGCGAGGGGTCTTGCATTAACGAAGTGACGTGTCTATGGATACTGAACACTGGCTGGGCATTAAATAGGAGTGGAGGAGCTCAAAGTCGAAGCCGTTCTGTGAGCGGCATGTGCTGGTGCCCGAGCCTCCGAAATCATATGTCTCTAAGAGAATGTGGATGGTCCAGGAGCTTCACGCACGCCTAACTTAGGAAGTATTCTTGCTGATCCTCGCCACCCCACTCATTGATGTCAAACTACGGAATTGAGACTTGCACTTGCAACTGTCATTGGATGGGAAAGACCCTGGATGCTGGGCGGTGTTGAAAGGGCGCCGAAACCCCCGTTCCCTTGGCGGCGGAACCATCATATCAGCCGTCACCTGCAGTGCAAAACATATTGTGAGCATGCCAGACGGGCGCTTTGAGGTTCGTTCTGCATGAAACAACCTGCCCGAATCGTCCAGGTGCTGCCTATAAATTATGATTGATCAGCCACGGATTCGGTCGTAGGGAGGCCGCCGACATCGAAGCCCGCCTCTGAGTTTCTCGGGGTCGCACGCATTATCATGCTGTTCATGAAATCCCGAAACCCGCTTACATAGCACTCCACGAACCTTCCCGCCATAAATATATAGCTTAAGGCAAGACATCCATCACTTAGAATCAAGTTCTTTACACAACATTAACCCCATCCTCTCATATTAAACGTACTCTGTTCTTTGCCAACACTCCGTCGCATTACTCATCCATCATTATGTCTACGCCAGACTTGCAGAAGAAGTACAATGAGGAGCGCCAAAAAAGGCTTCGGCCTGAAGGGATGGATCAGTACATGGATTTCCGGGATCCTATCATCGGCAGCAAGTTGGGACGCGACCCTTGGGCTAACTACGATTTCGTAGCTGCCAACTGTTCTCCACTGAAAGACGGCGCGGCGATAAAGTTCGTGATTATCGGTGGCGGTCACGCTGGTCTTTTACATGCCGTTCGTCTGCTCGATGCTGGCTTCAAGCCCGAGGACATGGTTCTTGTGGATACAGCCGGCGGGTTTGGTGGGACCTGGTATTGGAATCGTTATCCAGGACTAATGTGTGATGTGGAGGGCTATGTATATATGCCATTGCTGGAGGAGACTGACTACGTGCCAAAGCACAAGTACTCCTACGGGCCTGAAATTCGTGGGCAATGTGAAAGAATTGCCTCGCGGTACAGTCTTCAGGGTCAATTCTGCACCCAAGTCAAACACCAGCAGTGGGACGACGAAAAGCGGCGATGGATAGTCAAGATGACTCAAGATCTTGGCCCGTCCCGGGGCCTGGTCCACCTGACCATCGAGACGCAGTTCTTGATCACCGCTGCCGGACTCCTCTGTGTGCCTCACGTCCCGAAACTAGCTGGCTTGCATGAGCTTATGGCTAACAGGAAGGTATTCCATTCTGCTCGATGGGATTGGGAATACACGGGGGGGTGCGAGGCAAAGCCTGACATGGTAAATCTGAAGGGCAAGAAAGTTGGCATTGTGGGCACCGGAGCGACTGCCATTCAGATCGTTCCAGAGCTTGCAAAGTGGGCAGACCACCTGTACGTCTTTCAGCGAACTCCAAGCTATGTGGGCCCACGTAACCAACGGGAGACGACTCCTGAGGACTGGAAAAGAGTTGCCTGCAAGCAAGGTTGGCAATACGAAAGACAGGATAACTTCAATCACTTCGTTTCAAATGATCCGGCCCCCGAGAACATGATAAATGACGGCTGGACGGCTGCGGACTCATATTCGATTGCTGGTTTCGTCGGTAGTCCGTCGAGGCTTGTCACTCCGGATACGATCGAGGAGCACATCACCTCGCTGTACCAGATCGATACAGCTCGGGCGGAGCGGTTGCGTGCTCACATCGCTAATGTGGTCAAGGACGAGGCCACTGCTCGGAAACTGCAGCCGTGGTATGCGGGCTGGTGTAAGAGACCAGCCTTCCATGACGACTACCTACCCAGTTTCAACCGGCCTAACGTCACCCTGGTTGACACCGACGGCAGAGGTGTTGACCACTTCACAGAGTCTGGAATCGTCGCAAACGGAAAAGCGTATGATCTCGATATCGTGGTTCTGGCCACGGGCTTTTACACCCGCGGAAAAGATCAATCACCCTCGGGCCAGTCCAATGCTCCTCTCGTGGGACGAAACGGAGTCGAGGCTACGCAAAAGTGGAGTTCTCCCGAATATGCGTCCCTTTTCGGTGTATGCTCCAACGGATTTCCAAACGCATTCTTCACCAGCGCTGCAGGCGGTGGTATCTCGTATAACCTGACCTCAGCGTTCGACATCATGGCAGGATTCGTCGCTAGCACAATCGCCAGTGCTCACAAACGAGCTCGAGATACTAACACCCTTGCAATCGAGCCGACTAAGCAAGTCGAAGACAGATATACGGATGAAGTGCAAAAGCGCGCATTGTGGTTCAGCGTGCTCGAGACGTGCACGCCAGGTTGGTTTACGGGGGAAGCGGAAGGGGCATTCGAAGAGAAAACGCCAGAGCGGCAGGCTTTCCAAATGAGGCGCGCCCCTTGGGGCTCCGGTATTCTTGACTACAAGCGAACAGTATTAGAATATATTTCCAGGGGTGATCTGGAGGGCATCGAGCTTAGGGACTAAGCTAGAGGAGTACGGTGATTCATTGGGGACCTCTACGGGTAGATAAAGCTACATTTCTCATGTACTAGGAGTGAGCGCAAGAGAAAAATGATTGTGAGCTTGATGGTGTAGTTAGAACAAGTTATTTAGACAAGATGTTTTGTCCCGATCGTGACTGAACGAGATGGTGCTGAGAGATTCAAATTACGCTCTAGATAGGTCGCGAGTGGCCAGGTCTAATGCTAGAACTGCTCATCCAATGTCAATGTTAGAGTTTCGACGACTATCGCAGAGTCTACTCTCCATAACACAGCCTATGAACCGAGACCTGAACTGGAAGTTGATGAAGATATGACAAACTGAGACTGTGTTTGGGACGCCGGACCTATGGCGGGGTTGTTTTTCAACGCATCAAGCATCTGGCGCCGGGACCTGACTCGGCCTTCAGGGAGATACTCATCGCATATCCTCTTGGCAGACTGGCAACGAAGACACTGAGGTCGAGCCTCATCTCATTTTACACGACGGATCCTATGTTTTGTGCTTGTGTTAGATCTTACACGGGTAAGGTCGCGGATGGGGGGCCACGGACTCACCTACAAGAGATGCAGCCGGTCTTGTTTCGTTTAATCATTTGCGGCATATGTGGCGGTGTGAGGGAAAGTTCGCCGAGGAGATCTCTTAGACAGATACTCTAACGTATTAAGACGTATGAAATATTGCCGAGAAAGTGTAGGATGCTCCTGGCTTCTCATCGCTCTGACCGTACGTACTGTGAAACTAAAATAATGAAAGAGGCAAATGATCACTTGTTTTGTTCCCCAACGAATTACTCCGTCCGACTAGCGCGTAAGCTTATGGCAGGAAAAAGGTCTGGAGGCCGATAAAAGCTTTCTTTTAACCGGACCGCTACCGAGGTATCTTGGAGTGAATCTACATGGGTGTGTCACCCATAGCGCGACTGAGATGGCACAGCATATTCACAGGGCAGCCAAGCGGCCAAGTAGTGAGCGGATCCCACAAGGCTATATTGGGCGAGACGAGCTAGGTCTGTGGAAATTCTTTGTATATCATTAGTGCACATCGTGGTACGTGAGTGGTTGATACCAACTACTTAATGCTCAAGCCTACGTGTAATCATTGCGGTTCTCCCCCGCTGCTTGTTTCCTCCTTCTCGTATCTGTCATCCCCTCTTGACTAATAGGGAAAGAGGTGAGATGATCTATTTGGGGGTGACATATAATCAGAGTAAAGGCTAAGCACTGTACATGATATCAATGCACATCGGGGGTGGTTGATGTAAAAGAATGGTACGAATAAACAAGAGAATATATCACTCGCCCTATATAGAAGGTGAAATGCTTGGTCAGCTCGGGCAATAATACTGGCTATACAGTGACCAGAAATCACCTCGGTCAATAGTTTGTCGAAAAAATTATTGCGACGGATAATGATTGCCTGATGTGCACAAATAGGACGTATGATGGTCCCCGCAGGACAAATAAAAACATCCCAACTCATCCCCCCTTTGCCTCCACTTACAAGAAGAATCATCCAGTCTGGGTAGTAGAACAGCAACCATGCAAGCGGCCAGATTTTACGGCCCTGGCGATATCAGGGTTGAGGAAGTCGACCGCCCAAAAGTAGAGAATGACAAGGTGATTGTGGCAGTAGAATGGTGTGGCATCTGTGGCAGCGATCTGTCTGAATACAGTCACGGTGAGAGCCGCTGAACCGAGAAGAACGACGATGCTCTGATGTGTGTTGATGCTGATCAACCAGCGCATTTATCTCCTTAGGTCCGGTAGCTATTCCAACGAAACCACATCCACTTTCCGGGGAGCAAATGCCGGTGATAATGGGTCACGAATTCTCCGGGAGAATTTTAGAAGCACCACCTGGTTCGAAGTTTTCTTCTGGTCAGCCCGTCATGGTTGATCCCCGCCTGAATTGCGGCAAGTGCCTCCAATGCTGCTCTGGGCATACAAACGGCTGTGAGAAATGGGGTTTCCTTGGCTTGAGCGGCGGCGGCGGCGGTTTTGCGGAAATGGTTGCTGTCAGACCAGAAAAGCTGCACGCTCTGCCTGATTCTGTCGATCTGGCTGTGGCTACACTCCTGGAGCCGCTGTCAGTCGCTTGGCATGCCGCCGCTCTTTCAGGTTTGAGCAAAGGGAATTGCGGCGATGCAGCAGCCCTAGTCGTGGGTGGTGGACCAGTAGGCGCCTCGATGATATACGTCCTCCGAGCGTGGGGGATGAAGCATATATTTGTTTCCGAACCTAGTTCAGCACGCCGAGAGTGGCTCAAGGGCATTGTGGAGGCCGCATTTAACCCAATGGAAATAGACATTTCCTCGGAATGCCGTCAGAGAACAAAAGAAATTGGGGTAGATGCTGTCTTTGATTGTGCAGGTTCCCAAGTCGCCCTGGATAGCGCTATTGGTAGCTTGAAATTCCGTGGCAGCTATGTTAATGTCGCACTGGGTACGCCAAAGGTAACAAAGAAGGATTTGGCCTTTACCCGCTCATCCGGAAATTATTTCAACAATTGCGCTGATTGTCCTCTCATGTCAGGTGGCTTTACCCTGTCAGATGATGTTGCTCAGGGAGCTTAAAGTGACCTCATCATTGGCATACAACGACGCAGACTTTAGTGAGGTCGTGGACGCATTCATAAGTGGTAAGTTTGATAATCTTGATAAATCAATTTTCCTACAACAGATACTGATTGTATAAGGACAATTTAACGGCGCGGAAAAGATGGTGACTGGAAGAATTTCCTTACAAGAGGTTGTACAGAAAGGGTTTGAGCATCTCGTTCACCAAAAGGACAAACACATGAAGATTGCAGTAAGCCCAAAGATACAGAAAGAAGGCTGAAGCAAGATATTGCGCATAATGTGCCGCAAGATGGAAATTTAAAAATACTTTGCATAGTGGAAGTTGCTAGAACCACTTTATCCAAGTTCTTCGCAGTGATGATTAGTTCTAACAAAGACTACTTCTAACAAAGACTACTACACTTTTTAACTCAGATCAAATTCCTAAAAGTTAGTTTCCTAAACGAGGAGTGGAATTATATGTAGTCTGTGAGTGAAACACATCTCCTTATTGACCAGCATTTCTTGGATTCATAAGAGACAACAGAACAACCTTTCAATACTGTCCTGTGACCTCAATCTTCGGCAGACCTCCTGTTGGGCGATACACGTCCCAATTATCAGCGTTGAATGGGTTTCCAAATGGTTTCAGTGCAGCGAAACGCATAGTATAGTTTCCAGGAGCAATCTGGCTGCCGTTTCCAAGCTTGCCAAACCACCAGTGCTGCCTCCCCCAACTCAGGCTCGTAGCTCGTATAATGTTGGTTTCCGGATAGGTGTATGTCTCATCCGGGTCATCAGTCCCAAGTCGAAAGGGCCAACCATTGTTAGAACCGACCCACGAGGCCACCGAGCCGATGAATGAGTCCTCTCCTACAACGGGAGGATATTTCCACGACCGCTCTGAGAATCCCTCTTCATATATATCCCATCGAATCTCTGTGGTGCCCCAGATAAACTTGGTATAAATCTTCGGGTAATCCATTATCCTGTTAGAAAGATTGAAAGAAAAACTGTCCAGCGTCAGAGATATTAGCCATTGCCTAAAATAAGATTATTTTCATGAGATAGGAGACAGCATACGTTGGTTTGTCAATGAAGTGAGTCTGATTCAGGGTTGAAACCAAATATGGAAACCCATTTTCATTTAAGGTAGTCAACTGATTTTTCAAGTCGCCACCAAGACCTTGGCGCCAGCGGTTAGCAACACGGCCAAATATGCATAGTTGAATAGTTTTAGAACAGCCAGAGACTCACCAAGGTACGGGACCGATAGAAACTCGCCATTGCTGCCGGAGATGGTGACTTTGCCGCTGTAAAGTGGCAGAGCAGAGGCATTCCAGCCAAGATTATCGGGATTGTCAAAATTGATGCTGACCTTCCTACTTTCGCCTGGTTGCAGTAGAATATCCTGTGGAAGGGATACCACTGGCGTATATTCTTTGGGGGATAATTGGGCGAATGGACTAACGCGCTTCGTTTGGTCAGACGGATCCCAGATAAGCGCATCAACTCCACCAGCTGGATGCTGGGAGAATCGATACGTCACAGCCTCTGATCCATTGTTAGTCACCCTTAGATCGTGATATCGGTTAAAATATCTCGTATCGTTGAGGGCGATGTTTCTGAAATCGAGCTGTGTATCGTAGCTGAGAATCTTGTATGCGTCAATCATCCCGTTACCGACTTGGCTTGTGCTGGCACTGAAGGGGAATGTTGCCGCAGTACCGTTGGACCATGGAATCGCCCTGCCGGAGGAGATTATACGACGGCTTAGTCGGTAGGCAAACTCCTTGCCTTGTACGCTCCGACCGCCGTGAGCACTTATGTAAAGGGCAGCAACGCCAGCGACGTATGGACAGGACATCGAAGTGCCACTGAGAATTTTATAACTGCCGTCAAACCATGTGCTAAATATGTTACCGCCTGGCGCGGCAATGTCGGGTTTCAGTTCGAGGTTGTAAAGGGCGGCCCATGAGGTAAATGGATTTGCGCGATTGCCGGCGGGATCTTCGATTCCAAATGGCAACTCTGGATCCAATGAGAAATCTGCCGTAACGTTATTTACTGCCTTGAGGGACTCGATAATTTTCTTGCCATCGCCAGCCGTAATGGCACCGATACTGGAGGCTAGAGGCGGCTCGAGAGCATCATCGTTGTTGAGCATGAGAATGTATTTTGCACCGAGTGCAGACAGGTTGTTTTGTTTCACATAGTGATAGCAACCCCCTTCCTGATAAGCGGGATAACACCAGTCAAGGTTTGTGTGCCTTCGGGATATGGCTGGCACGCCTCCGCTTCGGCCTCTGGGTCCAAGGACAGGCTCACAACTGGCCAGTCGACGATCTCTGGAGGGAAGTAGTTGAGCGCAGGGATGTAGCCCAAAGTTTCGGCGTTTCCGTTGATCGTTATTCTAAAAGGACTGGCGGGGTAACGCTCCGTCTCAGCAGACGCAACAGCAAGCACGTTGTTGCCAGATGATCCGCTACTACCGTAGAACGGACCATACTCTCCCGAGTTACCGGCACTTATTGTGACGACAACCCCCTCATCAACAAGACGAGAGGCTACCTTTGCCCAGATATTGTCGGAGTAGCCGTTTGCTCCGCCTATCGAAGCAGTGATGATATCCATTCCATCTTCAAACGCAGCCAGAAAAGCCTCTACAAGGGTCGCCGTATCTGTGCTTCCGAGGCTGGTAAAGACTTTGTAAGCGTATAAGGATGCCTCGGGGGCAACGCCAACCCAATAGTCATTCCTCCCAGCGATGATGCCTGCTACATGTGTGCCGTGTCCCTGTTGATCCTTGGGGTCATCGTCCGGTACCTTTGCGCCTGTCTGAGGCCATCCTATTTGGCTTTGTTACGGGATGATCACTTTTGGCTTCAAGGAAGAGCAAGAAACGTACGACCGTCACCAACAAAATCGTGACCTCCTGAAACCTTGAAACCAGCACCATAGCCGCCCCCGAGCTAGAAAATGGATTCATACGTTAATAACTGCTTTTGGAACCATTTGGGCTTGTTCTTACAGCCGGGTGATCGTACCAGACACCCGTGTCCACAATCCCAATCTTAACGCCTTTCCCGAATATCCCTTGAGCATGCAGCTTGTTCACACCCGTTGCATTGTGATTGTCGTGGTGGATAGGCGCGTCATCTGCAAAGGGCGCCTGTTGCTCAAATGTAGGGAGTAGTTCGATCAACTCATTCGGCCAGACATCCAGCACGTCTGGTGCTCTTGACAGATCGTCTTGGGTCAGAATATCTGTCTCAATCAAGGCTCCCTGAAAAACACTGCTATCGAAAACCTTGAGAACGGAAATGCCGTCTTGGCTAGCTAAGCTCTGCCGTTCACGAGATCCCTAATTCCGTAGAAGCGGATCTTAGCTTCGTTGTTAAAGAGAAAAGAGACAAAATTACGCTCAACCCAATCTTTACTCACTGGGGCATATTCGATGATGAAGCTTCGAGCTACTCGAGCAGGGAAGGGATTTTCAGCATCGTTTTGTTGTTGGTTGATTTCGGCGACAGTTGACACCAGAAATGGTATCAGAAACCCAATGGATCTCAACGCTGATAAATACATTCTTGCTCTCGCATCACCTCCTCAGATTGCTTAAGAACAAAGAGAGATCTGTCCCTCAATACTTTCACAGGAGTGATCGCAGATCTTTTTTTTAAGGCACATTTTCGATATGGCGCAGGATGATCACTAGTGGAAGGATCACAAGCCTGGTTCTAATCATTTTATTCGACTACAACCTCAAGCCTTCCAATCTGACCCGTTATACGCCAACACCCGCACGATGCAACGTTGATTGTTCGCCAAGCTCTCTCAACCTTCCTAAAGAAACGGGGTCATGCGAGGTGCTCAGTTGACCCGCGGATAAAAGAGAAGCCTTCTGGTGGGGCTGCCACTATCCTGCCGCTTCTAGAAATTATCAGAATTCCTGTCAAATGATAGATGCCATATGCCTGTCTGCTTCTCAGTCGGTTGTAACCTTCCAGTCTTGGGTCAAATCGCGCTTGAGGTTTGCGGCCGTTATCTGTGCTCAGCGTTGTAAGGCAACTTCTGTAGCCTACCGACTATGGCATAGATATAATAATGACCAGTTATTGTAGCCCTTAATAAGATTTCACAATCGAGTTTCGCATTTCAAACTCCAGCCCATTAAAGCATAACCAGGTACAACAGCCTTATTCTAAGTTGTGGGTTGATTTCAGCTATGCAGAGATGAAAAAACATGCTTCTTTATTAAAAAGAAGCAAATTCAGAGAATAAATTTCAATGGAGGATTTATTTGACCAAAGTTTCAGAGCAGTCTGATGTAGAAATTGTCCAACTTTAACTTAATAACAATGCAAAATCGGAAGATCGTACCGATTTGATTAATCAACACATCTCTGCCAAACTGTCTCAACCGGCATGACTATGGAATTGGTGTAGGCTAGCAGTTCAAAATATATATCAATTTTGGGAGCTTGAGCAAACGTGACTGAGCAAGAGTTGATGGCTGAGCCGGAAAATTCGGAAAAGCAAGATGAGTCTGATGAGAGGGGAGCTTCGGATTTTGATTAGGGTCATCAACATAGAGGTACGCGGCAAATGCTATACTTGATATCATGTTTGGTTCAACGAAATATTCTCATAATTACTTTCGACTAGTTTTCAATACGATGTATCTTTACAGACGCATAGCAATCAGGCCGAATCGACAGCAGGCTATTTGAACCCTAAAGGTTAGTGCTGATATGAAACGTGCAAATCCAAATTGAGAAGTCGTCTGGTATCAAGGCTGTGATCAAGACAAGAACGACACAAAATGAAGCAACATGCACAAGTCATGCTTAGGCGGTCTTCTTGCAAAGTCTTGGGGATCATCAACTTCGACCCAATCTTCGGTTCCGACCATAGCCTTGGCATAGAAAACGCCCTCGGGATCGCACTTCTTGCGAACCTCAAGGAGTCCGGGATAATTGTCACCCCGGTAAGCAGACTGCCACCCCGGCTGTTCAATGTCGCCCTCGTTCACAAACGAACCACCCGGCGGGGAGGCCTCGGTCAGAGCGGCGTCGACAATGTTGGTAATCGTATTTCTCCCAGCTCCTTACCATGAGGTCTTTCGATGCACCAAGCGGCAAGAAAGCAGATGAAATACTGAAGCTCCACGCGTTGCGCCAACCTGGGTGGATGGCGTTATAAGGGTTGGGGTTGCCAACGCCCGGCCCGACAATGTGCCCAACCATTACCCCGGGTTCCTGCCACCCCGGGATAGTGGTGGCGGTCCTGAAAGCCTCGATGAGCTCGTCATGGTTCTCTTCAATGTCTTGTCGGTTAAAGAAGCGTCCACCCATGACAAAGTTTGCCCCTGCGGTGTCTGTACCGTAGAGTAGGTCTTTATAGAGCGTATCGTATTCCTTCGTATAAGTGGTGTATGGAACATTCAGCTTGTCGAGCTTCTCAAACAGGGCCTCCAGGGCCTTGTCCAGCTCGGCAGCTGTCATGCGCGGCGCCATGAGGGGTTGAACTTGTAGATTAAGCTCGCTCAGCTCGTAGTATCCAAACATGCCGTTGTCGACATAATGATTTGCCAGACCGTGGAAAGCATCGACTGCTCTCCAGAAGAGCTCTGTGTCGTTGGTATGTGTCGGATTGATGCTGAGGACCATGCCCGCCGACTTCTGCTCAGGAAACATCTTGACTGTAATCAAAGTCACAATGCCAAACGTGCTGGGACCGCCGCCTGTCAAGGCCCAGAACAAGTCGGGATTTTTGTCGGCATTCGCAGTAACATATTCACCATTCGCTGTGATTAAATTAACAGAAAGGACATGATCAGCAGCCATTCCGTGGATGGTAGACAGGGACCCGTGACCGCCACCCTGAATGTAACCACCAGCGAAACCAACAGTCTACACAACATGTTAGCCAGGGAGTGATTGTAAAAGATTGTTACACTTACTCCGCAGAAACCGCCAACTACCTCGACAGGGGGTTCTGTTGATTGGCCTGAGTGTATACTTCCATGCCTTGGATTCCAGCTGCTACAGTAACAGCCCCGCCAGTATAACCTCCGGGCCCATCATATTTGTCCATGAACTCTGCCCCCTTGAACGAGTATGTGTTAATGGGCAAGGCACCAGCGCCGACTGAGAGGCCCATGAAATCATGGCCAGAGTTGCGGACGATGAGCCGAAGATTGCGGTCGCGTGCAAAGTCAACCCCCCCAGTCTTGATATGCTCCAAAGTCTCGGCCATGATTACATACTCTGGCAGGTAGCCGACTAAGCAAGTATCCTCAGGGTTAATTGTCGGCAGGCAGGTTTCGCTGGTTGGGTAAGGCCCTATCGGGGCAACGCCAGAATTAATCCTACACAATAATAGTTAGATACCAAGTATTCCACTCCCACAGATTAAGAGTCAACTAACATCCAATCTCCAGAGAGGAATCACGCTGTGGCTGCCTCGCATGCCTCGCGATCGTAGGTCTGCATGCTATCAAACTCGTTGTAGCAGGACGCTGCGGGAGGGGTAACTTTACGCAACGTTCCGCCAACAGTGCGGTTTAAAGTCTCCCAGTCAGAGGGCGACGGCCAGCAGTCATCTCCTCTGTAGCATTTGCAAGACAGGCCGCTGTCTTGTCTCTGCGGTGCTGCTAGAGCCAGACCGGCTAGGAAAGATAAGTGGAAACGGTTCATATGCATAATTGTCTCTAGCTTGAATAGACTGTGGTGAAGACGTATGCATCTGAGATTCTTCATCTGGATCTGGTGAGCAATCTGCCTCTTATATATTTTGCGGGATTCATCATTTTTTTGTCATAAGCTCGCCAGGCTCAGTGTTCGCCAAGACGAACTCTTGAGGCCGCTGTCCCCATGGAGGTTTACCCACAACTCAAAGCCTTTCTTTAGTACTACGATTCTCACTCGTCAAGGCGTACATGAGGGTTGTCCATGGGTTCTCAATGCATGATCTCTCTGATTATCAATCTGATCTGCGAACCTCACTCCTTATCGATCGCGGACTTAACAGACGACCGAGAAACGAGGTACGCTCAATCAATCAGACTTATAAATAGACTAGTGACTGTTATTGGCCATGAGAAATCATAAATATGTAGCACCGAGCTGACCAAAAGCAGCAGAGAAACCTGAACCTGTATTCAATTTACTATCAACTCATCATACCTCCTAGAAACCAGCAATGGCGAGCCTCAAGACCATTTTCAAGCTCTCAAACAAGGGTACTTGTTTCGAAAACATCACCATAAACCCAAGGGATGGCACGCTCCTCGTGACCCGTGCCGACTGCCCGGAGGTCTGGCGCGTTGACCCTGTGACCGGGGAAGGGTCGTGCCTTGTAACGATCCCTGGTGTAGCCTCTGTCACTGGCATCTATCGTCTTAGTGATCATACCTTTGCTCTAGGTGCGAGCAATTTCGACCCTGCCACCGGGCCCGAGGCTGGATCGCGGAGTATCTGGATCCTCGACCTGTTCCCAAACAACGAGCAGCCCGGCCTACGAAAGGCTGCCGCCATCCCGCCGATTGGCTTCCTCAACGGCATCGCCATGTGGAACGCTAACACAGTCTTAGCTACCGACTGTGCTAATGGAAAAGTCTATAGTGTCGACATCTCCAAGAAACATACTTTTGAGATTGCCCTTGAAGATGAGACCATGACAGTGCCCGCCGGGGCACCCCTGACCATCGGCATCAACGGCATCAAAGTCCACCGTACGCCGTCTCAAACATTTGTGTATTACACCACTACGATGCGGATGTCTGTGTATCGCGTGCCCGTCTCAGATGAGTTGAAAGCGATAGGACCAGTCGAGACTCTGCATTCCGGCTCGACCGTGGACGACTTTATCGTCTTAGAACGCAGTGACACGATTTATCTATGCACTCACAACGAAAATGTGGTCCTCTCCATCTCGCCGGACCACCAGGAATCGAAAGCAGTGGCGGGGCATAAGAAGAAGATGGATCTTGCGGGATGCACGGCTTGTGTACTGAGGCAGGACGGAACAGGGCTCTATGTGTGTACAAACGGGGGCAATTCGGAACCTGTCGATGGGAAAACAGAGCCGGCAAGCATTGTAGAATTGGAGCTAGCTTAGAAGGAAGATGGAAATTGGGCAGCAATGCGCTGTAGAGAGCGATCCGGAGGTTTCGTATGGTCCGCAGGATGACAATATCTGTGATTATATCAGACTTTTACCCTTTCATAAGAACCCGGGTCTTTTTTCAGGATGCCCGATATGTTCGGGCATGCTGTGATCATCGCCCGGTGATGCTTGATTGCGGTCGCTCGCTCGGTCTCGGGGTCGTGTGTTCGGACTTGGAACTCCATATAGGCTAATTAGATGGAGCGCTGAGTCGCACAAATTTTCCAATTTTCCACATCTCTATAGTTCATAACTAACCGTTCGGCTAATGGCTTATGTTTCCCCCAACCCCTTGGGAAAGTGCTCGAAGCTACCGAACTTCGTTTTATTATAATAGACATGCCGGATCCGCGCTGAGCTGGTTTTTCAGTTACACGGACATGGTCCCAAGATGACTTCTGACTATCTACCTTTTTAGTTAATCGAGTAATGTGGCCGGTAAGCCGTGTAGTAACCCTTCCTACTGGAACATTTACACCATAGTCTCTTACTTCTCTGCGATGAAAATCCAGCAATTAGCTTGCAAGGCTCCTCTCTCCTGTTGTTCTTTGAGAATCGCTTTCTCAGCCTCCGCTCTCCACCGGGGCTTCTGTTCCTCAGCCCAAGCCATTGTTCCAACATTCTGCCAAAACGGCGTGTCGAACCGATCGACAAAGCTGCTCTGGTCCAGGATCCCAAAGGTATCATCGTGGCGGAAATGCTTAACCATCTCTGGCTTGAAGCCGCCAGCCACAAGCGTGTTGTGGCTTGTCTCTGGGAGAGACCACTTGCCCGGATCAAATCGTCTAATCTCTTCCTCTGGGCGTCCAACAGCCGTACTCGCTTCTTGGAACATGCGGGAGATGAAGTTGTCTCGCCATACAGTGAAAGCGGCTACACCACCTGGCTTGAGGACGCGGTAGATTTCAGCCGCTACTTTATCTGCCACCGCATCCGCAACAGCGAAAAGGGCATAGCTCATGATGACCAGGTCGAATTCGTTATCTGAGCACATGTGCAGATGTGAAGCATCTCCGACATATCCTTTGGCGGTCTCCCATTGTCGCACTTCCTTGTTTTCATTGAAAGCCTCAATGAAATTCGGACCAATGTCAACCCCGACCACTTTAGGGGGCTTGATATTCTGAGCTGAGCATTGCTCGTAGATGATTCTGGTTACTGTACCCGAGCCGCAAGCCAAGTCCAACACGGACATGTCGCTTTGGATTTTAGGGACATGGTTGTCAAGAATATCCAATACAGACCGCCGGGCCTCAACGATAGTAGCCTCTTCGTAGAGATGAGCAAAAGAGTTGAGAGCCATGTTGTCGAGTAGGATCTACGTCTTAGCGAGCCTGTAGTCTCCAGCTATTTAGAAGGAGGTGTTGGAGAAAAGAAAGTTCAGAAGCTATGCATTGATACTATACCTTCAAACCATCTAATACAGTTCAGTTTTCAGGAGCAGATATTCAGATGGTCCCCGAATAAGTCTCCGAATAAGTTTCCGAAGAAGTCTCCGAAGATGTCTCTGAGTAAGCGGCTCAAAGATGTCGCAAAAACAAGCCATTTGTGGTCGTCGTAAACTTTATTAGTGGAGTTAAAGTCTTGAAGGCGGGTGTCGAACTACACTAGCTTCTTTTCAGCTTATGTATCTACCCTAAGCTTTCACTGTGTTCTCTTTCATTGCGTCTTAAAAGGTCAAGAAATATTTCTATTCGGTAAATGGTCCTTCGACGAGCGGCTCGTGCTAACAGAGAGTGAGTCATCGCTATGAAAGTCTCCAGGCTTTTGCTTTTGCATGACTGTAGTCTTTGGATAGCAAGGCTTTCTTTTCTTAACCTTTCGTGTTTATTGTGTTGGGATGTCAAGTAGCATCTTCTATTGTTGTTCTCAGTTCCATACTGGAACTATCCCTGGTATCTACTTTGAATGACCTATCATTTCTAAGTAATGAACAATTTGTTATTTGTAGGAAACAACAGTATTGATCCTTCCTTTGGCGAGAGTCGCGGTGAAAGTTATTTAGGCTCCCTAATATTGTCCTAAAGCGGAAGGATCAAGTCTGGGCAATGGGTTCATAATTGCCTCGATTGGTTGCTTACCTTCGTGGAGCCCAAATTGACGCTTTGATCCACGCACCTGAATCAGGTAATTACCTGAACTGAGCAAGGTAAAGGCAACTAACTGCACGGACTACCTAGGTAGATGGTTTGCTGACAAATGGAATGTCAGACTAAACTAGAAACCGGTATGTATTTTTACTATCTTCTATTCCAACTGATCCATACCCCTATGTTTATCTTACTTACACAGGAGCGTGTAGCTATGGTGAAGGTTCAATTCATCGTTGTATCTGATCTCTCTGACTTGACTTCGGTCCATACAAAGAAGGTAGCACGGAAGCACTCGGCTCGGGAAGCGCACGCTCGAGAGAGACGAACACGGACGGTCAATTTCCAAACACGACACCGTCATTTCCAACAGCCCCTCCCCGACGTAACCCGAGCAGTACTGTCAGCTGAGAGACACGATTCCGAGTTGTTGTTGCCGAGCCCGGTGGACCTCGTCTCCGCACACCGGAATGACCCCTTTGATACTTTCGCCCTCCCAATGGGGCGCAAGGAGCAACTCCTCTTTGATCATTGTAAGATAGACAAATTCGCCAAGACTGTTTATCAGTCCTGGTTGTCCATCGGCACATGTGTTAATTGAGTTCCTAGATGTCATGACCGCCATCCCGTGCTTGAATGCCAACTGTAACAAATATTTGGGCCTCAAAGACTATGCCGACACCATGACCCGAGAATGGATACGGCTCGCTATAACAGACTGCGGCTTTATATATGGGGTCTTCCTATCTTCATGCCGCCATCTGTCTCAAAGCTTCAAAGACGACCCCGTCGAGGGGGAGCAGCACTATATGCAGCTGGCCACGGAGTACAAGCTTGCGTGCTTGCGCACCGTGATAAATGCCTTACCTACAGTTCAATCCACCCTTCAAGTAGACTATACAACCATAGCCAAGGCAATGCTTCTTGGTCTTGACGAGGTGAGCTTGCGCTTGTTTTGTAGTAGCCTTGGATAGTCCAAGTCACTAAATGCCAGACGCAAACCTAGATTTGGATGTCGAATTATGGTGCGATGCGTTGGCATCTATTTGGGGCAATCAAGCTGGTTAGTCTAGCTGGAGGCCCAGAGGTTCTCGGTAGGGATGGCTTTCTTTTCTGCATCTTTGTACAGATTTGCAAGGCCACTGGGATGGCGGGTCTGGCGACCATGTGGACACCTCCGACCTTACGGGACTTGATTGCATGATTACCAAGAATCCGTTCAGCACTTTATCTTTAATAGATTCTAGTATTTCTTGAAGACTGTATTTCTCTACCATGGAAACCCGTGAGGGCTAATGGCATGTAGTTAGTTAGTTGAGCATCAGAGAGAGGAGAAGGGGGAGTATCAGAGACGATCGGGTTCTTCACAATGTTGTGTCGTTGCTTATCTGGTCTCTGATATATCAGGCAGACAGACTTTCCAGCTTCACAACTATCGCTTTGCAGAGTAGTAGACAGCTAGGTCAAAGTGATAGCCATAGCTCGTCATAACGACAGATAATGATAATACTGATTTCTACAGGAGTCACCTGCCCACTTGTATATCAGTGAATATCTATGAAGTAGGATTAACACCTATTACTAGCCTCTAATGTAGTCACTTACCATAGATCCTATGCAATGTCCAGAGGTACCCCTTTCCATGTATGGTACTCTCTCACAAGAGTGACTACTTAACCTTACCGCAGCTTCAAAGATCTAGTCCTATTAGCCACCAAGACATCGGAAGTAAAGATGTTCTAACTCAAATAGCACACTCGTTATACACTCGAATAACATAAAAATTTGCCTATGCCAGAGAAAACGAGCAAGCCTAAATCTAGAGTGCTGCATCGTTCGGAAGGGTTTTCACCAGTGCAATGGCCTCGGATCTCCAATTGTCTGGTTGCACGTGAACACCATCCAAAGCACTAAAGACAATGTTCTTAGGTTCATTCGGTGAGTATGTTGGCCACTTGACACCCATGTCTTGCACTATATACATATTCATTAGCAGTGCTCAGGAAACACTGATCTGGCCTGTTATCTACCTTGATGGAAGTTTGGCGACTTGTTGACTGCAAAGCTAATCCACATGCGGCTCATGGTCCTTGCAAGCCTTTTGTGTTTGTTGCGCAAGTTTCGATCAGCGGGAAAAGGGTCACCATCCCAGCCAACCCCATCTTCGTTGCCAAAGACGTAGGGGATTTCCTGAAAGTGCGCTGCGCCAAGCTCGGTTGCATTAACGCTAGCAGGGACGGTATCAAAGAAGTAGCTGTAGCTTGGAACTCCTTTCGCAGCCCAGGCTTCGGCCGCGAACCGGCGCCCAGCCATGAATTGCACATCTGTGAGCCAAAGGGACGTCTTGCCATATTGAGCCCCATAAGCGGTGCCTGGGTTTGGTGCAACAGTACCCAGGCCTGCAATGGAAGGGTCATTGACTTCATTGTCATATAAACTGGACCAAGCTTGCATAAGATCTGAAGGGATAACACCCCCAGCCCAGGTGTTATGGATAATATTTGAGAAATCCTCATCGCTGTTGATAGGAAACGGCGCAATTAAGCGAGTAAAAGAAGTACACTCATTACGGTTGGCCCCAATCAGCAGAGGGACACGGATAAACTGACCACGCTCAAGCTGAGCTTGACTTGAATTTGCAATAAGTTGGCCATCAATAACCATGCTTACAGGCAAGCCCACGCTTGCAGCATTTAGTTTTGTCGCAGGAACTTGGCGCAGGCAATTCAATGGATCATTCGTGCCTTGACAACCCGTAGCTTCGAGAACGGCATTGAAATCTGCTTCTCGCTTGGTAGAGTTGCGGTTCACCGCGCCCTCAGTGTAAGGACCACCACTCTGCGCAATGGCGCTGCTAAAGAGGCCGTCGTCCCGGCCACCATACGCGAGCAGATGGAAACCGACGGAGAATGCGCCGGCAGACTCGCCCATAATAGTCACACGTTGCGGATCCCCCCAAAATTGACGGATGTTCTCCTGAATCCAGGCCAGGGCTTGTCGCTGGTCATAGAGTGCGATGTTTGCCAAGCCATCTTGTTCGATCGCAGATCCCGCCAACATACCGAAAGCGCCCAGACGGTAGTTTAAACTAACGAATATAAGTGGCGTACCCATATCAACAGAGTTGCCAACAATGAAGGAGCCATTGTATCGGGGCTCATTAGCACTACCCTCAGCGAATCCCCCACCCGGAAACCATACAAGCACAGGCAGCTTGGCATCTCTTCCTGTCCCTGAGGGCCGGATAATGTTCAGTTGTAGACAGTCCTCGCTATATTCGACTCCTGGTACAGTCTGAGAGTACCCGAGGAGCCCGATGTTATTGCCATAACACCAGGGTCCGTACGAGGTGGCCAACCGCGTCTCGTTCCATGCAGTCGGGGGAGTAGCCCTGCGCAGTCTTAGTTCTCCCACTGGAGGGGATGCATAAGGCACACCGAGGAAATAGTCTTGCTCATAGGTAGGGCTCTGGAGGCCAAGAAGTGTCCCGTTTCGGAGCGTAACAATTGGCTGACGGGCCCTAGGAACCGCATTGGGCAGGGAAAGGGCAACATGAATAAGGCTCATGAAAAGAAGCATGGCAACACGCTTGGAGTACATCATGCAAAAGTGGAGCTTTGTAATGGCTTAACAACTTAGACTCAGGAAGGTCATCTAGCTACGGTATAATCTCTACTTATATTCTACGCGAAAGTCAGAGTAAACCGCTACATGATTCAGCTTCGAGGTAGATTTATCAGCATTCATCAGCATCAATCTCAGGCCCTGCGTATTCATTAGCTGAGGTAAATAAGCTGCCAAGCATTGGGCGTATCTGTCGGTATCAGCATCGGTAGCTGAGTGACCGATTTGCGTCAGTAACGATATTAGGGGGTTCAATTATTAGACTTATTCATGATTTTCGTACGAGCACTCGACCTCGCGCTCGCGACTTCAGGCTCTCCGATCTCAGAGAAAGATATCGGAATGGAAAAATGGTAAAATTCCGCGAGCCGGATGCCAGGGGGGCTGGCTGGGATCGCACCTATCCCCTGTCTAGGGAACAGGAAGGGCAGCCGACACGCAATAACAGCGTCAAGCATTGCAAATTCCCCGGAGTTATTCTGTTTTCCGCTCCGACTTCTCGTGTTGGGCTTAGATTATAAAAGGATCATCGTCGTCCTGACATGCGTATAGAATCAGAGATGCACCATGACGCCCATAGGCAACGTACAGCCTTCTCGCAGCTTTTCCTGAGGTCGGTAGAGGGGCTAAGTTCGAGCAGGTGGTCCTTGATGTCTACAAGGCCAATGTGCCAAAGACCTACTTCATTCAGGAGAAGTTACTTAAGAACATGCGTCTGATTGGTGATTGTGGTTAATTTGGTGGAGAGAGTCCGGACGAAAGTAACAGTGTTGTGGAAGAAGCCCTGTCAACGTGAGAGGACCACCTGAAAAGAACAGAATCATTCGCTGACCTTACGTAAAAGGAACAACGAAGAGTACTTGAAAATGTTCAACGGGTCGAGTAGTAGTAGCAAAGAAGAGATTTTATTTCAAAAGTCTTTTGTAAATTACCTAGGGTATTGCCACGAAGAATCAACCTAAGATAGAATAAATTCGTAACATATATTGTGCAATGAAATGTTTACATAATCGCTTATAGTAGTACAGCATACACAGCCGCGGTCACAATTACCAACAAATCTTATTAGAAGCAGAGAGCGTCCTGCATTAGTGTTTCGGGACTTCTGCTCCTATGCAGAAAATATTATACAAAAGGTCCTTCCAAGCAATCCAATAGCTTCGGGCCCAGAGCGAGAACTGCCAATCTCTGTACATTCGGGTGTTAATACCGGTTTTGAGGTCAACGAACCACGATGTACAATCTGTTGTCCAAACCAAATCCTTGCACTTCTTCTGAAGCCAATTGTGATCGATTATTGCCAAGCAATAGCTTCGGGGTTCACTATAGATAGTCGGCGCGGTTAGTGCGAGTTGTGTTTGATCCTGACGCTTAACTTACAGCCAAATGAGTTCATTATGGGCCGGATGACTCGCATCGTGAAGTTGACTTGACACTCGACGGTGACAGAACCTTGATAGATGCATTAATGCCCTTCATTGACACTCTCGGCCTCAAAGGTGATATCAAGAAGGCCCCAAAAGCTGTTCGTGAGGGTGCGGAGAGGACAAAGTTTATACAAGCCAGTCTTAGAAGAACAGCCCACGTTGGTTGAGAGCCCGAATGGATTGGGAAGATGCAAGATCTTGGAGTATAGGGCTTGCAAGAGTTGTTAGATGTTCTGGCTTGTGCATTTTGATCCTTTTCATAGTAGGCGTTGGTATTAGAATGGTGTTATATGTAGGAATCTATCTATCCGCTCATCAACTGAGAACAGAAGTCTGCCATAAAACCTATGATAATTAAATATCTGTTGAAGTGGTTCAGAGATTTCGTTCGTGCCGTGATAGGCTGCTCACATTGGCAAAAGAGCCTGCTAAGATGACGCCGCAGTCTACGTAAGTACCGCCAGACATATCCTCGTAGCTCGGATGATCTACTGGCTGCACCAATCCTATAATCCAGCGCCTAGTAGCGCAAGTCCAGGGTCAGCGAGACTCGCGGCCGTTGTTCTACGAAAGCTTCGCTATCGCAGATTCCCAGTACAACAGGCAAGAGAACAGCACCTCGGAAGGCATGGCGATGCTACACGATTCCGGCTTCTTCCCCATCATTACTTTAAACGCAATCCGCGTCCCCTACCTAGAAACTCGGTCACTTGCTATATAACCGTTAGCTATTCTGGGCGCCCTCAGACACGCCAGATACCTGATGCGCGCTTTGTCTATTTCTTCAACAGCCTGTGGCATATTAGGGCTCATTGCCGCAATATTTTCCCCTGTGACGCCCCAGTCGATTATTATGTGTTGGGACAGTTACACAAGAACCAAGCGATCAGAACACGTAGGCACGGAGAGCTGAAGTTTGCTAGTTGAAGTAGAATTGATCAAAGAAGCAAGTTTGCTACTATGTCATGAAATTTCCCAATTGAACTCTTTATTCATCAAATAAAAGCAGTATCATTGTACAATATAACCCTGCTAATCAGGCTATACCATCTGATAGCCATCGAGGATCTGGGTCATGTCATAGCTCCCTCTAATAGGACACTTCGTTGATATGGCGCGAAGCAAAGCGGCCATTAAGGTGAAAGGCGTTTTAGGAGAAAGTGACGCGCCAACGAAGTAGATCCACTGTCTTCTGCAAGGTATCCCGGCACTCGAGAGGCTGGTCAATGGCATTACTTGATGCCGGCTACAGCTTCAGAAATCGAACACCCGGTTCACGCCAGAAACGGATTTGGGCGGCGAGGTTTGGCAGGGTTAACTGTTGAGGCAGTCTATTCCGCAATTCAAATACCAAAATATGAGCTGATTGGCTAATATGATGAAAATGCGAGGGTAATTTTCGCTGAATATACGATGAAGAAAATATGATCCGAGACGCATCGTCAACAGTGTGAGATGCCAAGACTTGAGACTTCCTGTTTAGGAGATGGTCAAGGGCCGGGGTTTGAAATGATTTGTAAACCTGCAACATCTACATAGACATTAATAATGGTGCTATGCTGAACAGAATGGAGGCTCCGCCAGCATCCGGTGAAGAGAGTTTCGATGCATAGAGCAGATACAAAATGTAGTTAGGAAGGAAATAAGAACTCGAGACAGAAATGTATATATAGCACGCCAGTTTCTGCCTCTAGTCCACCAACATCATCACTGCTACATCTTTTACAACCTATTCATCCAGAACCAAATCCCCTTCTCAATCATGCATTCCAAAATATCGACTTTGATTCTCACCCTCGCCGGTAGAGCCTTTGCTGCACGGCATCTTCCGTTCAACCTGCCAAACGTAACTTCACCTACGCCTTTCAAACTCGAGGTTGACCAAGATGTCATCAACTTTGCCAAAGAACGGGCAAGCACCTTTCGTGTCACGCAAAGTGTTTATCCAGGCCTGACTACCGAGGGTGGTTCTACTGAACGAATGTCCGAGCTGGCCAAGTACTGGGCAGAAGAGTATGATTGGGAAGCCCAGTTGGTCAAGATCAACCAACTCCAGCACTTTGCGACTACTGTTCCCGGCAATCGTGCCTATGACGCCCCTATTCCTCTTCATTTCACTCATCATCCATCCCCCAACAAGACCGCCATCCCACTGCTCTTCATCCACGGATGGCCATCCAGTCATCTGGAGTGGGTGAAGCTCATTGAGCCATTGTCCGACGCCTTCCACATCATCGCTGCCGATATTCCTGGTTTTGGCTTCAGCCCGGCGCCCACCCAGCCCGGTCTTGGCCCGCGCGAAGTAGGAATCGCGTTCGACTCTTTGATGAAGCAGTTGGGCTATGAGACCTACGGCACCGCCATCACAGACATTGGGTGGCTCGTCGGACAATGGATGGCTGTCGACGTAGCTAACAGTCTCATCGGTTACTTGACCGATTTTCAGCTAAACACCGTCACAGACGAAGATTTGGAGCGGGTGGCGAAAAACGAGACAACGGCCGAGGAAAACGACTTCATTGCATCGACTCTGGCATTCGCCAACGACCACTTTGCCTACTCCAGCATTCAAGGTCAGGGCCCCTTGACACTGGGCTGGGCCATGTCTGATAGCCCGGTGGGTGTTGCTGGCTGGTACTGGGATCTCAGGGAGTTGTCCAGTGCTGGCAACCATTACTCGTATGACGAGATCATCACAGACGCGTTGGTTAATTGGATCCAAGACCCGTATAACAATTTCCGAATCTACGTGGAGTCTCTGAAGGTGGGCAAAACAACATACGCATACTCAATCCGCCGCTCGAGTTCGGCTAGCTAAAGTATGATTTAAAAATAGCCCGAGACTCTCAACTTCCCCAAGAGCAATATCCCAGCCGGCATCACCCAATGGTCACTCGAGGGTGGACCATTCCCCGAACTCGCAAACTTCGCATTCGCTGTCAGTATATCCCTCTCCATCGTGTTGCCAACATAAAATGGTTTCCACTAACACTCAGTAGCCGCGAGACTGGGCAGAGCGTACAGCCAATGTCGTCTTCTTCCGGCGCCACGACTTTGGCGGCCACTTTCCCGCCCTGCACGCCCCCGAAGCTTTCGCTGAGGATATTCGAGGGTTCTACTCTAGCCTATAGATGTGAGAAAGACCTCGGTGCCTAGAGAAAATGGGAAGGGATGGCACAAGCTGTCCTAGTGGTTACTTGAGGTCATGGAGGAGGAGGTAGTACTACTATGAACCGAACGAAAGGAGTTGACAACAGTTCGGTCTCGATCGAAGTGACCTTGGTCTAGCAGATGTACGAGGTCTCCTGTCTAGGATATGTGTCGACATACTGAGCAGAGAGCTAGATACACAATATATATGAACAAAGCCGATTTAAACTTAATCAGATATGGCTTGCAAAATTTTGAATTCTTATTAATGGGTTCATTGAAGAATCAAACCGCGAATTGTTGCCTGCTATTGAATTGTTATGATCCCTTGTATGTAGCAGACCGGCTGCTATTGCAAATACTGTCCTGAAAGAATAAAACGCAGATGGTGTGGTCCGATTTGGTCTGGAAACATAAATAGTTATTCAAATTGTATTCAACTACCTTTGTAAAAATGACAACCACAATATTGCTCTACTTTGCTTCATAAGTGGAGGCTACAGGGTGACAGAATAACTCGATCTTTGCCCATAAGTCATGATGTAGATGGGTTTCAAGCCATTTTACGTGCTCAGGATGCTCTCTTAGGAATACGACATTGTCTTCGCTAAGGGGAATTCCGAGTCGCAGCGATGCTTTGATATCCTCGCGATGGAATTTTGGATCAAGTTTCCCATCTGATCATCTAGGCGGCTAAGGTATACGACGAAACTTTCTTCCTCCCCATCTGAATGGCCATTTGCTTAGTTCTTTATTGCCCTTATTGATATGAAGACTAAGTGGGAGATTGCTTAGCTAAAGCTTGGTGGATGCAAAGCCAGCAAAATGAGATGATCCGACATACAGAGATTGGCCCGTCTATTTCATCCAAAAAAACACCGGTGGGTATTCCTCTTGGGTAGTGTGATCGTGACCATGATGATCAAGCAGAAAAAAACACTTCACGTTGTTGAGGCCAAAGTCGTCCCGAAATGGAAACAGGCGTTCCTGGGCGTGATCAAAATCCCGCTTGAATAAATGTCGACAGAGCGTATTTTGTATAAATGTGATCCTATCACCATATACATCACCAAGTTTAAGGTGCGTAATCGTCTGCAGCAAGATACGCATCTTGGGCGTAGAATTCGCCACGGGCTGCTGGGGCTGCTGCACCATGAACCTCAGAATGATGGTGATAGATTGCATCTGTGTCGGTGGGTATAGCTAATTTGGGTGCCGGTAGTTTTTGCGATAAATTAGGGATTGGCTTAGTCTCTTAGCAACCGCGGGCATCAAAGTCTTGGATAGAGTTCAGTTTATGGCAAGTGAGTCACGGCAGCGAGTTAGGGGTAGGTCGTGAATCTTCCGTTCAGCTCTCGGGATAACTTCTAGTTGTTTTTTTCTTTAGGCTTCACAAATTACACGTTGGTATTTTATATGGCTACATCAAATGTGGCCTGAAAGCTTTTTTTTTTTTTTTTTTTTTTTTGGCTTCATACACCAAGGCACGTAGGGCTTAACTTATTAAGTTTATATAGTAAGGGAGAACAACGAGAAACAAGAGTCAGTGGACCCAGGTGACATGTCATGTTTTAAATTCTTCTTATTTCATCTTCAAGAGAAAACTTTTTTTAAATTTGGGTAGGCAAGTCCTGGGCTTAGATAAAACCAACCTCGCTTAACAAATTGACACGTATGTAATATCTTCTACCTTTCCAAACCTCCAAATGTGCTGTGTTTCAGCTAGTCACCGCCATCGTTTTCCAAGTCGAATAACCCCAACCCAGGCCGCTGGCCCTCAGATTCTGGTATGCTTTACTTGGAAGACTTTTCATCCAGAGTATCAAAGGTACCCCATGGAAAGACCCAGAACCCTGCTGCTGATAAAAGGCTCTTCTTCCATTCTTTCGTCTCCTGCCAAATTGTGGGAGGATAAGACTGGAAAGGGCCGTCAATAAAAAGCTCGTGACACCTGTCTTGCTCTGACTGTAGACATTCATCCAAGGTCTCGAGGTTCTTCACATTGCAGGGCACCACGCGTCTCCTACAACCGTCCCACCCCCCCCCCCCCCCCCCCACATTGCAAGAACGTGGGATACTTCGCGGGTGGGTTCCTCGTCACTTCTACTACCCTCGTGACTGCCAAAGCCAAGCCTCTTCTCCATCTCCACCCATGCAGAAACGGCGCGCTTAGGGTCATACCAGTCTGTTTGACCATTGAGCCTTGATTGGATTGGTCGTGGGGTGGGTCAGGCGTGAACAGCTCAAAGTCGGTTCCGTATGGAAATATAGGCATAGCACTGTTAAGGCCAAGTATTGTATGGTTCCTAGTACCAGAAAGTGGCCCAAACCCTAAACGGGAATCTGCATCTAGAAGATGAATGAACCATATTGATTGTAGACCTAAAATCCACTGTTTGAAGGTGATAAAAGCCTCCTGAGAGCTGCTCTCGTAGCAGGTAGGGCTCGTAAGAATGCCAGGGTTTTTGCGCATAAGCTATCGATAGCAATATGAAGCAGACCGATGCCACGGGGATCAGCTGTCTTCAAATGGCTGATGAAATTGAGGAAGACAAGAGGTCCAATGTTGAACTCTGCTATAAAGATGTGGTCGCTTTCAGGATTCACCTATAACGTCGAGCCTTTTTGGACGCGAAAAGATAGCCTGAAATATTCATAGCAAGCCTGCCTGGACTCCTGACAAGTGCTCCAGACTGGATTGGTGTGTGGCTTCCGGTCTACTGATACACCGTAGCCCGCTTCATCGCCATCAACTGAATTGAGGCGCACAGTGAGGAGTCGCCGCCCAGTACACAGAGCGGTTTTCCATATTTTGAGCCTCACTTCAGCAGGGAGCTGCGGAAACAAGTGAAATGTAGCAGGTTCTGCAGAGGGCTCTGGATTCGAAAAGTGAACATGATTGAATGTCCGAAAGAGGGGCTGATACACACTCATGGCTGCGGGATTAATATCACGCCACCACGAAGCTGTAAAGAAGAAGACGATTTAAGCCGAGGCTTCAGAAGAAATTACAATCCCAGTTGCCGTATGAACATGAGTTATTTTTTTTTAAATATAAAGGTAGGTATTAATCAAATACTTTATGTTATTTATGGAAGGCCCTAGAGACAGCTCATACTAGTGGGAAGAGGGGAATAATTCATCGACCTGCAGCTTATAATAAGAAAATTAAAAATTCAAATAAGCTAATAAAGTAATAGGAAATTAATAGAAAAATAGATTTAAGAATTTTTTTTAAAAAAAAAAAAAAAAAAAAAAAAATTATTTATTAGAAGAATTTAAATTAAAAAAAAAAAAAAACGGAATTATCGTTGTCCTTAAGCTGCCGTATAGCCTCAGAGTATACTATTTATTAGAGATCAGGGCCGCGGCTGCGGCTGTCCAAGAGTATGTTATCTAGCCGGCTCTCAATATATGCACTCTAAATCAAATAGTTTATACTTGTAGCTAGTTAATTAACATACTATCGCAGCTGCAAATTCATAGAAAGACGCATTTGTTAAGAAGAGGGGTTTGTGCCAAAACTATGAGATGCGGTAGAAAGGTTGTTCTATCGCAGATACCAAACTTGAACAATTTATTCCTGCCCAACTCAGCAAGTAGACGAGCAGCTAAATCAAATCTACATCGTTCTACAAAGCGGACTCGGTTATGGCTCTATCAAACAAAATAACAATACGTGGCAGTGAGATTGTGCAGGGTTAAAGAGGCAAGAGAGAGAGTATTCACATTTGTGCTATCTATCGATGCACAGATGACGCGTTTGCCTGGGGCATAGATATATATATACATTGTCGGTCGTCGGTGATCGGACATTGCGCTGCCGATGGTGAGCTTTGTTAGGTTTAGGGCTGACGTTTTGACATCATTGGAGAGCTCTGGGTTCAAAATCATCCTTACATCTTGGTTCCCAAAAGAAATAAGCCAACAGAGATCCCTAAGCTTTACATGCGGCGGATCGAACGGCAGTGGGACAGTGGCTGTGCCGCCGCAATTTAGCAGTCAGGGCCTGGATGTCAAGGGCTCACCCTCTCCTCGCCGACGAATCAGTTGGCCTTGCCATTGGGCTAATTCAATCAAGGACCCGTCGAATCTTCCTCAATACTGTGGACATGCAGCATTGCCAAGGGAGGTCCTAGCATCCTGCCATTTCATCATGCTCTACCAAAATACGAACATATATAACTGACTGCTGGTAGTCTTGGCTCTTCGTCCAGTGTTCTGAGCATCTACAACTGTTCCCATCTCTCCTCACAAGACTCTTTACAACTCCTTACAACAAGAAACATGCGATTTAGCCTTGCTGTTCTGCTGTTGCAGTTTACCAGAGTAGAATGCAGTGGAGATACGACTGATGATCTTTCTCGAGTTGACCTACACTCCCATTTCATTCCGCCCTCATACCGGGCAGCCTTGGTCAAGTACGGCTATGGGCAACCTGATGGAATGCCATTTATTCCTGTATGCAAATATTCCTCCCATGCCAATCAATTTGTCTATGACAGAGGTACCAACTAATGTCGATAAACGTAGGCTTGGTCTGAGGAGTCCCACCTGAGCCTTATGAAAGGCGCCAACATCTCCAAGTCGATTCTCAGCGTCTCGTCTCCAGGCACCCATCTTGTCGCCGGAGATGACGAGTTGGCGCGTCAAGTCACCAGAGACGTTAACGAATTTGCTGCCGATCTGAAGAAGCGCCTGCCCGAGCAGTTTGGCTTCTGGGCCTCGCTGCCCCTTCCAGACGTTGAGGGCAGTCTTGCCGAGCTGGCGTACGCCCTCGACGACCTCAACGCAGACGGCGTCGTTGTCATGACCAACGCCCACGGAGTCTACCTCGGCAACGCAACTCTTGATCCCATCTTCGCAGAACTCAACAAGAGGAATGCGCGCATCTTCATCCACCCTACCAGCCCTTGCATCGGAGACGGAAAGACGACGCAGCCAGCATCACCTCTCGCCCTGTACCCCGGCCCCGTGATCGAGTTCTTCTTCGACACAGCCCGCGCTGTCAGCAACCTGTTCCTCTCCGGGGCCATCCAGTCCCTGACGAGCACGAAGTTTATTGTTTCCCACGCAGGCGGCGCCTTCACCCCTCTCATCGACCGGCTGGTCGAGTTCGCTCCGCTCGTCCGCAATCCCGACCTCACTGCAGAGAGTATTCGCGCAACAATCAAGAAGCAATTCTACTTTGATCTCGCCGGCACACCATTACCCGACCAGATCTATGGCCTGCTTAGATACGTCGACGCGAGCCGTCTTGTTTACGGAAGCGATTACCCCTTCACACCTGACTCGAGTGTGACTGAGCTGGGCGAGGAGATGAACCTTGAGTTGCCACAGGTCTTTCCTGACGGAGAGGATCAAAAGAAGGTTCTGCGTGAAAATGCCGAGGCACTTTTAAAGTAAAATCAAATATGCAGGCGTGGATATGGGAGTGTTGGTGATACCATAAATCATTCATCATGTACTCTTACTTGTGGTTGTTTGTATTGACGAGACGTTGTCACCACGCAACCGCAATTAGCTTGAGATCAAGAAACAGCCTTCTCCGATGTCGAAATGTACCTTGGTCTGATGAAAATTATCGGGCTCAAAGCGCCATAATGAAAAGAGCGTTCAAATGTGCCTCCACGTTTAAATTTTGAACTTATTGGCTGACAGTCACAGCTTGTAGTCTTGAAGACCGCAGACAGTACAGCTACAAGGACCGGTCGCTTAGCCTAACCTTTCAATACAAAGCTTCTGAGAGTGGAAGAGATCATCAAAGACGCCTACGCCCGATTTCTTCGTCGTGTACTCCTATATGTATTTATCTTTTTGCGAGAAGTGACTTCGACTGCGGCACAGGTATGACCTGATTAGACTATCCAAAATTCCTGATCCTGAAGGCCAAGCTTCGCGCGGAGCTCTGAAGATTGCGTTGCCTCCATGTCCATGATACCATGGACGTATGCAACGGCGACAATCTGAAAGGTTTGAAGGCTGCCGTCCTGCACAGGACGCAGAACTACAGGGAGCTTGGCGCCGTCCAGGCATGCAATGAAGTCCCCTTCTCTTGTTGGCGGTATGATGAGAATGAAGAGACCATTTGTTGTCGTGGAAAAGGACCATTGTGTATACAACCTGTTCCACATACGCTGGATTTCAGGAGCGGAGAAATATTCTCTATGCAAATTTGATTTGTTCGTTCCTTCATCTGTCACACCATCAAGAAATTGTGACCAATTTTCGCGCAGAGACGTGTCTTGATCTTGTATTTGTTGAGACGTCAGCCGCGCCATCGGCCACACGGCGCAGTCGACAGTCAACGTGCGCCAGAAGGCTGTGAAGGACGACTCGCCTGTAATGTACTGGTCTGTCGATCCTTTGTCCAGAACCTGCTTGTGGTTCAGGTAAAGACGCATCCAATCTAGGGGGATGTGCGCAGAAGTGTCATATCTCCAGCGAAGAGCAGAGCCATTACCGTCATGGGTGTAGTCGTCCTGTAGTATCGGCCCAACCCGGCCCACGATTACTCCTTTAACAACCAGGATATCCTCACCAACCCTTCGGCAGGGAACTTCGCAGCTTGATCTCCCAGCATTAAAGATGGACCTTTGTGCAAAGAGCTCAATTTCTCCGTCTGCTAAGAAGTTGATCGCCCAAGAAGGTAGGTTGCCCAAGGAAGCTTCTGCCAGACGACGGTAATCTTGACTTGAAGTCCAGGGGCTCTGGCAGATGACGTCCAGGTTGCCTGAGCGATTGATGAGAGAGGCCGTGACGTCCGCATACACCTGCGCTGGAGACTTTTCATAATCGACTTTGATTTCTTTGTGGTCAGTCACAAGGCCCAGCAGGCCGAATATCTTGTCGCGAGGGTCCAGGCAATTGGTGCGTCTGAACCGCGCCAGAACATCGAGGAGCTTGGACTCGCCCTCCTGCCTCAAGATACGTCTTTGATGATCGATAACCTGGACTTTCTCAAAGATCCAGTATGAAATCTGTCCGACGGTGCCGTGAGAAAACGTGCCGTGGAAGGCATCGGCATACGGCGTGTCGCCCAAGAATTCGGAGACGACGTCCCAGTCGAGCTTGTGGCGACCAGCAACAAGCTGCACTTTGGGAGCAACAGAGAGCTCCTGCATAACCCACAAGCGCTTCAGAACATCCGGGCGGCCGAAGGCGCTTTCCAACGCCCACTGCTCATCTGAAGACAACATGCAATCCTGAATGTCGCTTCCCGTTCTAGTTCCCGTGTCCTCCATCTCATCTCCACGCGGTTCTTTCTCCGCTTGCCTCTTGGCGTTGTTGTCCTTATCCTGTGACTTTTCGTGAGCTTCCTGCGACCCGGGTTGCCCCCTCTCCCCCACTGCAGCTTGCTCCCCTGCGAGTTGATTGTCTAGATTGTCATCAGTGGAGTGGTAAGATGCACGCCACTTCTCTTTCATTTGTTCATGATCCTTCCACTCCTTCATCATGGGATTCAGCACCGTCATGTCCCGGTCGACGAGGCGTCGCATCAACTCAAACCCTTGGCCCATGATTTCCTCCGAGGGCGTCCAAGACTGCGTCTCAGGTTCAGAAAGAGGCCCGAGCCATAGCAGGTCACAGACACAGCGCGAGTAGATGTCTTTCATGAGCGATACCTGTTGGGCACGCTCGTGGAGGGACTCTTGATTGATGCAGAGAGCATCGATCCATAGGACACGCTGTCTATCCCTGAGCCGCAGACCTCGAAGAGCTACTGCAAGGTTTGGGGTTATGAGGACGGTGTGTCCCGCAATGGTGATGGGTTCAGAATAGACTGGCTTCCCCCACTTGTAGGACAAGGCCTCGTACGCAGGAGCTGAGCTGAGGGGGACGTTCTGTAGATGGCCTACGATTGCCCCCTCATCCGTTTGTGCGGGCTCCAGGGCGAAAAGGCGTATCTCAGGAATTGAGGAGTCCAAAGAACGGTATAGATCCGGCACGTCTGTGGCCATGGTACTCAATGTGCTGACTTTGCCCGTCATGGCTCGCTTTGGTTAGTGATAACGGTGATGCCGGAGGTGTGTGTAAGGGTGGAAGTGGGCTGAGGCTGAAGCCGGACTTGTGTGAGTGTGCAGCGTTCTCCACCAACCACCTACATTGGGCCGCAAGAAGGATATCAATCGCATTGGAGTAAGGGTTAGCTCTTCTTTATCCACGTACCTCAACGAAGAAACCGACAATTATTGTTAATTATTGTGAAAACCCAAAGGCAACCAAGCTAGATGAAATTGACCCCTGTCTCGTGCAGGTACGACTCAGAATCTTGTCAACAATTAGCCACCATACACAGCCTCAGATCGCTTATGTTTATAATATAACTGATCAGTGCCGCTGGATCTTTTCCGTCTCTTCTTCACTATTTTATACATTGGTATTTATTGGCGTAATAGAGTATCTGCAGTAGCCACGGCCTAGAAACTGGCCATCAACCGCGTCGACTTAGCACGAGGAAGACGGACGGTCTTAGAGCCCTCGGAAACTTCCTGCCCATGTCAGGGTCCTCATATATCGGTTTGAGCCCATAGAGGGCCGACTGTGGGACATCAGACACTCTAGTACACGTCATTACAAATCCAAAAGCACCAAATATCTCGAGATACCGCGTTTCGAACAGATAGAAATCACAGCCTCCAACGAGGGTCTAAAAATTGTTTACCTATCCGCTCAATAAAAGTAAAGTACACATAAAGAAAAGAGCTATCGCGTTTCATGAATCTCAATCTCCGTCTTGTCTTCTTTCTTCCTGTCCTTGGACCTCCTGCAGTTGTCCACCTTGCAGTATCAGTTTATGAAGATGAAGGTGAAGACTCAGATGAGAACAGAGGCTATAAATATTTCATCTACGGTGTAGTAGTTGGTTGCACCGCGGGCCTAATAGAGACATGGTATAGCAATATTTTGAGCTGAGGGAAAAAAGGAAGCTGAGCCTCAGCTCTTCGATATTAGCTGCTATAGCATTCCTGAGTTGGCAGGTGTACGAAATCTTCTGTCCAGGATTGTTGTCTACAGTAATGCTACTGAAGACATTTAGGTTTCCTGTAAGACCTTATGTTGTCAATTATTTGTTTGTGGATGGGAAGCAAGGAAGGTGGTAACGTTAAGCACAGAATTACGATACTTTGGAATGATTGCGTGCTAGGGTCAGCTTCAGTTTGTTGAAGGATTTACTTAATGCTTGGCTGATAAGAAATTACTGAATGCCGGGCACGATTGTGGCATCTGCCGGGACATTTAAATTACGCGACAACGTCTGACAGCTAACCACCTAAGATTGGAAGTAAGCGACGAGCCACGTGGTAGCTTTAGCTCATAAGAGATCCCAGATCTGAATCATCAATAAATTAAGTCAGTAAGTATGTTTAGAACCATACATTCTCTCTCCGCAGTAGAGAACTGTTTTCACGCCATGAGTAACAGTGAAGCGCATCTCAAGACACGTGTGTCCTACGACAACTAGCCCGTTCACATGGGACGGCTTTTGAATTGTGGCAACGTAATTCAAGAAAGAGTGTGCGCTAATTTTAGTAACTGTAAATTGCCTCTCAAGACCACGCACTGCCGGTGGGTGGTCCTGGTATCTGGGCATTTGTCGCAGGGTGGAAGATAAAGGCTCAACACATGATTCAAAGCCAGAGGGGAAAATAAGCACAACTTGCCAACCTGCCCTTTAGAGCCTCCCGACCCACCACAATCCGTCCTTTCTTACAGGTCGCGGGACTGGTAAGCGGGATTCTTTTCTAAATGGGGAGATATTCGCTTGGGCGTCACCCTTAAGATCCCAAGTCGGCAGTTGGCTAGATGCAATCATCCCACGAGCTATACCCGTTCATTCATGGGGTCGCATAGAACATTAAAATTATGAAATCCTTTTCCGTATTAGTATTCTGAGCTGTTATATTAGCAAATATATATATCGTAGTGTTACCATGAGTTTCATGACATGAGGGTTTAGGTGAAGTAATATTCAACCAATCTCTCACTTCTCTCACTGTGTTGGCTTTCTCAACCATGGCTCTTTCCAGTCTTTTTATGTGTGCCTCGTTTCTTACAGCGGTCTTTGCCCCGCTAGCCGCTGCCACTCCTCTCGCATCGATACAGAAGCGTGATGTATCTCGCAACGGCGAGCCAGGCCTGTTAGGCGCGGGTGAAACTTACTACCCTCGAGTCACCAAACTCAAGGATGGATCGCTTCTCAGCTGCCGTACATCAATGGAGGGCAGCAACTCGGTGCTCCGGACTGCCAGATCCACCAACGGCGGTTGGGACTGGACCGACGTGGGATCCATAGCTTCCGGCCCTCGTGCAACCGGGGATCTAGATAACTGCTTCCTCCACCAACTCCCCAGTGGCCGTATTCTGGCCGCGTTCCGCAACCACGATGTCAGCAACTCCCAGTGGACTTACTATCGGCTTATCGTATCCTACTCTGACAACAACGGCAACGATTGGAGCTTCCTGTCCATGCCGAGGGAGAGCGGTACCAGGGGGCTCGGAATCTGGGAACCCTTCATGATGGATGCCCAGGACGGGTCTCTCATGTTTTACTATTCCCGTGAGACAAACACCGCCGGCACCGACCAAGACAGCATTCTCATCCGGAGCTACGATGGCGGCAAGAGCTGGACTGGTGATCAGACAATCTCGGGTGGTGGGATCACCAGTCGTGATGGCATGCTCGGTGTGGTTCGGACCGGAGGCTCGAACTTGATTGCAGTCTTTGAAACCATGGCTCCCGACATTGGCATTCACTCCGTTACTTCTTCAGACGACGGAGCGACCTGGGGGAACCGCCGGCTTGTGTATAGGAGCAGTGTCAGCGGTGCGACGCATGGTGCTCCCCAAGTAGCACTCGTGGGCTCCAAACTGGTGACCAGCTTTCAGACGAATGAAGATAACGTCGGGGCTTCGAGCTTCGCCATCAAGGTCGTCACTAGCACGAACGGAGGTGCCAGCTGGGGAGAGAAGACGACGGTACTGAACTCGTGCGAATGGGCGGGCATGGCGACGGTAGACAACGGGCACGTGGTTGTGGTATGCTCGTTGAATGTGCAGCCTGTCAGTAGCAGATATTCCCTCTCTCAGATCATGAATGTTTCTTGATCTTCATGTTGTATTCATTACAGAGCCCCTTCAATTGAAACCGTTTGACTATCAAAAAGCTCCCATTGGTCGCTTCTCTCTCCCATTAGGGTCTTTGGTTGGTTAGCTGCATCCTGCAGCATTACGACATAACCCTAAGTAAAGCGAGCTAACTATGGAGACCCATTTCCAGCACATTCTGAGCAACATTATTGTGGGGAGAAAAAAAAAAAAAACAGCAGATGAATGAATCACGGGGATTCATTCACAATATTCTCGGGAAAGAGTGACCTCCCGGTCACCCGAAGACTCTTACAGAGATCTGTAGCTGTTAGGTCATACCTGCAAACATGCGATTTGTGGTCTGGTATTTTCTGGTTCTTTTGCCGTTGCGTTTGTTGGGGGAGCGGGGTCCATCGAGCGTCTTTTTTTCTGCCCAGATCGAAAAACAGGAAGAGGGGGAGAGGGGCAACTCTGGAGCGTTCCCACTACCAACCCACCGAGTTGGGATCGATCTCCTGATGATCAGAACCCGTGATGGGTTTAGGAAGACATGTGAGCGAGATGTTTATTGTGTACAACAAAGCTAACGGGGAAACCACGCAACACGAGGCCACGGGAAGCGAATAACTCTGCTGAGAAAAGCGAGCGCTGAAACCAACCAGCAGTGCATAGGGTAGGTCGTGACTGCATGCTTTAAATTATCCAGGGCAGGTACGCATGATACCAGCCACCAGCCACTGCTTCCTGCCTTATGCTACGACGTGGCAGGCGCGAGTGCCTGAAAACCAACGCAGCACCTGCCAGCTGAGCAGTGGAGGACAGCACGGCACAGAACTGGCTTAGTGCGATCGGGGTACGTACCACTCCCAGCCATCGCATTTTGAGCTACCGGACGGAAAGCTCATCGGTACGAACCGCGCCGCTAGCAATGTCCGTACCAGGAACACGCATGAGAGTGCCTGAGGCCCGGTTTCGACAGGGCATAGATGCGATCGAAACACGTGCTGGGTTCGGTGGAACTAAAATGACGTTTTTATAAATAGGGGCCCGAATTGCTGCATAAAACAAAAGGGGTCAAGGCAGGTTTGCTGGCATTCGCAAAATCCATCTTTCGTATCTTCTACTGCAGGCACTATCGTTGATCTGTCAGGTTCGCCCTTGCCCTTGGCCGCCGCCCCACCGGCGCTACAGCGATCCACCGGCGCGCGTTTGCCTCGGTCATTTATTCTGCCCCGAGTTTATTTCGCCCTTGGACCGCATGGGTCTATCTAAATTTGAAGTCTCACACCTTTGCCTTCAGAGGGTGCGTTGTTTTGTTCCTTGCCTGGCTCCCTCCATCTGTGAAAACTCTGCTTCACGCTGCGGCACGGGCGTGATGCTGATGCTAACGTTCCATCAGAACTCAACCTGCAGATTGTGACCACCTTCTTGCTGTGATTTGCTGTCATGTCCAGATAGACCAGACCAGACCATACAATAGGTATCCAATGCCCATAGCCGATTCTTTATCGAAGCACCCCCTGCAAGGCGGTGAAGTGGCGACGCACACTCAGAATGCCGCATTCGATTAGCCTGATACACTGTCTGCCCTCACCGACTTCTCGGACGCTCGCGGGGCCTTGCCTCTTGGCCAGATGACCGGGGTTGGATTGGCCCATCGCGGGTCACATGTGAGGGTCGGTTTTGCAGGCCCTTCCTTGTGTCCTCGCCGCCAGGAATCGAGGCTGGATGTGACCTCCGACATGACAGTGGTGAGCCAATGAGACTGCTCGTGGGCTGCCCTTGCTCCCCAACGGATTCCACCAGGAGGTTGACCGCCGATTCACATCCCTCTGCATCGTATCATTCTCGGATTAGCCCCTCAATGTTCCACGGCGCTGCAGGAACCCTGCAAACCTGCTGCAGGTGAGGATGCGAGATATACATTCCCGGCGCACCCGTCTGCTGCCTTCAGCATAGCCCAGGACTAAGCCAATCGAACCCCCGCCCGCAGATACATGACCGACAATTCCACTCACTCAACCTTCCTCCTTCAACCATCCAGAAACATCAGACTCAGAGAGAACTACTGTTGTTGCCGTCCGCCTGCACAAGGGAGCACCTAGCCTCGCTCGCCGCTCCGCCTCTCGTCCCGCAATGGACTCCTCCAGCACCACCAGCAGCCACAGGCACTCGCGGTCGCGGGCGCCCAACTCGTCCTCCTCGGACGTGGGCGGCCACCGACCGCGCCGCGCCTCGTCCATCGCGTCGTCCAGCACCTCCCGAAGCAGCAGGACGGTCCCCAAGACCTCCCGAGACGCAATGAGCGAGTTCATCCCGTGGCTCGGCAACAACGAGTCGCCAAAGACCCCCACCGACCCCGTCAAGGAGCTGCAACACGTCAAGGAAAAGGCCAAGCGATTGGAGGAGAAGCTCGAGGCCAAGTCGGCAAAGCTGAGAGAGACCAGGCTCATGGCCAAGGAGGATATCGCCGGCTTGGAGAAGAAGGCCGCCTCCCTGGAGAGGGTCCTGGCCGAGGCCACAAAGAGGGAGGAGGAGGCCAACGCCCAGGTCGCGTCAATGCGAGAGAAGCGAGACGCGCTGAAGAAGGAGAAGGAGGCGCTCCGCAAGGAACTCACAGAGGCCGACGACAGGAACCAGAAGCTGGATGCGACCGCCGCCCGGCTGAAGAAGGAGAAGAAGGTGCTGGGTGAGGAGAAGAAGGTCGTCGCCGACGAGCTGGAGGCGCTGCGAACGAAGCTGCCCGCGTCCAACAAGAAGCAGAAGCAGCTCGAGATCGACAACGCCCGCCTGAAGGAGGAGATCGCCACCCTGAAGAAGGCGAACGCCGAGCTCACCAAGAAGAACTCGTCGATCCTCGCCGCCATCAAGAAGATGGAGGCCGAGAGGGACGCCGCCATGGACAGCAGCAAGCAGACGTCGACCGACCTCACCGAGCAGAAGAAATCCAACAAGGCTCTGCGCTCCGAGCTCCAGAAGCTACAGATGTACAAGGAGAAGTACCTACAGCAGGGCGTCAGCCGGCGCTGGCCCCATCAGCGCCTGTGGACGGGCGTGGTGCGATTCTGCATGGCGATTTTCCCGGCGAAGTCCAAATAGTCAAAGCGAGCGGTCTGATCTTCTATTTTTCAAGGTGCCTCAGCTAAACAGCGCTGTCGCAATGGTATGACACTGAAATTTTTTACGACATTACACCACACCATGGGACGCTTTCCCCGATACCATTTTATTTACGTCCTCTACGAGTTGAGTCATGGTGCGCTGGCGAATTAGATATTTACGCCCAGCAAAGAATAACGAACAACAACAACAACAACAAAAGGCGATGCTTCTCTCAACTGCATCTTGCCAATTACCTGAAGGAAAACGTCTGGATCTATGCTTTATATGTTAACGCTGCTTTACGGTTATGTCTTTTTCTTTTTTAAAATCAGTCTTCCCTTCTCTTTTAACGTATTCAGCTAAAGACTCATGCCATTCTTTTATTCCTCGCCCCAAACCCAAATTGTGTATCATCATTTTCTGTTTTTGTGTGTACTTTAGTTCTAGTCCCATGTCCCCCCCCCCCTTTTAGAAATTGTAGAGACAATCCAAAGCAACGCCTGCGCAAATATACACGAAAGCTGCTTCCCCAACCAGCAACATCCTTCCCCGAGGACCAAGGTCATCTTCAAGCACACCATCAATGGCGGCTTCCAAATGGAGACGTGCCCATTTGGCTTTCGCCCCAAGCCTAGGAAACCTGAAAGAGGTCGCTGGCATCCGCCGATTGCCCCATAATGGACATGCTGCCCTCTTACCAATGCAGACACCGTATCGTGACTATTGATATGTAGCGAAAGACTCCCTACTCGGGGTTTTTTTTTTTTTTTTAAGTTTGTCCGTGAACCTTGCGGAGGCGCACAAGTTATGATAGCTCATACAACCTCTGGTGTTTTGCGACGACGCCTTCTGGCGCATTGCCATTGACTGGACGCGCCTGTTTCTACTCGAAAGATAGAGCTGATTTTGTGCGAGAGGGATTAAAATTCATCTGTTATGAACTAAACGGCTTTTCTCTAAACTGGAATTATATGATGTACATTTCCAACTCGAGCCACGGATGTATCAATCAGGCAGCCGCAACAGCTCCCGCCGTCGCCGCTTGCTGTGATGCCAGCTCATATATCCGCAGAAACGACATGACAGCGACAATCTCAAACGTCTCACCCAGCGTATCCGAGAGAAAAGCAAACTGCGGACCAGCCATCCAGCTGGCCGTGTGAAACGCGACAGCCACAACTCTACGACCGTCGCTGGTGAATCCCGCCTGACGCTCCTGACGGCTGCCGCCTCGCTCGACGTCCGAATCGGACAAGCGAACGAGCTTGTACCCGGTCGTCTTCTTCTCGGCGACTTCTCGAACTTCCGCGCCCCTGCTATTGCGCCATTCGAAGAACTCGAGCTGTTGCTTTTCGCCCACGGGGACGGAGAATCGATGGGTGCTCTCGTAGTCGCCTGCCATAGCCACCTCTAGTATTTCCTTGTGGTCACCCCCCGGATGAGGGTGTACCTTTATCAAAGAGGAGGTCTGCTTGCTCCCCTTGAGCGTGCCGGCGGTGGCCAGCGGCGGGTCCGACTTCTCGGGGCCGGCACGGAGCAAGGTCTCCTTCTGGCCCCAGAGCCTCGCTGGGGAGACGGCGAAGAGGAGATCCTTTTTGGACGTGCCGAGGTGGAATGTGAACGAGTTCCAGTGATAGAAGCAAGTGAACCTGGCAGGGAACTTCACGGTGACTGGGTCGCGCTTGTAAGAGGCCCTCGCGGCTGCGATTGACTCTTCGAAATCTGGTGGTGCGTCGTGGGCGGGCTCTTGGTAGGGCGGTGGAGCGTCGCCATCTTGCTGGCCGTGCTTTGCCTCCTCCTTCTCCTTGCCAGGATTTCCCATTGCTGCACACTCTGGATGTTGTTGAGCGATAACTCTAGAGATAGCCGATGATACGCCAAAAATGAGAGTTTATGTGCTCGGTGCGGTGTGAATAATGAGGACCCGCCTGCTTATATGCCCAATTTAACGATGCTGATGTCATGTGCAAGGGTGGGATCATCAGAGGAACTGCCGAGCTTGACGGCGCATTGTCCAGTAAGAAGAGGTTAATGGCTACATAAGGAAAGATGTAGTGAATAACAGGATAGTATGTCGATCGTTTGCGGTTTGTTTCATGAGAACACTTCGATCCCAGTTATCCTCTAATTTATCCACGACTGACCACTTGTTAATGTTAACCTTACTTGAGTCGAGACTACTGTACCTATGAACAGACTAGTTTGGATGCAATATGAAATTAAATATCATTGTCGGCCTTCTTTTCGTGTAAGATGAGATGTAGAGGGCGATTCTAGATTGGGGGACACAAGCTGATTTAGACTTCTTCACTCGCCTTGAACCGATTGGGCATTTTACATGCTAGAGAAAATAGCACTGTCTTTGTGTCCCTCTTGGAACTCTTCTATATGGATGGACACATGGATGGAACAAGAAGAATCTGTTCCTCAAAAGCCCTGATTATTGATCATGGCTAGTTAGCCTGCCCATCAGTCCTTAAGGACAGTACACAGAGTGGCATTCATGTATAGCTGTTCTTGAATCCAACACTCCGTTAAATAGCATATTTACGAGGATATAGCGCCTTCTGACGTTGATTTCGTTGCGAAGAAAGGCAAAGTGTCATAAGAGTGGACAAAGCTGTATTCAAAATCATTGTACATTCGCTTTTTTTTTTTTTTTTTTTTTTTTTTTTCAATCTGGGCTCACTTATAGCTTGGCTATCGACCTTTGCTCGGGGACCTGAGTAATGAGCTTGCTTTTAGTAACCGCTGACCGAACATTGTCAATGGCTAGCACTTCCATCTTGGTCTGAGTTTCAACACTCCAAGTCCCCATATGAGGGACCAGAAGGACCTTCTGGTTGGCGAGAAGGCCTGGGTTGATCTCCGGCTCTTTCTCGAAAACGTCGAGGCCTGCACTAGCGACCTTGTCCGAGGCGAGAGCTTTGACAAGGGCAGCCTCGTCCAGGATCGGTCCACGGGCGGTGTTGACCACCACGACTCCGTTCTTCATCTTGTCAAACTCAGGAGTGGAGATGAAGTGGTGCGTTTCGGGCTGTTAAGTTAACTGTAGTTAGTTTTCACCCCCAACAGAAAGAGAAAAGGCAAGGAAGGAATATTGATTTAGACGCACCGTTAGAGGAATATGAATGCTGATAATGTCACTCTCTTTGAGGAGTGTCTCCAGGCTCACACTGTGAGCACCACCACACAGCTTCGGATCGACAGGGAATGGATCATAGAAATTAACGGCCATGCCGAAAGCCATGGCTCTTTGGGCGACCGTTCGTCCGATTCCGCCAAATCCGAGAATTCCCATCGTCTTTCCTTGCGGGTCATGCCCCAACGCAGGAGCCGGCTTGCCTCTCCAGGCACCGGCGTGGCAAGAATGCACGCTGACGGGCAGGTTGCGAAGGGCCCCGACTGCAAGCCAGATTGCTAGGTCGGCAGTCGATTCATTCACGGCGCCGGGTGTGTGGGACACGTGAATACCACGCTCTGTGCAGGCCGCAACATCAATCTGGTCGTATCCAGCGCCTGTGTGGTTTGTGAGCTGTTTGATGGGGTGTACGTCCAATGGAGTAACGAACCATTGTGGCAAATGTACTTGAACGACTTGGGCATTGCATCAAGAAGTTCCGCATCAAATCTACCGCTCACAGTGACTGAATAGTAGTCACGATAGAGGGCTACAACACCATCGAAAGCACCTGACTTGGCCTCCTTAATGAAATCGGCTCGATTTGTGGACTTTGGCCTGATGCTATCTGCGATAGGTGCTAGGCTTGACCATGCATCTTGGGCACTGAGAAGCGAGTAGCCGTTAATTTTGTAGTTCGCAATAACAAACACTCTCAGGAAGGAGCCATCTTGGGAGTTTGATTTCTATCCGTCTTGTCTCGCATACTCACTGTTCAAGTGTTCCCAGTAGCATAACCTTGGGCCTGCTCATTTTCAGTTTGTTTCCTTCTAACAGGTATCGATTGATTGTAGTTTCCTGCGACGAGGAGAATGAAACAAAGATCTTGGAGGTCGTAATACTGTAGGCTTAGATGTCGTTCATTATATTGAATAAGAAAGAAAGCCAAAAGCACATCTGAATACATGCCACCCGGCATTGGCTCCGGGATGGTGGGTCTGTTTGTCGGAAGGAAGACCGAGATGGGCGCTCTCTTGTGAACTGAACTAGAAGAAGCTATCATTAAATAATAATATCTACTACGAGATTCAATTGAGATTTCCGTTTAATCCTTAGCATTTATACTATCTTGTGTCCTTTTTCTGCGATGCCTTGTTTTATCTACAGTAAACTTCTCACACTTGGGTCGAACGCCTTCATTTTAACCCTGGTTGATCTAAAGCACTCTGGCAGGCCTGTACTTTCCCAGGAATTCCCAGAAATCAGTTTCACTAGACCGGGAGCGCATAAAAAGATACGAGCCATACCTGAATCTGTTAGCCTGATTCTTGTTGTGTCCTATGGACGATACTGACCATGGCCATTAAACCCAGCACAAATCCACTGACCCTCAAGTCCATCAATCGGACCTACCACAGGGACTGAGTCTGTTGTCATTCCTAAAATGCCAGTCCAAACGTGTGCCAATCCTTCTCCTGGCCGAGTTTTGGTTGATCCAGATTCCAGGTATAGATCATTGAATTGTCTCCTGCTATTTTCAGCCATCTGTTCTGAGTAATCCCCGTCGTCGTACGTCTCCTTGCTCGCTGCAATCTTTTCATTCGCCTCTGCGGTTTTGACAGATGATCCTCCCATAATCACAATTCCATCGTTAGGGCGCTGTATCAGTGAAAAGAAATGATAGAGGCTGTATCGAAGGGAAAGTGTATTCTGTAGAATCTTTTCACCAGATATAGCAGGAGTTGCTACATATGCGTGAGCTTGTGCCCTCAGAGGAGTAATGAAGTTGATCAGGTGGGGAAGCAAAGCTGGCGCGTATGCGTTTGTGCAATGGATGACCGTATGTGCTGTAACCACTCCTCGAGAGGTGTGAACGTCCCACCGGAACTGGCGACTTTGGCTGTGCTTCTCAACTTTTGTAACGGGACAGTGAGTCCATATTTGTCCTCCCTTGCGAGTGAAGTCGCTCAGAATCCATTGGGTCAGCTTTGCAGGATGATTGGATGCCGCAGGCCACTCGTATACAGACAGCGCATCTTTGTTTCTGCTCTTAGACTTGGCTTCATTCCCTTGGTAATACTTGACATGGGAGACATCCCCTCCAGCAGCTTTGAAGGCAGAAAAACTTTTAGCTTGGTAGTCCTCGAACTCCTTAGTCAAACACACATCCATAGTTGTAGTATCAACAAAGTCACAATCAATACTATGGGCTGCAATGAAGTCCTTGACTTTTCCGAGCACAACCTTCTCGCTTTCGATTATCTTTTTCGCCTGGTCTGGCCCGTGAATCGATGAGAATGCGGAAAATCCGCGGAAAGCATCTAGTCAACCATGGCCACATCAGTTAGTTAGGGTATTGATCAATAATTGCCACATCTCACGTTGCACTTAGGTCACGCACCAGGCCTGATGTGACCGGCATTTCTTCCTGTGGCGCCTGAAACGGCTTCCCTTGCCTCTAAAATCAGCACGTCTTCGCCCTTCGCTCCAGTATTAACCAGCTCCCAAGCTGTGAGTACGCCAGAGATGCCAGACCCTATGATTAGGTATTTTCTTGAACTGGGCACCTTGGTATCATGATTGGCGTTTAAATAGGGAAAGGAACGCGTGGTCTGGTGCCAGAAAGATAGGCTCGAGCCCGGGGTTGGGAGTGACGGCTCCATTGGTAACAACCTGTGAGGGGCAAAAGCAGTCTGTCTTTGATTTGGACATTCTTGATCGGGTCAAGTCAAGTGCAGGCTTTATCAAGGCCCGAATATTGAGGGGAATGTGCCGGGAGCTCCTATCTCGGTGCCATCGCTATCTCAACCCCATGCTCTATCTCAGCGGTGGAGGCCAACTGATCATCATCCCCGCAAGCAGTGCGACTTCAAACTAGGGCGGGGACCGAGGTCGCAATATAATGGTAAATCATGGTTACATCGTGACCATAAACTAACCATTTCATTGGCAAGCCGATGGAGCCGATGCCGTTAATTCCCCCGTACACCCCAATGCGCAAGGACTGCGATACCTGGAGTTCCCGGGTAACCCAGGCCTATCTACCACGGAGGAAGACGTGATGCCTAAAAATCATGTGTTTCTTTGGAAATGCTTATCATCCATAACTTGGGAGCTTATCTATGGTTGAGGCATTTTGAACGTAGGCTTACTATCCCACGAGTTAAATGCCCACTGCTACCTTCTACCGATGTGTAGGACCCTGATCTACACTTGCTGCAGTCTCTCGTCTCTTTTGATTTCTCTAGCCCAGACATTTTGCACTCCACTATGAGCTGGTTTCAGCGGCCAGCAATGTTTGCGTCCTCGGACGCTAGGTCTCCATCGGAAAAAGCATTCGTTAGAAGGCTAGATATCTTTCTAATGACATTTGGCTGCATCAGCCAGGTCATCAAGTATTTGGACCAGACGAATATCAACAATGCGTACGTTTCCGGTATGAAAGAGGACCTTGCTCTTTACGGAAATGAACTGAACTACTTCACGACGTACTTCTACGTGGCCTACTGCCTTATGTTGATCCCCAGCCAAATCATCTTGACTTATGTCCGTCCGAGCTTCTGGTTGAGCAGTCTGGAGGTCGCTTGGGGGGTGATGACCGGTTTGATGGCCATGGTGACCAAAACATACCAGGTCTACATAATTCGAGTGTTTCTTGGCCTGTTTGAGAGCAGCGCATGGCCTGGAATGATTACACTTTTGATGCACTGGTAAATGCTGGACACGATATTCCGTCTGAGACTTGGGCTGACATCAATTGTTAGGTACACACCGTCGGAGCTCGCGAAAAGAATGGGCTTCTATCATTCATGCCAAGCTGTCGGGTCCATGATGTCCGGCGCGTTGCAAGCAGCGATTACGAAGACCATGGATGGGCATCATGGACTTGCCGGTTGGCGATGGCTTTTTGTCGTGAATGCCATCATCACAGTGGTCTGGGGGTTCCTGGGATTTGTCATGTTGCCCGACTACCCCAACAACCCAAACCCAAGGGCCTTTTGGTTTGACAAGTCTCATGGCGAACTGGCCATGGCGCGATTGGTCCGACACGGTCGAGCAGAGCCTAGAAAAGTAAGCTGGGCTGGCGTGAAGCGAACTTTCTCTTCCTGGGTTGTCTACTTTATCACTGCACTCTACGTTGCAAGTGTTCTTGCTCCCAGCGGAAACTCGTACTTTGGGCTTTTCCTCAAGGCCATGAAGAACCCAGACGGTTCAGCGAGATGGACAACAGCAGAAGTCAATGCCATTCCTATTGGTGCTTCGGCAATTAATGTGGTATTCGGTTAGTATCAAACCCACCTCCAACACAAACTCATGTTCTCTAATATCTCAGCGCTTTAGTCTGGATTTGGGCAATTCTATCTGACCTCATCGGTTCACGTTGGACTCTTCTTGTCGCACAGTGTAAGCAAATCTAGACCTCCTGAGTTTGAAATACCCCCTGACATTGTTACCAGTTTCTATCGATTTCATCCCTGCCATTATTATGACCATTTGGACTACGCACCCAATGTCAACTCCAATCTCGGCTGCCTATGTGAGCTACTTTTTGTCTTACATTGCTCTTGGAACGGCACCCTTGATATTCTCTTGGCTCTCAGACTTGTAAGTCCAAAGTTTTCAACCATCATAGTCTTGTAATATTTACTGATAATAAGTGTCGTAGGATTCCACAGGATCCAGAGGCCCGATCATTGGTGGTCGGCGTTGCTGTGGCAGTATACTACGCAGTCTCTGCGTGGAGTAACGTCCTCATATGGCCAGCCGTGGAAGCACCACATTGTAAGTATCAAATTTGAAAATGGACGGAGACTCCAGTTAGCTGACTCTATATTTAGACAAGAAAGGATGGCAAGCGTCAATTGGACTTGCCGCCTTTGCTTTGATTATGACCGTCCTCCTTCGCATCATTGATAAAAAATTTATGAGGCAAGTACAGTATGACTCTATTTAGGTAGAAACACAACTCATCGCATTTTAGACCGAAGCGTGAAGCTTTTGCTGCTGCTATTGAGGGTGAAGAGGTCGGTGCCGAAAGAGCTGCGGGTAGCATCGATAAGAACAACATTATTACCCAAGGGGAGATTGTCAAGGATGATCAAGGTGATAGGAGATAACCCCTGGGGCACGGACTTCATGGTAGCTCTTGTTCTTATGCAGACATGAATCGGCTAACCCTAAGAATGAAAAGAAAGACTGCTTTGATGTATATTTAACATGAGAGTAAGTCTTTACAAATTCTGGTTGTCACAGAGGGGGTTTGAAGATGTGTCTTAAAGGCATTGAAAAGCTTTGAGCTGAGTGTACCACAGGACACTTGATTATTGAATACCAGCTAGGTGAACCCAAGCAACCACAAGGCAAGTATGTTCAATTGAACATTCCATTTTATTCTTTCTAGAAATGATATACAACATAGGTTTCAGGTATCTAAACTGTAGGAATCAGCGTGTACAGTGATCTTTCTGCTGCCTTTGAAAGACGGATCAAGCTCTAGAGTAGCCGATAGCAGGATTTTAACCACGACACGCTTGGTGGAAGCTACATGGCTACAGAAAATCCAAGTATATCGTAAAAAATTCTGGAGGGAATTGATCTATCCAGGTACTAGATTGTGAAAAGAATCCAGGGACATGATGGGTATAGTTGAGGAGATGTTGGCATGCTTTTAAACTTCGGTATATGTTGTGATCATACTTTTAAAAAAAAAGAAGAGCTGAATTGATTGCTGCATTAAAGATTCTACGGTTTCCTTAAAAGTTCTCTGGGGGAGACCCGATATATTTATTACATTGGGGCTATGCTCGATCCCGCATCTCACCTCACTTGACCTTTTAGTCAGTCTGCCCACCCGAAATACGCCTTGGCGCCCAAGGCAATGACTGGTAGGAGAGGTGGGGAAGTCATCTGGGAACTGATTCCCACATGTGAGGCCATCTGATTGGCGAGATTGCATGCTTCTTACATGGCTGCGGAACGCTGGTGTGGTTCACAGTAGGATTCATCAGACACTCGATTGGTGTGATGTGCCACTTACAGGCTGCCAAAGTCCACCCATCCATCCCCCCCCCCCCCGGGGTGTCGCGGATGCCTACGACGACTAGAAGCGGAGTGTTTTGAGGCATCCATGATCCATCGTGGCCGGTGGACACTTGGGTGAGAACTCGGGAGACAGGAGGAGCCGTTCCAAGCCTCAACAAGGGATGGAAGGAAGCTTCGACAGCGGTATTTGACTCTACTGACGAAAAGGCTCGAGAGCCAGTCGCTTAGTGAGGCAGACAGTGATAACCATGTCATCCCAAGTCGATACCACTTAGAGTTAGCTGTATGTAGGTCAGCACGAATTCCCATGTCAATCTTACAAGGACATCTTGTGGGAATCATGGTGTGAGTTTGATTCCCACGAGCATACCCGATACGAATAGTATGATCAACATATGGCGTGGGTTCCTTTTGAAAACCCAATGGGAATGCGAGAACAACCAGCATGGCACGTAGCACGGCGTGGATCAAGTTAATGTGCAATCGCAATAGTTGCAGTTTTAGAAACTTCAGCTAATCAACGAGCGAAAGCTCATTAGCCTACCGGAACTATGAGACGGGTGCACTATAGCTATATAAGACCTAGACTAACCTCGATGTTGTTTCTCATGATGGAGGCTTCACCATGTTTATTCTATGCTTGAGTTCGCTCTCTAGTCTGTTTTAAATTGCGATTTGCTTTTATTCCAGTATTATCTTCTCTTCAAGTTTCTTTCATGCCCTGAATACCATCACCCACCCGAGGAAGCAGACGCCGATGGAAAGTGAAACCAGCCATGGTCTCCCTCTCAGCTCTTTCCCTTCACATTCTTCCGTAGATCAAATTCACCGATGGGGCCCCGAGGCCATTCACGGTATCATATTTGGCATATGTACTCTCGTGCTGGCAATCCCTGGGGCATTCGTTGCTATTCGCCTCTTCTATCCGGGAAGTAGGAACACGGGAACTACAAATCTTCCCCTCGGTGACAATTACCTTCACACTTGGCTATTTGTGGCCTCTATATGTTTTTACTACCTTAGACCTGTAGAAAATGTCGAGAATCCAAATCAAGACGCCGAACCCTAGTATTCACTTAACATCAATGCGACCAAAATGCAGTTATTCCATACAATTCAATCCAAAGCGTACAGTAGTACTGCTCCTGGATAAAGTCTTCAAATTGAGTAGTCAGTTATGCGAGAACACAGAGAAGATGTCATTTGGTCCTTTTTATAGTCAAATGACATTCTTGCCTTTTCCTTTGTTCGGAAGAGAAAGAGAACAAAATTCAACAGCAATGAAATTTGGCAGGGCCCGACAACTCAACCCAATGAATATTTCCTTTGTTCAAGTTGTTTACAACGGTATTTATGTCTCTTGTGCAAGACAGCCTTACTTGAGTCTGAGTTTTTTCTTTCATCGAGTAATAAACTGTTGTTTACTAGCAGACATTTCAGCCCGCAAAGGGCATTCACTTAGTCAACTACCACTAACCTCATCATCCACTTCAGCAATTCTTTTGACGAGCCCGTAAGACCATAAGCGAGGCCATAATAGATTAAGGTGGCATCTAGTAGTTAAGAATGGATATAGTAGAGGGGTGAAAGCTATATCTCTCCAATCCAAGGAGCAGACGTTCTCGATATGCATTCGGTTGGATAAATACACATCTTACCTCTTTTCACATTGCTCTTACCGAACCTAACTCACTCGAGACAATAGGGTATTCGTTAAACCAATCTACAAAATAATACCTAATCTAAGGGCTAAAAGCAAATATAATCAAGTAAGTATAAACCAAATTAGCCCTGCTAGATAGTCGACCTTCATATGTCCTCATGGTCGTATTCTACTAAACATGCTGCTATCTTTACGCGCGATATCTGTTCCATTGGCTGTTGACACGATCAATTTGACCGGGCGTAAACTCAGTCCAGCAATCACTATTAATCGGGGTCAGCGGAAGATTTCCAAATGGCGTTCATCTTACTTACGGAGACGTGTAGTCCATGTAGTTATGGATAGGATCATTACCAGGGTGGTTAGGGCAGGAATCCCGACTCGCAGGGCACCCACTGCTGGGGCCAGACTGGGCAGGAGTATCGTCGACATTATCGCCAGGGCCGTCACAGTTGTTGCCGTCAAAAGTGTGCGCGAGACCCAGCCAATGGCCTGCCTCGTGAGCAGCGATCAGACCCATAGCCGACTTGGCCAGAGTGCAGCCGTCAATGTAGAAGGCATCAGAGCCCTCGGGGGCATTGGTGGGATAATAACAGTACCCGGAAGCGGTGGGGAGAACATCCACAATATAGATGTTCATAGACTGGTAGTTGCCACGGCGCAGTGCTTTCTTCATGGGCATTTCCTGATTATTGCCTTCATTGGCCCACTGGGCGTTGACTGTTTTTGTCTTGCCGGCGTAGTTGAGGTTGATATTGTAGGGGGAAAATGTTTTCTGAAGGGTGTTGAACTGGTTCTGGAGGGCAGAGTCAGAGCTGAGGCCGCTCTCAGAGGCTGAGACTGCGTGAAGCCAGACATCAACACTGATGGAAGCCTGGATAGTCATACCAGACTTGCGCATAGATTTCTCCTTGATGGACATCTCTTGGGCAACGTCAATCTGCTCCTGGGTGAGCTGGGGTGATTGACAAGAGAAGCTTCTAGGCTGTATAACATGGCCCAATGCCAAGCTGGCAAGGAACAAGACTGATTTGAGAGACATTTTCCAGAAATAGACTAAAAAGGATGTTGCAATTGAAACGTAACAGAACAACGATAACCAAGACGGATAAAGGTTGACTTAGACAGCCTACTGAAGACAGATAATGTGTACCTAGATCGATGAGGCAAGCAACAAGTCTTATATAGACTCTTCCTCTCCCGAATGTAGCCGTTTTTTTTTTCATGTCTGCCTTATGATTATTCGAGATGGGGCCAAAGGTCGTATAGCCTAACGATTATTGTAGCTGTTTTAGGCAGCTCTTGATTTCTCTCTGTCACTTTATCTGAAGTCTTCCCCAGCCCCAAACACTGCCTCTTCCAATTCAGGGCGCGGCAAATTTAAGGGGGTGCCCCTTGGGTGCATTTGAAGCGCGCCAAGGCTGGAGGCACTTTGTTCTCGATGCCTTCCACAACATCGCATCCAACAAAGGAGACTTTTAGACAAGACGACCTGAAAAATGCTTCATTGGACATGAAGTCTAACCCATATTCTACCGTTCAGTATCTCGCCGTGATATAGTCAACCTTCAAAACTTAAAAGACGTAATTCGACAGTCCAAGCTCACACTTTAATACATGTAATGTTTTCGGCACCAGCTGGAAACATCTGTTTCATAAGTGAGCAACGGCTGAATATGCTACGCGCCCCGTCACATTGCTTACTGCTGATCTTTTTGCCCCCATGGGTAAGGTGGTTAGGGTACAGGATACATGATTGGTGGAAGCTCCTCCTTGCCGTACGGCAGCACTTCCCAGGATAAACCCATGGTGCCACTTCATGCGCTATACGCGCATGGTCTGAGAAAGGAAGGAAAACGCGGGTTCCTTCTGTCCTTCTTTCTTTTCCCAGGAGTGAATTAATCGCATGAGCGATATCCTCGTCCTTTGAAGTAAGACAGGTAGCATCATGTACCTTACAGGGTGTGATAATTCGTTAGCTTTGGGGGGAAAGGGCAAGGAAAGAAAGGCGAATTAGATATTCTTGCGATTCAATGATAGAAATGTTCCCCTGGACAACTTCCCTGATCTCTGGACTACTCCGCCCTATAGGTAGTTTGTTGATGGTAGCATTCCAATGTTATCTTGGCCTTGTCCCTGCGCCAATCACCCCCTTTAAGCCGAAGTTCTCCACATCCCGAAATTACAACCCGACATTGCCTCAGATAAGTTCTACCCTAAACTTTAGAATACATTAGACCCTAGACCATATCATTGTATCGAGAAGGAATGGAAGCAAGAGAAGACAAGTTTTTTATGATTTGGCTAGGTCTAAGAGTTCATGAGATACAAATAGCGTTGAGTTATCAAATCAAGATAACTCAAAACAAATTTTGATCGACCTTGCTATGATTCAACTGAAGCTTTGGAAAAGATAGTCAAGTAGTGGTGAGTACTTAGGTACGATGATCATCAACTCCTCCGTACATCAGCTCAAAGGTTGGATCCCACCTTCCGAGAATGGTCTTATTTGCCTCGCTTCAACACGAGCCGATGTCTGCGGAATGCGACCAGAATACGACGCTGTGCCTCTCCGAAGAGGGCGCCTTTTTGGGGGTTTGACCTTTGGATGGACATGACGTCACAGATATTTTTGCTTCTTGCCGATTCAAGCGCTATAGTTCCATTTCAGCCTACGGGAAGAAGAGAGTTTCGCTTAGGCACGGCTCGCTTGCATTTCGTTGCCCGTTATCAAGGATGTTGCGGCCTTTCGTACGGTATGTTATTGCAATGCGGTAAATTGATTGCTCTGGTCAAGATGGGCCAGCTGCTTTCCCACCTCCACGCTCCTTCTCAGGATTGTGCTTTGGCGCTCACCGTTCAAAGTCTGTGATTCCATTTCAGCACACGCACGGAAAAGTAGAGGGATATGGCTTGTCTTCAGAGCACATTTGTAAGGGATTGCGGGCTTTCACACGCTTTGATCTTGCGATGTGATAAATTGATTGCTTTGTTCAAGATGGGCTGGCCGCTTTCTCACCTCCGTGCCGCTTGCTAGTTGATCTCCTCCCTTTCCGGGCTTGTGCTTTTGCTTTTGCTTGGCTGGTGAACCCCAGATACCAAATACATGACCAGTGCAGCTCTTTCTGTGGTTGCACAGGAGACCCCATCATCGAATCTCAATTCGCGAGTATTACAGTGGCATCACTGGTGGGTTAGCCGGGTTAGCTATTCGCAAGGATTGATGTTAACTGGTTGGATGTGATGGAATATTCGCCCATATGTTCGGCCGCGATTAAAGTAGCCCGGGTGTCAGGAGCAGAAGTGCGTTAGAATACCATCTACAGAGATTACCCACATGCTCATTAGAATGCAAGATCCTATCATGTTAGAGCTAGAGACCGATTTGGAGTATTTTCTTAAAAGACGGAGCAAGTTCGATATGCAATAATTGCGCGTGTACTGAGATAATAGGTAGTCTGTTTCTCTTTTGGACAGTATCCCGATCTTTGCGGGATGGAATAAATATTGCCATGGAGGCATGATATAACTTATGATATATCTTCATGCTGAGTGAAGGCGGGAACTTGTTGAGTGGCGCAATGGATGCCTCCCCCTATATGTGGTAGTGCGTTAATATAGACCTGAACTACCTCACGATCAGGAAAAAGTTTCTCGAACAGCCGAAAGGCTTCCATATCTCTCTCTTCATCACCAAACCGCGGAATTATCACTCCTCCATTGACAGTCAGGAAATTGACATAAGAAGCTACACAGTTCTCCCCTTGTGAGACATTGTCCAGCTTATCCAGGTTGGGCTCAAGACAGTCGAAGAGTACGAGCTTTCGGCCTCGAGCATCAGTAACGTTAGACAGTTTTGCTTTCGCGTCTGCGTACGCACGAGCGTATTTACCGGAACCTTGTAAGGATGGCTTGCTGAGAAGGACAATTCCAGGACGAATAAACCGAGCGAGAGCGTCGATATGACAGTCCGTTGTCTCCTTGCCGACCTCACCAGCAAGCCAGAGAAACTTATCAACCCCGAATAATCGAGACAATTCCTTCTCGATCTGTTCTCTTGTCTTGTCGGGGTTCCTATTATCGTTGACGATAGCGCTTTCGGCAGCCATAAATGTGCCGTCTCCATCAACTTCCATTCCACCACCCTCGGCAGTGATATTAGCTTGTAGAGCTGAACTACCAACCATGTACTTGGTCGCTATCTCAGCAATGAGCTCATCTCCAGAGGGCAAGCGTTTTCCTCCCCAATAGTTGAAGTTGAAATCAACCCCATGCAACGCATCACCGGCCTGAGACTTGACGAAAACAGGACCAAAGTCTCGGATCCATAGATGGCTTGTTTGCTCAACGCACAGAACAGAAATATTCTGGTTAATCTCAGATTTTACTTTTTGTAGCGTTTCGGAACTAGACAGGAGAACAACGGGTTCAAATTCCGCGATGGCGTTTGCAATACTGATTATTTCATTTTGGGCATTCACAAGCAGGTTGCCTGCATTGGCGGATGTGGTGTTGGGGTAAGCCATTAGAGTACACTGATGTGGAGCTGAGTCGGCTGGTAGAAACCAGCCATTTTGAATTGAGGATACCATGGTTCCGTTCGTTTGGTCCAGAAGAATAAGAATGTAGGTGAGAAGAAAGTAAGATGCAAGGCATTGTAGCAACTGGGGTTACCTATTGACTATTTATATTTCTATGTGGGGCGTAACCCAGCGACTCGCCATCTTGCACGGCTACTCGCCCCTTTCCCCTTCAATTTCAGGGCAGGCTCCAACAGACGCCTGGTAGAATGTGATTGTTTACGGTGAAGCGATTCTATGGCTAAGATAGTGGTTTGCAGCTGGCAGCCGGATCGTCGAGAAGAAGTCTGGCACACGGTAAGCTATGCCCTTTACAGACATGTATCCCGACATTCCTTCACTGCGTCCCGAAGAGGTCCGTTTAAAGCCTGTTATGAGTGGTAGTCTCGGCGAACCGCTATCCGATTGACCCACGGCCTGTCGGATTCATGTCAGTTAGTACATTTAGGAAGTACGATCTGCACCTGATAATCATCCCGAGTACGAATATGATTCCCCTGTGCTTCGCTTATCCTAGCTTGACGCCCGTGATAAGCCGTCTACAGGCTGGAATTTTCTTCTTTTCTTTTCAACAAATCTTCTATCCATCAATTTAGCCATGAACTATTTTCTGCGCATATTGTAATTCATCTCATTCAAATATAACCGTTGCCTGGCTTGAGGTTACAATACTGTTTTACTTTGGGGAGGAGATGATCTTCCCAACTGTCGTACCTACGCGAGTTGAGCGTACAAATGTCTACACAATCATGATGCTTGGAGTTGACGGTTTACGAAGAAATTCTTCCCAATGTATCTCTTCCTTGCCGGAAATAGCTCGCTCTTCCCACAGAGAACATATCAGCGGCTTCACCTTTTGCCATATTAAGAGTGTGGATTGTTTGATAATGAAGTCGAGCCATGCCAATACCCTTTTTCGAAGCAGAATGTCCTGAACTTCAAAAAACGCCATAGCGACGGGCCACAGAATTGGGGAATACGGTCGAGATTTGTATTTGGCCAAAGCTTCAATGTGATCAACAGCTTGCTCAACAAGGGGCTGCACATCGGCGAGTGGCAAGCCGCGCAACCTTCGTTTGCAGTAGATGATGGAGCCAAAGTAAAAGATTTGGGCGTAGTGATGAACCAGATCTTCTTGTCCCCGTGTTGCTGCCGGAATGTGACAATCGGGCGGTATGGAAAGATACAATTCCGTCTCAAAACGCTCCAAGTCCAGCCTTGGCTCCTCACCATACTGATGGAGTCTCACAGCCATCGCAATCATGTCGCTCATCGCCTCGAGAGATTTTTTGGGAAGCCCAAAAATGTGATGCAGATGGTAGGGCTCTAACATCGTCTCCATCTTAAAGTGGAAATTGCCGTCTTGAGCGACCTCTTCTGATAGTATTTGTGATCGCAGCATTGTTGCTGTACTGACCAGCATCTGATACATGGTAATTGTAGATTCGTCGTGAGCCCACGAGGTCACATTCACTTTGTGGAGCCATTGAGAAGCTCCACGCAGATGGGTAAGCCAGAAGTCTCTCTCCACTGTAACTGGCTCGTATGTCATACATAGCAGAAGGGATGCTAGCACACTCTCCCGTTGGGCCGGCTCATCAACGGCTAGGTGATGCTGAAGATGGCGAATGCCTTGGTTCTGGTGGGACAATGCTAAGGTCAGAAATTCGGACTTTTGGTCAACACTCTCCAGGTGAACGGAGAGATGGAAAGCAGCAGCTGAAGAGACAAGGTAGAATAGCACGACCGATCCTGTGGATGAAGAAGCTGGAGACATTGCTCCCGCATAGACGATGGGCACAAAAATCCTTTTAAGAGGGCTCATTGATCCTGGGACGGACGAAAGAGCGTCGCTCAAGTGTGTGATCCAGTATTCAATACATCTGAGCTGCAAACGCATGGGGAACAAGAGATCGATATGCCTTCTGGCGGTCCGACATCCTGGGCTAGACCCTCGGTGATCTGACGGTGGGAGGAGCCGAGGAACTGAGCAGGGAGGAATGTTCCTGAAATGCTCCTCGTCTTGCTCAAGGCCACGCAGCTCTCGAGCATCATGAGGCCTTGTATCTATTGAAGGGAGACGCAAAAATGGTGCTGAACTGCCATTGGTGGGCGATAGTACTTCTTGTGGGTTTGTTGGAATGGGTGGACTTGTGCACGTACTTGTCGGCTGCGACTGTGTTGCTTCAGCCTCTCGAGGGGTTTCAGGTGATGGATGCTGCGGATAAGAAAGTGGAGCACCGGATTCCGAAACTCTTTGCGACGTTGCTGCTTCTAACTGATGTCTCGAAGTGTGACCGTCCTGCCAGTCAATCGGTATGACTGTCCCAACTCCAAAGTCCGAAAGGCCCCTCACAGGTTTCCACTGCACGCCTGGCCGATAACCGGGATATCCAGCGCACTCGAGGTTCGCATTAGAACACCGCCGACAAACAGGCCGTGTCTCATCACACTTCAGATGTCTAGACCTGCAGGTCATGCATCCCGAGAACGTCTTGAGTCTCCTTGACCGCGTTCTTCGGGGCTGACCACTGGGCTGTCTCGGAGTACCGGACATGTTTATGGCAAAGATGGGTTGCATAGCTGCATGAGATACGGGAAAGCGGTCCAAAAACGAAAAGGGCATGTTGGGACAAGAAGGACGAGATGGTGGGGTGGAGTACGAGTACCCACGTGATTAGTGGTAGGAAGCGGGCTGACTCGAGACTATGCCTTTTGGGGGCATGTATACCGAGTCTAGCTGGCCAATTGAAATATTGGAAGAAGGCAACAAGGTGTTCGTTCAGAAGGGCGGTGGGGAAGACGGACATCATCTTGCTACAACGTGTTCTTGCATGATTGTCTGTGCACTTAGGCACCTTCAATGCCGTGAAGAATGGCCATTTTGAGAACGATAGTTCGATAGTGATATTTGCTTGTGTATGACAAGTCCTGAGAAACATGAAAGTTTCAGATCGGGCAAATTCTGATCGTCGGACCTCGGATAGAGTACATAGTAAGGTAGGTTGATGACCGACTTCGATCCTCACCATTGAGAGCATTCGTAGAAATATTATATTTCGATATCTTCATTTCTTCAGTAGAATGAGAATTGCAATGGTACATCGCGTCTTGACTAGCAGGATCTTAGAAACGGGTGGACTCAAGTGCTAATTTAGCATGACCAAACTACAATCACATGTCACCATGGATATAATTAAATGGAGGATATGATGTTATATCCTCTGTGGGTTCTAGCGCTTGTCCAGTGAACCCAGCCGGTAGAGCAGACATATCGTCAGCAGTATAGCTGGGCAGTGAAATTCCTGCCGAGGGGTCGGGGATTGTCAGCTTTTGTATAGTTTATTCTTATAATATACAAAATTGACTACTTTAGTTGAGGTAGGCTAGCTGATCTCCTCCCCTTCGTGCTAATTCCCGGGCCTGTGCTTTTGCATGGCTGTTGGACTCAGATATCCGATGGCAGAGTGCAGTTATTGCTGTGGTTGCATTGGAAACTCGTCCCGCCATCGAATCTCAATTTCCGTTCTCAGTGTGAAGCAGTCTTGCGCTCAGGTTCCAAAGTCTCTCCTCAGCATCTTGATCATAGAGATGTGGGGCGTATCCGGGATCGAACTCCGCTGGACTGAGAGTCTTGGCTGGGCCCGCGATACTGCATTCAGACAGATACTTGCCACCCTTTCCTTCCAGCTCAACAGCTACGGCTGCCCATACCGACGTGGCGGCTCCCTGCTGGGCTGTCTGCCAAGCCTTGGAGCCCTCTGGGTCCTCGAGCAGCTGCTTCATTAAAGCCGGGTCACAGAATGCCTGGATCCCGGTTGCAACTGCACCAGGGTGAACCGAGAATGCCCGTACGCCCAGTGGCCCGAACACACGGTCGATGTAATTGGCCGTCCACGCGTTGGCGGTCTTCGACTGTCCGTATGCTGTAAATGGTTCATACGAGCCTGGCTTCTCAAAGTTGTAGTCGTCGAACTGGAAAGTCGACAGTCGATGCCCTGTTGATGAGAGATTGATAACTCGCGAGGCTTGGCCGGTAGTGCTAGACGACTTCAAGGTTGGTAGAAGCAGAGTGGTGAGGAGGTAGTGCGCCAAATGGTTGACCGCAAATTGCCTCTCAAAACCCTCCTTGGTCTTACTATAGGGGGTTGCCATGATACCTTGTCAGGGGCCTATATCAGCGAACTAAGTCCTTGAAGGGACAGAAGTTATTGTACATACCGGCGTTGTTGATGAGAATATTCAGCTTGCTGCTCTTTTTAAGGAAGGAAGCAGCTGCTTCACGGACTGACTCAAGTGAGTCTAGGTCCATCGCAAGGACTTGGAGTAGGCCTTCGCCACGGCTGGTTTTGGAGATGTCTTCCGATATTGCCTGTCCCTTACTAGCGTCCCGGGCCGTGAACCAGACATCCGCCCCTGTTGCATGAAGGGCTCGAACCGTTTCGACACCGATGCCAGAGGTGCCTCCAGTGACTAGGGCAACACGGCCCTTCCAAGCGCCAATAAGCGAATTGTCTTCGACAATCTGCAGCGCAGTAGGGCGGGCATCACCGGGACCGCTGGGTGAGCGATATGACTCTGCGTAGGACTTGGTGGGATTTGGCATGGTGTATTGTGCTGGGATGATATTCTACTCGAGGAGGATGAGGAGGAGGTTGCTCGTGTGGTTTGAGTTGTGGTCTTGGAGTGAGGAATATGGCAAGCTTATATACATCATGAGAAGCTACCAGATTAGGAAACGAATGTGATTTCTCGCCCTAGATTCCATTTCCACTCTCTGCCTTTGGACCTTGGACCTCGTGCGTATGTGAACTTGCGAGCGGAAATGAGCGGAAGTTTGCGCTCCCGCTCGATACATGCTCTCTGCCTACCCAATGCGGAATAGCTTTGCTGATCAATCAGCGCCAATTTCCGCTCGCCAACATATTTGATCTCCCACAACTGCAAACACGGCGGTGATGCCCGCTCAAAGAAACATCTAGCCGGCTCAGCCGCTTGAAAACCTAACGTACAGTGAGCGACTAGAAGTCTTGAAAGGAGGAACAACATTCTAGGTTAGCTTAGTCTTCCAGGATGACGCGTGCAAAGGCATTGCAATCATGCCAAGCTTGCAGGTGAGCCGCGTCTCCGAATCCGAGGTTGGAGACGGATTTTAACGATTCGCAAGACGACTGAAGCGGAGGTGCTCCAAAGACCTTCCAGCTTGTTCCCTCGTAAGTCAATTCATCAGCCAACGCAAGGAACTTCCATATTAGTGTCAGAATTTAGCTCGCCTCCAATATACTGAGTTGTTCTTCTAGTGCATCCGCCTCAATAAAGAATGTATCTATCCCGGGTTCCAGAGCCAGGATCAGAACGTCTTAGTTGATGTTTTCGATAGACTTCGCCACTTGGAAGAAAATCTGGACGCGAACAAGCGCGTTTCATCACATGTTTCCTTGCCCCAGAATACTGCCCAATCATTTCCCGGCATTCAGGGCACGAAAACGCCCTTCCCAACCGCCTTCTTCCTGGACAATGAGTCGTTTAGGGCCTTGGGAGCCAACGCTCTGTCATGGGGTCTCGATCATTCGCTGCAACAAGGGTCTTCAAACGTTCTCGGTGTAGATCGGACGGAAGCGTGCTCGAGATATTTCTCCTCCGTCCACCCATGGTTCTCCTTCTTAAGCCAAAAGCGCCTAAATAATGGGGACAGGGGCTCCTCAGCGGACCTAGATGGCTGTGAACCACTTTTAATCTTGTGTTTTGGGCTCCTCACAGAGGAGTGTGTAAATCCACCACAAGAACGCCCTCAAACAAGCAAGCTCTACTCATCGATAAGAGCGAGTGTGTCCGCAGCCGTGGATGGTGGTTGTGTATCGTTGAGGTTGGTACAATCGCTGGTGCTACTGTCTCTCTATGAGCTAGGCCATGCGATCTACCCTACCGCGTATCTCACTCTAGCTCAAGCTACCCGCATGGGCACGTTGATGGGACTTCAGAGTAAGACCAAGACCTCAAGGCTCTTCACTCCTGCGAACTCATGGACTTTGCGTGAAGAGCAACGCCGAACTTGGTGGGCCATTCTCATTCTTGACAGGTACGTACAAGACTGGGCCTCAGCCCTGTGGCCTGCCCTGTGGACTGCCCTGGCCTAGTACTGACTAACGTGTTCAACAGGTTTGCCAATATCGGCGCGGGAGGCCAAGCTCTCTGTGCACCTGATCCCACTTCTACCGATCTGTTGCCAGTTAATGATACCTCGTGGGACGCTGGACAAGTGGTCGCTAATGAGCCGCTATATACCACCGAATTTTGCTGCGTGGCAATGGTCAGCCCCCTTGCGCGAACATGCCAGGCCGCGCATATGTTAGGTAAGATAATCCAACACGGCAGAGAAACCGAGGATCCGGCTCGCAGCCTGGCTGAGGCATTGCAAATCCACCGTGCGCTATCTTCGCTCCTCAGCAACCTAGAGCTCAGGGAGGACCTTGAGTCGAACGTTTCGGCGCTAAGTCTTTGCTGTTCCGCTATTTTCCTTCTCTATGATCGATATCAGGCGAATGAATCGGATGAGATGGTGCGGCTACCAGCTGAAACTGAGCTGCAGTACCGCACACTGGAAAGCATCCGAGGCATCGCCTCCAGCACTGCGCCAAAGATTGCACAAATAATCCAAGATCAAACAAATACGGCCAAGAGTCTCCTCAATGGACCCTCTCTCTACCGTGCAGCGAATATATGTGCTTGGTTCATCAGAGAGGATCACGACCCAAGGATGTACGAGACGCTAGAGGTTATCGTGGCAGGGTTGAGAGGCTTGCAAGCCCGTTGGCCAGTAGCTGGTAAGTTGAAATTGAAATTCATCCCGCATTTTCACTTGCTAAAAGAGCTTTAGGAGAATATTTGAAACTGCTTGGAGCGGCTGGCGTTCTTGAATTTGTCGATACCGGATCCGGACTCCCATAGGAGCCAGCCTGATGTGCTGTGAATAATGTTGAATAGTACCGGCGTGGCGTGTGATGATTGTCTGTAGTTGTGCGTGTTGATTGAGTTTGCCTATGCGTGATGGTGTTGATTATAGTTTGTTAGAGGAGGTGAAGGCACCTATCAGTCCTTGGGGTTAGGTAGAAAACCAAATAGTCTTAAGAATTAGAGTCACTGCATTAAATGTGCCTGAACCCTAAAATAACTCCAGCTGATGAGTGCCCTCGTGAAAACACAAGCGTGTCGCTTAATAGTGAGACTAACAATTGTTCTTTTCCCAGAAGCTATTTGCTTTCTTTGTTTATCAGCTCTCAAGTTGAATTTCTTCGCAGGATTTTATTGGAGATGGCCTATTAAACCAGTTCAAAATCCGACATGGTCACCCCATCAAAGAATCCAGTCCGGTAATCTCGCGCTATACCGACGCGTCGGAGGCGCGAATCTTGAACCATTTCCACGAGAAGAAAGGCCGTTTCGGTAAGTTCCAAGGCGAAGACTTTCAAAGAACCCTGTAAAACTCGGTAAACCGAAGATATGTAGTCCAGCTGCCCAACAATTTCCTGCTTCCTCGCTTTATAGGCCACAATGAAGCCGGTATGGGCATCAGCAGAATACACGGGCAGTTCTGGTACGACCCAAAAGTTGAATAGAGGGTTTGTAGAAGATCTATCTCGTTGGCCAGTGGAGTTTTGCTCAATAATAGAATCCCATGGACATAGGCTGGCCTCTGGATGCCAAAACGGCCTCAACCTTGCCCTCACCCGGAGCCCAGCAATTCGTGAACCTTTGTAGATGTCGTCGTCGGAAGCTGTTTCAGAGGTATCAGAGGCATCGTAACTCCAACTGCTGACAAACTCGAGACCTCCAAGAGTCTGAACTTCTACCTCATACTCAATGCCGTGACAAAGAGGCAAGGAGGCCCAAGACCAAGAGGGAAAAGTTTGGCTCGAATCGACTGCTTTCTGAGGAACGAACTTGGCAACCCGCCATGAAAGATCGTGAGCCAACGTCAATTCCCACAGTCCGGACAAGTAAGTATTTTTCTGGTCAAAGCTTGACTGATACCGAGATGCAAGACCAGAAAGGGCGGGGAAGCGGTCATTTGGATTAGACATGTCTCGAAGTGTGTATGATGTAACTAATGATAACCATCCTCGGTGTCGAGTTTCGGCAGTACCATGATGACATGCAACTAGGAAGCTTTGTGGCACGTCTTTATTGAAGCCGCTCAGCTTACACGTCGTTGTGGGAATCGAAGTCTCAGCCAGTTGTGCGCCAGCGCACGACCAGTAGATTTTGTTGGGTGTCCAATATAGTACCCTCGGTGATAAATGCTCTTCTTGTAACGTCCAGGATCGCTTGGTCAAAGGGGAGGACTTTAAAATCTCCTCCAAGGCGATAAGAGGGGGCAGTAAATATCGCCCACGCAGATGACAGGACTGAGTGACCTGGGAATAAGCAGAGCGAGGAGATAATATAGCCTCGGTCGCTTTGGAGTTTGAACACAATGCTAGGGTAAAGAAAGCATTGCCGTAATAGCTATGCATCCTCGGTGCTTCACGCATGAAATCAGACATATTGCTTTGGCCTTGAATAATGCACACAGAGTCAATCCATGCATAGGTTAGCCCCACACGTCTGAAGATCGTGATAGCATCACGAAGAGTGACAGGGAGGTCCAAGATTGAGAACGCCTGGTGCCGTTGTTCTAGATTCTCCATGGTCGTCATTCCTTTGTGCAGAGATTGACCATCTTTCTCCGTGAGGAATTGAGACCCCCAGCAATAGCTGAGGGCAGCATATTGCACTTGCTCATCCATGGAACATAATTGAAGCTCTGATTCAGAAACTATACGAATCAGCCTCGTGGGGTTCTCTGAAGACCATCGCAGGACTGAGCAGCTCTGTTTGTGATCTTGATGGCATGTCTCAGCCCAGCTTCTTATTTGTCGTGCTATCCATGGAGAATCCGGATCCTCGGGCAGATTGAGAGAGGACTTAGCTGTCGAAGAGGTTGGGACAAGGACCGATTTGTCCGAATGGTGAAGTATTTCAAGCTTGAAGTCGACACTACTCTCCAGCATTTGCTCTGGGGTATTTTCTGGGGTACTGTTTCCTTGGTAGTTGAAGACAGGACGCACATACACAGGGCAATGCTTTGTGGTTGCAGCAAGGGTATTCGCTTCGCCAGTAGTCGCGCATCGAGAAAGAAGCGCCTGGCGAAACACGCGGCAGGTTTGACATCTCTTTGCACACTCTGAGAGCTCGTCAAAGTCGTTATGGAACGGCAGACGGCCAGTCGGGGACGGTGTGCCTTTCTTGCGCGCTTCTGAATGGAGGTCCAGGAGGATCTCAATTTGCGAGCATCCTCGGCAAATCGATTGGAGATCAACACCGATATTTGTCTTGCTATAATCCGACTGCTTGCCCTTGCCCGATAACCACATGCTGAGCGGGCCGTGGATCTTTCTTTGGGCTATTCGATGCACGATGTATACGAAACGTGATGGTGATAGAATGATTAACCCTCCACAGTCGAGATATCTAAATTTGGAATGTTGATCCTTCGTGAGAGTGGCGATTTGGAGATTCGACTGTGGCTGTGCACGATCATGTGAAACGTCAGCTCAACTCCACTTTTGACTTCAACGATCCTCCATCATCATTCATCAACGAACAAGAAAAGCCTGAGTTAACCACTCTCCGCAGCCGCCATTATCTGCTGTTCGTATATTGAGCATATCAACTTAGGTTGATCCCTACCGCGGAGAATGCCTTCCCTCGAATCCGACGACTGGCATGTACGCGCACGAGCAATGCCGTCTCTGCCCAACTTGCTGACGGGCGCCGACGTCCTTGTCGGCGATCTTGTTTGCCAGGCGGTTCACACATTATGTCTCGTAATTCAAGCTATCATTCTTGGCGCTGGAGCGTATGGTTTCATATCATGCAGCAGTGATTTGGGGTTCAGTGAAGACCATTGTTCCTCCAATAGCGCACGGATAAACCTTCCATGGTCCGCATCGCTCATGGTATGCCCCCACTAACCCTTTATACGATTCTCCATATTTTCGGATCGATTTCTGGTTATCCTTTACGGTATTAATGGGCAAGAAAACTCTGTTGACAACTTTGGCAGGGTATGGTAGCCGGTGCCGCGAATTTAGTCTATCTCAGCCGAATCTCAGCTCTCGAAAAACGAGAAACAGACAATTCCAGCCATCAGAAGCGGCTCCAAAAGCTGTACACTTTATTAGTTGGCATGCTTTTCAACATGCTATTCATGCTCGTTGATTTTATCATCATGCACAAAGCAAATTCCTTGGCCGATGCGAGATGGACTCACCTCTACGTCCTTGCTACGGTAGAAATGATTGGCGGGTAAGTCTCTGCGCCCTTCACCGACGTTAGGCTGTGCAGATAACTAATCAACATACAGAGCCCTCCTGATGGCTACCTTGGTTCTCCATGCTTGCAAACTATACAGAGTTCTTTGTCAGAAGAGTCAAGTGTACGAGGTTTTAAACAATCTGGAGGAAGGGTTTGAGGATGAATATAGGGATTTGGAATGATGAAAATCCTTGGCTTGCGCCTCTTCCGCCAAGAGGTGGTTAGAATATACCGCTTAGTTATGTTGAATTTTACCCTATGGGCTGCACGGATGGGGTTTCTCCTGCTTAATTCTCAGTTCGTTAAAAACGAAACTAAAACTATGCATGGCGGCGTAATATAGCACTTAATACTCTAAATGATTTCCAAAAGTGCATCTTGGAGCAAAAAAGTCAATATCTGGGCTACTTTGGCAATAATCAGTGACCCTGCACAATTATACTATTATAGTAGGCATTGTAGCTTTCTTCTCCAACCAAATTGATGCGTCGGTAGAGATTGACTCCCAGATCTCATTACAGTCATGCCATGAACAGCCTTGGAAGTGAGGCCATGCAAGTAATTTTTACCTTGAGTGTTATTCAAATCTTGCTTTAATCATAATAGAAGCCTATGAATTCTATATAGCTAATCTAAACCTAAGTAAATCACTAGCTACAATCGTTTCCCTTTTACTTAGTAAGTCCTCCATATCCCAGTTTGAGCAAATGATGCGTGGCGACAGCCATTCTCTCCTCTCAGCGGTGAGCCAAACTAGAGTGTTTGCCACTAATTCAGCAGTATCCGTCAGATATGGCCTAAAGTCAGGGTGAAGCTGACTTGCCAAGTCTGTTTTCACAGCTCCTGGCTCTACTGAGTGAATCACCAATCCCTCCTTTCCATATTGGGCGTCCAGGTGCTCGCCGAAACGACATAGTGCGAATTTGGTGCCTCCATATGCCGAAGCCAATCCTGAGATGGCAAACGCAGCGCCACTTGCCAGGTTGCAAATTGTTTTTGAATTGGACGCGAGGATAAGGGGCATGAATGCTCGGCAACAGAGGTATACCCCCTTTACATTGACCTCCCATGTCCTCCACCACTCTTGAGGATCCGACTCTTTGTCGGCAACACGGCTTGGACCTTCGCTATAACCGGCATTATTGATAAGAATATCCAGAGACCCGTCGAACGCGTCCGAGATTATTTTCGCAGCATTATTTAAGTTGTCCTCTGATGTCACATCAAGAGATAGTTCGACAATGGTTGGAACGGCTCGGCCAGCTCGGTCTGCAGATTCTCTGCATTTGTCTGCAACCTCGGTGAGGGCGCCGCGCGCTACCAGGGCGATTTTTGAACACCCCGCCGAGGCGAATGCAATCGCCATCGCCTTCCCGAGGCCTCTGGACGCACCAGTGATGCATACTGACTTTCCCGAAAAATCCTGAAAAGACGGGTCGATGAAAGGGTAGGTGTCTGAGCGAGAGCGTTTTGTAAAACCTCGCACTTCTAGGGCATTGGAGAATTGCATGTACTCCATGTCTGATATGATTTGAACTAGAAACCAATATCCGAATAGATGTTTATTGAGGAGCTCATTTGATTCCACTTGTATTTTATAATTTAATACTCCCGGTGAGTATTCGGATACATTTTCGGACTGTAAGCGAAGATCGGAAACTTTTGTGTCTACAGATTGTGCTTATTTCTTGTGCAAGTCCGCGTCGGTGGAGTTCATGAGCTGTTTCTTTACCCCTGAATGCTCTCTTAAGGTTATCGAAGCACGCATTATGCTGAGGGTTGCCGTCAAGTTGGTAAGCTATACAGAAAGTCGTGTGGTCCTTGCTCCATAATTTGGCTCATTTAGTATCCGTTAGAAAGTAAAAATGAAGATGCCCTACATATTGGCTTCTCTAATGGTCTTGGGGATTGTAGTCAAACTACCAATGCTACTGCCGTGCATGATATAGATGAACTATTGATGATATGTTAAGCTTGTTCTTGTTAGATCTACCACCATGATATTCGACTGCGACGCCGAGAGATTCCCAGACTGCCCCAATGATAGGTTTTGTCTTGAGCTTAGCGATGTCAAAGTTGCCGGAAGCTGGAGCCCGAAAATGGCCAACTTGCCACCGGACCTGATAACGCTGTCAGTTTGCTTTACTGTTGAGCCCTGCGAGATAGCTTCAATGGCATACTGGACTCCCTCGCCCCCAGTAGCCTTAGGAACTGCCTCCGGCCACTGAGGGTCCCGATAGTCAACCAGGATATCGTATTAGTACGGCGCATCGTACAGAAGTGCATGCTTTGAGGGGCTTGCCGCACCAATTAATCGAATTTTTCTTCCAGAGGCCTTTCTCGGAAAGCCTGACAAGCTGCGCGGCGTAGAGGCCCACGGATGATGAAGCACCGTATATAAACACACTAACTGGTTCATTTTCACGAATGCTTCGCTGCCCAGAAACGCCTGTCTCTGAGAATGGACTCGGTAATTGTAAACGCTCAAAGACACCTTGAGTAGCAGTTACGGCTCCCAAGCTAACGCTAGCCGCTTCCTCAAAAGATACCTTGTCAGGGATGTTCCAGGTGAGGTCATAATCAATGGCAACATATGCTGCAAATGCGCCAGGGTGGTCATTAACAGAGCTGGCTACAGGGAAATGGTTCTAATGTCAGCTTGGTTCCCAATATCGGGCTGGCAATCGGCCAACTTTCAGCCCAAGTGTCAGCATGACTTACCGCCCTGCACAAACCCAGATACGCGCGCTCCAACTTTGGTTCGCAGGTCGTCGAAACCAACAAGATCTTTTCCCACCTGAGCTCACTCTCCTGCGAAATCGGATCCTAGAACACGCTTCTCTTGGGCGGCCATGGGCCTGACAGCATTCATGTAATCGACATGGCTCAACGCGACAGCATGAACACGAACAAGGATTTCCTTGGGTCCCGGCTCCGGATTGGGTACATCCTGAACGGTTGTGGACTTTTCGACTGTGTTCAGCACGAGGGCTCTCATTGTGGTAACGCCAACACGTTTTTGAGGATGGTGATGATAGGTGTTGGTAAATACAAGAAAATGTAGAGGTATGAAACCATATGGGAAGCACAAAACGTTTCAAGCATTGCCTACTCTTAATACTTATATAAGCCTATCATTCGTAGCATCGCTTCGGATATAAGGTTTGCTGCTCTGAAATCATCGATGCAACCGTTAAGCTTAGCTGGCGATGAAAACCTACTGAAGTAAGGCCGAAAGCAAATCGATTGTTTTGTCACCGTTCCTCACACTCAGCTTGACGGCCCTTGCTCATTCAAGTGAACTCCGAGCGAGACTAAGAAAAACTAAAATGCATTTGTCATCCAGTAAATCACGCTTTCTCCGCGGGCGACCCTACCTATGTGGGCCTAAGGTATGATGTGATTCATTAGCGAAGAAGGTGGACGGGACAAAAGTGGGCAATAGTCGTATTAATTGCCGAGCAAGAAGCGCTTCTGTTGGCTTCCCAGCCGTCGAGGGCGTGAGCGAACGTTGTTATAACATCTGGCCAGTCAGACTGCAGTTTCGTAAAACTTACCAGGATAGTTGAGTAATCATTCCTAGGTATCCAGTTGCGCTTGTCTTCCAGTAATGACTTCGCTAACGCTTCATATAATGGTGGAGGCAACTTAGCAACTCTAGCATCTTCCACTTCGTAGACATTCTCCAACCATAAGATGAGATTTCACGATGCTTGTTCGCTCCCCCGTAGCCCCCCATCTGTTACGTAGCTTTATGATAATGCATTGGCTTAAAGGGGCTTAGCATGAACAGGTCTACATACAGAAAAGACTTGGCCAATCTTTGTAAGGGTTTGTATGATAATAGGCAGAGATACAAAATTAACCTAAGTTTCGAGTTTCTTATACCTGAAATATTTCTTTCTAATAGAAGAATTACTCTCAAAGCTGCATATTGCGGCTATATATATCTTTTTAATGTGTCTAGTAAGAGAAAATACTTAAGAATAGGACGAAGTCTTCATTTAAGTTTGCTATCCCAACAAATAGTACTCAAGTACATTAATATTGAAACAAGTGTGGAGAAGAATGAGTACCTACTTTAGCAAGGTGTTCCAGTAAGTATTATTGTAAGCGGCGTCGTCATCGAAGTCGGGCTATATTTAAGGGTCGTAGGTTAGGTGGGAGGAGAGCTAGGCAGAGGATCCGGTAGTGATTCACTCACGACAGAGGCAAGTCTGTAAAGTATAGGTGTCCAGATTTGACTTGCGATAATCCTAGCTTATGTAGGAGACAGAAGATCAAATTTCAACCCACTGATGATGATAACGACAACAATAATAAGCCCAGCATTGTAGCCAATTTTTACTCTAAGTTGCCATTCAGCCCTTTTGGTCCATTTTTAAAATGATTTACCAAGGATTCTAACCCTTATGACATTTCTCAAGGTCCATAGTATTCTAAAGAGCACATATGCACACGTGTTGTAAATCTCAATAATCTCAGCTCATAGAGAACCTCAAAAAAGTCGAAATAATTTCTCGTTATCCTGAATCATTATTTCATCTTAAAACTCAAATACGGTAGTCGATCAGCCGATCGTGGCCTTCTCAGGCTCTCTCTGAAATCCTGACTGAAAAATCCTCGCCAGCCTTGATCCCCATGATCCCTAACCCCGGAGTGCCAACATCGCCTTCTGGGAGAGGTGCACCGCCAATGATTTCAAGATCAAAGCGGTGTAGAATAGTGCATACACATGCTTTGATAGACTGCTCAGCAACAAAACGACCCGTGCAAAGAGTCTTCCCACCCCCAAAAGGTCTCCAATATCCACCTCGTGTACGATTCTCCTTTTCTAAAAACCGACTAGGTATAAATTGCTCGGGGTCCTGTTTATATGCATTCTCGCTCATGTGGAGGAGCCTATACGGGATGATGACCTTGTTTCCTTTGCGAAATAGCATGTCGCCTACAACGGTATCCTCGTTGACGCAGCGGACTGCTGATCCGTTTGAAATTAGCCGAAGAGTCTCAAGCCAGACAGCCTCAAGATGAGGGCAGAGACTATGGTCGACAAGGTGCTCGTGATTGACGAGCTCGCCCCCTCGAAGGCTTGTGCCGTCTCTTGACGAATCGTTTCAATAAGCGATGCGTTGTGGAGAAGGAAGGCCAACATCCAAAATGTGGTCCTGCGTGTGTTGGTGTTGATGCTACAACGATTCGTCAGCCAGTTCCTAAATAATTGAGTTTCCTCATATGCTGGTATCACACGATAGCAGATAACGTACGTCATATACATAGTAAGAAATAGAGTGGCGATATCATCCTCTTGCACTCCCATCGCCCGGAGCCCCGCCTCAGCACCTTGAAGCAACCATGTCTGCTCGCTTCTCTCACTCTTGGGAGCCATGATGTACTTCTTCAAGCTTCGGTGTAGATGATTCTTGGCGGCTCTCATATCCTTGGAAAATGGTTCTGGGATCCGATAGTTAATCTGCCAGCTGAGCTCATCAAACGTATAGAACGCATCCGCAAAGTCGGGATCAATCCGCGAGAGATCGTCGCCAAAGTAGGCATAGCCACCAGCACGGGTGAAGAAGTGGGCACACCACTTGTACAGCGAGACAGTGACCTCCTTTACGCCAGTGCGATCGTCCATCGGGGATCCTGCAGCTCTGATTTGATCAATTCGCAAGTCACGATTGAACGAATACAGAAAGCGTGCTACCAAGGCCTTCTGTTTGTCTCCCGGGTATAGCTCATGCATATGCATTTGATGAATCAGCAATCCGATCGGATCCTCAGCTGTATTTGGGAAATCTACGGCCCCATTGGGAAGCTTCTGGAAGTAACATGCTTGAATGGCAGATTCACTGAGCCCTGTGTTACGGAGAAAGTCCAAGACAAACTCCTCAAACGATAGAGTACTTGTGTTCTTGTCAACTTCTGCGGCATGCTTGGCGTCAGAAATGACATAAAACTTTGCTCCTATGATGGTAAAAGCAAACGGAGTTCTGATGTTGCCAAGTTGCTGCCTGGTCGCCTGTTAGCAGATTATGATGTCGGCGAGGCTCATGATGCTCACCTTGCTCGCACAAGAAAAGTATAGTAGTTTTTGAAAAAGGGAATGGTGTGACCTGTAAGGCTTGAATTAGCTTGAGACTCGGGGTAGAGATACATTAACACCCACCAAGGCCTGTGGAATGAAAATTAGCGAGATGAGTGCTAACGAGAGTAGCTGAAGGGCACTGACATGGTATGAGATATGGCACCTCTGGCGGCTCCTCGGGGTGCCATTTTGGTGTAAGGGTAAATCGAATCACCCTCCATGCTGCCCAAATAATGAGCAATAAAATTGAAAAGCCCCAGAGAGTGATGTGTTGTTGAAAGATGCCGTTCAAGAGCTGCTGGCACCACCAGCCCAGGATTCCCGTTGTTTCGACTTCCATTCTGCAGGCTGTGAGCTATTGTTTAATGGAAAAGCCTTATAGAAAAGCACCATTTACTTTACTAATGGGGGATATATGGGACAAGGTAGCGGAAAGATTCCCCCAGCCCCGTCTTATCGAAAGATGCCTAATATTGCTACTGATCGATTGGACCTGCCCAAGGGGTAAAGCGGCCCGTGTTGAACCAATTCTAAGAATAAGCCCATGGGCAAATTATAGGACACGCACTAGTCCCTGTGATACGCAAGTCTCTAGACTGCCCATGCCCAACGAGGCTTTTCTTATTATGCAGCCAGCGCGTGTTAGCGTAACGACATATCATCCGGGGGTGGATGAATGGAGCTGACTTGGTGTGTCTCGAGTATGAATATTGGCCACATAAGTGGAACCGGTCTCAGCGAAATCGGAACCACATCATGCCTGGGAGATGGTACCATATGGAGTGCCGTGTCTGCAAAGCAGTGACATGCTTATCATAGGTTCATTCTCAGTAACGAAAAATATACTATGCTGGTCGGCCGTGAGGAACCCAGTTGGGGAAGTCGAAGTTCCTTTGCCCAGCTCCCTGTGCCATGAAGGATTATTATTGTGGTAGGCATCCCACCCTTACTCGGATTATGGCCCAGCAAGTCCCAGGCAGGGTGGTGGAGAAGCTGAACCCCACAGATTCATGATCTGATCTGGGAGCCACTCGCTTACAGGGCTCTGGGCGCGTCCAGCATCATGATCCTTCGCTGGATCCACTGACTGGAAGATGTCGACTGGAGACTGGAGGCCTTCGATAGGTTGGCGCTGAGGTCCTGCTGGAGCGTGATTTTATCATTGCGTGATAAGGATTACATACACTCGCCAAGCTTGCCCTGCAGTATGTAGCCTTGGCCTCACTGTCAGCTGCCAAGCCAAGACGTGGCGAGGGTGCAGACAGTCAAGCACTCTAACTCGACGGTGAGACATCATACTGTTGGCAATACGAAGAACCAAATACCTGACACTACCGCAAGGTATCCGAATATTCTACTCTAGGAGAATGTGTACGTGTACGTATTGAGTTTTGTATCTGGCCGAATTCCCAACATCCAAAGACCGAATACTATCTACAAGCCATCACCGTAGCTCACTATTGTAATCTAACTTGCTGTTTAGTGCTACAGCAGCGGCCTCCTCAATTGACCCATTCATATTCATGGCTCTCCATGTCTCATTATTGCCGTGGTAGCACAAAACGCCACTGTTGATTGCCTCCCCCTCTGGGAGAGAGATTGACGGCGAAGTTATTCTCGGGCATCACAAAAATTCTAGCAACTCCCAAACCCAAGGATCGGCCGGTCTTTGGCTTGGCCCATGCACCACCAGTGGCCGGCTCTATATCAAAGGATAGAATGGTCAGGGACACGAATGCTAGATTCTCCATAATAGCAAAGTGCCGACCGGGGCACAGCAGCGAGCCGCCTCCAAAGGCACGGAAAGCCGTGGGGTTATATCGCTTGGTATTCTCGTCTGCCGAGCGATTGAATCTCTGGTACTGGAACTCGTTCACTCGATCTCCCCATATATCTTTGTTAAAATGCTGGACGGCGTTGGGCATGAGCACGAGGCCTCCCTTCTTTAGAAAGTAGCGGTTGCCGAGCTTGTGGTCTTCAAGCACGCGCCGTATGAGGAGAGTTCCCACACCACGGTATCGGAGGACCTCGTGAAACGTAGAATGCAGAGTCGGACATGATGACTCAATAATTGAGAGGTCAATGGTCTTCGTGTTGCCATCCACCATCACGGCTTTTGCTACTTCTCGCCTGCATTCCTCGAGAAGCGCTGGGTCGGTGAATATATGGTAGAGCATCCAGAAGCCGGCCGCGATGGCATTATTGAGAATGGCAAGAACGGCACCAATCTCACCGCGCGCGATATCCTCGAGGGAGAAGCCAGCCTGCTTCGAGTGTCCGAATCGCGCATGGAATCCAGCTGAGGCTTCCTCGAGGCTACCACCATTGAGATACTGAAGAAATCCTCGATACAGATACTCTCGGGCAACAAGAGCCTTGCCTGCAAGAAGTCTGGGACAGATATTGCTGGCGATGATCGGCACACAAGGCTCAAATACACTGCATTCTTTAGTATTCGTTATGCCAATAGGGGTACTCGTTTCTGACTTACTACCAGGCAGCTTCAAATTCTGGATCGCGAAATGGGTTTCCAGGTCCAAACTCCGCATCTGTCGTGGCCAGGAGAACTTCATGCTCCACCCATTTGAACAAGTCGACCTGGGTCTGGCCACCTTGGATTGTTCGGTTCAGGGATGCCGCCATGGTGCGAGCTGAGGCCATAATCATGTTATCCAGGCCCAGGCCCGGTGACACAGCAGGCCTGAATGCTTTGTGAAATGTCATGAAATGTCCATCCTCGGCAACTGGATCCTCCCGCAGAGTGGTCTTGGCCTCTTCACTCATTCCAAGGAGGTTTCCCATTGCTTTTGCCTCAATGGCGGCAAACGAGAATACTTTTGTGTGCTTTTCCACAGCTGAAATGAGAGACGTTTCATTGATCAAGTATAGCCTTGTGAAAGGCAAGCGTAGCGTGTAAATTGGAAGCTTGTATTGGTGGCTACAAATCGTTAGCATTCATCTTCCCTTATCTGGCCTTTATCTTGTAACTCAATCTTCCTTTCTTCCTTCATAAACATCAACCAAAGATACATCGGTATACTCACAAGAGTCGCAGATATAGCTTATATCTCTCCCTGAAGACGCTAAAAATCGGGCTAAAAAAGGGGATGGCACTCAAGATGATTGGAGGTTCCTCGGCATGTTGGGTGAGGTGCATTAAGACAGTGAGGACGAGATATACACCAGCTACGGCGATGCCAGTAAGTATAAGGAGGTAGTACGCCATCTCTGCGTCCTGTCGTGTGGTATCTCACAAGGCAAACTTAGAAAGAATGATCTGATAAGGAGTTCAACCGCGAGCTATCCACTATCGACATTTCTGAATCCCAAGGTAGGAGGGCCTGTTTTGACTATTTACGGCATGCGTTCTCCGCCCATCAGGCAAACAAGGCATCTCTCGCTTCGATTGATCCTCACGCTCCTCACGTCACTCCTTTGGCGCAGGGATGGTGCCATTGGCTACGGGCCTCTCGTCGCAGATGATAAAACAGCTAAGCCTCCCTCAATCTGTTCTAGGCATACTCCGACGTTGGCAGGCAATATCTAGAGGATTCCATACGTACCACTACTTGATTGGTTGGGATCAACACGTTCTACTCTCAGAGTCTTCGCATGATATGCGACTGGGACTAGTGCAAGATTCTGTACGCACCCCTCCCCTCCTCTTGCACGCCACTCCCTCAGCTGCTAATATCGGAACTCGTCCGGCCCCAAGATGGGCGCTAACTCTCAGATCAATCTTTCACATGCTGCCAAATGAGGTAAAACCTTGCGCACAGATGTGTCGCCCTTCCACGCGCTGCACACTACGACCAGATGGTAAGACAATATCCTACACCCAAGGCGGAAGGAAGCACGCTACGGCAAGACTGGCATATTCGTGTTTTTAATAGCTCACCTCCTATCCTCTTGTCAGATTAGAATGCGTAACCCATCTGCCTTTCTCCCCCATATAGCCTAGCTTTGGCATTTGGGGAACTTGAGAGCTCACCAATTCTGCTACGGCCCATCCTTCCTCCTCTAGTCGAACGCATCACCGGCATCTGAACAATGGCGCCAACAATCTCCGGCAGCTTTTCGATGCTGCTCATATCTAGCCGTCATCAGTCCCTCGTTTATTCAGTATTATCAACAGCGTTTGTCGTAGCTGCTGGTGCTATGCTGGCGATTTACCTCGCAAAGCAGGTCAAAATCACATTTAGGGCCATCGGTCTCGTACTTCAACTTCTCCATATACCAATACCCGGTACGTACGCGGCCAAAAGGGAACTGCTAAACCAAAAACCGGTTTGATCGATTGCTGATAATCCTTCAGGAAAACCTTTTTGCCATTAGCTTACACACAAACATCCAATGCGGTGGGGTGGATAACGGGCAAGGGGCAAGGGGCGGAATCAGAGTAGGATGGGCGGATGATTACCGCCCGAAGTCCAGAACGTACTAGATTACTATGGCGGCGCTTCAGTTGTCGCATCTGTAGCCCATTTATGGTCCTCGTTGAGTAAAGAGGGTGGTTTTGTTCTTGTGTTACACAGTAGCGTTCGAGGGGAAGGTTTGAATATTATCCCCGCGTCATCATCCAGGAACGCCGATATGCCAACCAGTTCTTGTGTACCCTCCATCTCATATTCGACCCAACTACCGTCTCTCCCTCCTCTGTAGTCCATATTGCTACCTGGAAGTAGACCTGGTGAGAGCTTGAGTATAAATTCACAAACAGCAATGAAAAATGCAATAGCCGACATTCATCACAATGAATAGCCTAGAGGTGGACATTATCCGTAAATGATGTAGTCTGACTGACCTTGGTGACCAGAAGCCACATGACGAAGAATGCCAAGATATGCCGTTGGACTAGCCCTTGAAGGATGAGACAGCCTCTGCTAGCGAATTGGCAAAGGATTCGCATGTCTGCCGAAGTAATAGTGGGAAAGTGCGGCACGAGAGTATGGTGTCTTGATCCACACGTAAGAAAGTACACGGCCACTCCACACCTTTGAAGCGATAGACGGGCCGCCTAACCTGTTTGAAGGATGATTCTCATGGTGCTTATGGGCTGAAATGGGTCAGAGATCCTGTCATCGAGGGGTAAGGTGTAGGTCTCCAGGAATAGAACCCGTCCGATTGGCATCCGATAGCTCGAGCTTGAGGCACCGGACCTGATAACACGGCAGTGTTCTGCCGGTCCTCTCCTCTGACTATTTGTATCTTGCGCATCAGTGAGCCCGCCCAAGATCAGATTGGGTCCTTTCACTTTTGATTTGCCTTTTTCGCAAACACAATGGACTCGCTTGGCCTTGACCTGTCGAACATACCGGCTGGAATTCCTCCGGCCGGACACACCCCTAATTTTGTTGATCCACCGTCCCTTGGAAATATGCCCAAGATCTTCACCTATGTCACTCTACCGCCCATGTTGATCCTGTTCACAATGCGCATCTTCACTCGCATAAAGACATCACGAACTGGCATAGATGACTGTAAGGCCCTCCCCGCTGCCATCATATGGCATGATGATGAGAATATGACATTTGCTTACTCTTAAAACTCACAGATCTATGCGCTTTATCTGCGGTTGGTTTTCTTTTTTCTGCCCAAGCTGCTGATGACCATCGAAACTCAAGGCTAACGCATATGATCAGGCCTCTATTGGTGTCTACATCATTCTTACATTCATTGGTAAAGCTTTGTCCCCTGGCAGCCCAAATGAGCGATTCAAATCAGAATCTAACACAATACAGTGATTGATGAAGTTGCTGGACCGCATATGTATGATATCCCGGTTAGCAAGCTCACAACAAGCTACGCAGAGGTAATGCTACTGCCCCAGCCAGTGAGGTGTTCCGCATACTAACCACTACTTGCTGAGCAGAACACCGTAACCCAGGGGGCATTTTATTTCATAGCCTCCATGTTCATCAAGACCGCCATCCTTGCTCTGTACCTGCGCATCTTCAGCCCTTCACCTGTAGCCAAGAAGCTTCTATGGATCGGAATAGCGGTCACGGCCATATTCTACCTCACGTCAATGTCGGTGTTCCTCGGCCACTGCGTCCCAAGACCTGCCGACTTTGCCAGCGGCGGCTATCTGTCGCTCCAGACATCCGCCCGCTGCTTCAAAGTAAGCGGGCCCGTCAGCCTGGCCAGCGGCATTGTGGGCACCATCATCGATTTCTATGTCCTAGTACTGCCCATCGTCTTCCTCTGGAGCTTACGCACCTCGTTCAGGAAGAAGGCGGGTATTGCTGGAGTGTTCCTGGCTGGTATTGTGTATGTTTAGCCACTCTCGCACCCCTTATCCGTTGCTTTCTTTCCGGCTAACAGCAGCAGGGCTTGCGTGCTGTCGATTATTGGTACCGTATACCGTATGAAGATTTTTGTGTCCAAGAATTTGATGGAGCAAGATTTAACTTGGAACTCGATGCCAATCTATGCCACATGGTGAGTGTAGCCTTCTAACCCTTGATACCGTCACCGCCGTTTCCCGCCCCAACGCACACTCTGACCAGATTACACACTAGCATTGCGGAAATCAACATCGGTATCGCTTGCAGCTGTATACCAATCGTCTTTGTCCACTTCAAGTCACTGGGCAATCTGTCCGGGTCCTGGTTCAGCAAGATCCGGTACATGTCCGGTCGCAAGGATAGCAGTGGCCGGGGAGGGTCGACGGACAAGCAGATCCTCGACTCTCACGAGATTGAGATGGGCCCTGCCGCCAGCCTTCCCCAAGTCCCCAAGGGAACCATGACAGGGGTGCGGTCATTCATGCGCAACTTTAACCGAACCAACAAATTGCACATGACCCAGACGGGGCTTCTGTCCGTAGACAGCTTGGAGTACACGTACCACGACCAGCTACAGAGGGAGCTGAGATATCCAGCGTCCCGAGACGGTCCGCCGCAGCAGCAGCCGTAGCATCACTACCAAAGGGCTGGTGGAGAAACGATGGAATGTCATTTACGGGTTTCCTGTCACTACTGCCAGAATAGATTGCTAGACCAAGCACAAGCACTGCTCCGAAAGAGGAGAATTCTCAATACCATAATCTTACAAAAGTGGACTTGGGCGATTCCTCAATGCTCTCCCGCTTTTCGCTAAGCTGCCTCTAGTATAGAACACGCTTGGCGTCTCCGACGTACCGGCGCTTATCTGGAGTCTATTTGTGCGAGATTATGGGGTGGTATTGACTACTCGCCACACAATTGACACAATTGGGAGGCATCCAACTTGGTTCGGTAGGTAAGCCGGCCAAGCTCGCCGGTGCCTAGAGTATGAGACATTTCAGGAATGCACGTCGCCTGATCCGTCAAAGTGGTCGCCTTACATATGCCTCGCCTGTGAGTAGTCGGACCAACGCTGAGCAGTCGCAAGCGCCAAGACGTTGCATAGCGGAATGAGAATGGGGCGGATGCAGGTCAGCCTCGAACCTTGTTTGTGTTCAGCTTCGTGACGGTGCAACGAGATCTTTATGCTGTGTTGATCGGTAAGATTCACAGTGATTCCCGTTCACTGCTGCTGTCGGATGTCCCTTGATTGGCATAATGCCCTATGAGGCTGGATGATCCGAAGCTGACGCCTGGCATGCACACCCCTTATTAGTCACAGGAACAACTCCATCATGTACGTGACTAAGAGGGACGAAAGCCACAACGGTGACACGTGCAAGAAATATTACTTGACCCCTCCACTAAGCAATACGGCGCGTGCAGATGCCATAGTACACTGCCGGCCTCAGATGTGACAAGTAGAAATGTCCACCTCAACCGTAAGACGTACACGTAAGTGGCAAGCGAAGCCAAGAAACATACGAGATGGAGCTCTGTGGTCTAATTGGCGTAGACGAAGCTGCCCAGACTTGATATGAGACACAGACGACCGATTATTGGACGGCGAATGATGCCACTTACGCCTTCATGCAGGTGTGTCCAGCTGCATCAGCTTGGCCATGCACACCCCCCTCAGCTCTGTTGGTGGGGACAATCCTCCTCAGATGCAGAGCTTCGGATGTTGCACCCTGTTAGGGGAACGAGGTACACATTTCTTTTCCCGTTGGCTGCAGCATGTCTCAGTTGGTGACAATAACAATTAGCTGCGCTCCTATTGATCGATCGCCCCGCCTATGCATCTCATTCATGGGCGGTTGATCGGCCCACTAGCTCCAGGCCCAAGCCCCTGTGCCACAGCGTCTGTGTCCACTGCTAGGATCATCCCCGTCGCCTGTAACTGCGCCGTAACTCACCACCACAGTCTGTCGCTAATTCCAGCCCTCAGATCAAGGATTGAGGTGCTCTTTGTTCCTTTGCTGGTGGCGGTGGTCGATTGGCTCGTGTCTCGTCGCTTTACCTCCATTCCCTCTCGCCTCTTGCACTCCATGATCATCCGCTGGCATGGACAACACGCTCGTCTATGGTCTGGGGGGCGTCTCAACAGTCCTCATCGTCTCCATGATCTGGCGCGCCCTCTACCCCAAGCCCTACCCGGGCATCCCATACAACGAGGAGGCGGCTAACCGCATCCTCGGGGACATCCCAGACCTGATGGCCGTCATTAACGAGACCCAGGAGTTCTCCCACGCGCTGTTTGCCGTCACCACGCAGAAACTCGGTGTCCCTATCGCCCAGATCCTATTCCCCGGCGTTCGAAAGCCCCTCGTTATCGTCGAGGACCCCAGGGAGATTGAAGACATCGTTCTGCGCCGAAACAGGGAGTTTGACAAGGCTCCCATGGGCGTCGATGCCTTCCAGCCCATGTTCCCCCATTCCACCGTCAGTCAGTTCACTACCCCGGAGCTCAAGGCACAGAAGCGTCTCTGGGCCGATGTCATGAGCACCGAGTTTCTGCGTAAGACGGCCGCCTCCAACATGCATCAGTCCACCCTGGAGATGCTGGATCTCTGGCGTCTGAAAGCCTCCACCATCTACAAGGACAAGCCCTTCAACACCGCTGACGACTTCGCCAACGCTACCCTCGACGTCATCTGGATCGCCCTAGTGGGCGAAACAGCTGGCTTGACCAAGTTCGAGATCGAAAAGCTGCAGAACGAGGTCGACGGCAAGAGCAATGAGCACCTCAATCTCCCCCGCGGCGCCTTTGTCAAGGAGGAGATCCACTACGTCGCCGAGGCCATCACGCGCAACTCCAACTCGCCCTCACCCAAGTGGGCGCAGAGGCTCGAGATGCTGACGCCGCGGTACCGCAAGTTCCGCGCCACCGTCACCCACGAGATCAACCTGGCCATGCGCAAGGCCCTCGACCGCTTTGAGCGGCTCGAGGTGGGCAGTCTTGAAGACGGGGAGGAGGATACGTGCATGATGGACTTGGTGCTCCGTCGTCGTGTGATGGAGGCCAGGAAAGCCGATCGGCCGATGACTGACCCATCCAAGGATGAGAACATTCTTGATGAAATGTTCACTATGCTTGTCGGTGTAAGCAGCCATTCCTTCTTACCCCATTCGCTCTATCTGAGGCTGCTAACATAAGAACGCCATATAAAACCAGGGTCATGATTCAACCTCCAGCGCCCTCACATGGTTCGTTAAATTCATGGAAGCTTATCCTGTTGCGCAAACCGAGCTCCGCACAAAGCTCAGGGAAGCTTTCCCAGGGCCCGAGCTACCGTCAGCCCAAGAGATCCTCGCAACGAATGTCCCATATCTAGATGCAGCCTGCGAGGAGGGTTTCCGTCTCGCGGGGGTGACCAAGGCCAATCTTCGGCAGGCCGTGGTCGACACCCAGATCCTTGGCTGCCCCATTCCCAAGGGCACCGAGATCTTCATGAACTTCCACATCAATCACACGCCCGCTCCGGCCGATGAGACGAAGCGCACTGCTGGTGCCAAGGCAGCTGTGGCCAAGAATGGCAACGGCTTCGAGAGCAGGGCAGGTCGCGATCTTGGTATCTTTGAACCCCGGAGATGGCTAGTCCAAGACGAGACGACAGGTAAAGAGACGTTTAACCCCACCGCTCTACCTTCTCTGGCATTCGGCGGCGGATACCGGGGATGCTCTGGTGAGTTTTGCATTCCCCTTCTTTTATACTGCACTCTGAGAGTCTTGATACTAATCTGTCGACAGGAAGAAAACTAGCTTATATGGAGTTTCGCATTGTCGTCACTCTGATTATTCTCAGTTTTGAATTTCTAGAGCTACCAGAAGAGCTGAAGACATTCAGTTGCAAAGAGAGAATCTTCAGGAGACCCAACACACCTCATGCCAAGCTCAAAATACTGTGACTTCCGGCTTGAAGTGAAGATGTTGGATTGAATGTTTCAGGTCCACCTTGAGGGTTATGTAGATTAAAAGTGAAAGATACAATGTCTTGAATCTGGCCAGGTAGGGGTTGGGAGGTTTTTTGCATAGTTATATTCTTTAAACTCTTTTACAAAGGGGGGTAATATTGCCTAGATATTAAGTTGTATAATAAATCTAATCATTTACTTCTATCTTAAAGTTTACCTTTCTAGATCTATCTCTCTTGAGGAAAAAAATATTCAAGATGGAACAAAATTAACCTTTCTTAAGTCTCTGATAGAGTATTTACTTTGTGTTATAGAACTTACACATTTAATGAACTGAATCCTGAGTACTACTTGTATATTGTTATATAGGCAATCTATTTGCAATTGTGTCAGTTGGCCAAGTCGTATGTAGCCCAAAGAGCATATTTCTTCTAGTTATTTGGGTTATCCGAGCTTTTTTCCCAATACACCACATAGGTACTCAGTCTATCACCCTAGTCAGGGCTGGCTCAAATACTATCATCACCAGGGTACCAGCAACTTATAATGTCATAAGAACAAACGACGAACACCCAGTAAGACTTTCGCAAACACCAAGTTACCCTCTCCTCTCATTTGTCTAATCTTAGTGCGTATTTTTAAATCTTTAGTGATGCCGGGAGGACTTGAACAATCGGGGTGGGCACTCCAGTTTCCGGTAGATCAAGGTCGATTTGAAGAAAAAGAGAAGAGGAGAGGAAGGGATAGCTCGAGTGGGAGTGTTGAGATTCGAAGATAGGGCGGGAGATAGTTCGAGTATTAAAGTTTAGAAATAACAATGAACGAAGCTAGACCCACAAGCTCGATACAATCAATACGAAGGGTTAGAAGTAAGCTTTGCTAGCCTAAGGCTGTAGTTATACGGAAGAAAAGTTTTATAAACCTTTATACTTATAACTCACTCAGCGTCAGAACTAGCCGCTCGTCGAATGGCAATTTAACCTACCCTCTTTCACCTGGCTTCATTCGTTCAGCTTACAAGTAGGGCAGCATGAGGAAGAGAAAAAAAAGTGGAAGGAATGAGGGCTTGATAGAAGATAGATTCAATAAAAATGTTTCTTAACCTTTAAAAACACAATAAAAGAGAACAAGGTGAGAGATTCGAAGATAGAGGAAGACATCATGTAGTTTGCCCTACATATGTGTGACTAAGCCCTGTGTCAACCGTCTTGATAGAGCCTGTACAATTGGTACTCAGATGACTTCTCTTCTTTAATCACCGAACATGTTCATGCTCACAAACTTTTGTTCAGCAGATTATGAGGCCGGAGCTCGAGCAATTCATTAACCAACCTACAGCCGTTGGAACGAATCAACATTGAACAACCATATGCTTTATCCGCCTCCAGCACGAGCGATGTGCATAAGGCATTCACGGTTGTACCCTTCACTAAAAACCGCCGAGGCGGGCTGATTGGAGAAGACTAACACGACATATGAGAGTTTCTATTGTCACCTTAACAGGCCAGGTGTACAACCTGAGGATTGCGGCACTGGTCGTAGCGGTGAGAGAAGTATTTGGCTATCGTGGCTGACTCAGGATTTGCGTTGTTTGCTACGCCCCAGTATCGGTTATGCGAAAGACAAGCAAGGTATGTTACGCAGTTTCTTGTCGTCTCCTTTCAAAGTAATGATAAATATCGAACTCATGGACTTCTGTCGTTGGGCCCATCGCGATGCCGCATTTGTAATGCAAAAAATTCGAACACCTTTACCACTGACAAAAATTGCAGGGAGCTAAAGTCACCCGTTTTGCCTCCGCGTATCGTAGCAAACTTAAACCGAGCCTTGATGTCCGAGAGGGACCGAAAAGGACCACCTGGTCATCCCATGGCTTAGTGATCATCCTCGCATCAACACGCGACCCTTGGCTAGTTTGTCTGGGCGTAGGGATAAACCCTGGATTACCTACTTAGTGGACGCCGACCAAAATCCGCTTTTGGAAAATGAGAGAGCAGCATCATCGGCTTTGTTTACCTAGAGGGCGTCCTGGTGCTAAAGAACGAATGGCGAACTCTGTCTCCTCTCAGCACCGGGCAAATCACGGTGCGATCTCATCTTGCACTAAACTCCGGGAATTTTGAGCGTATGGGACATTGGATACTGTTCAACAAAACTATTCATTCTAGAAACAGGCTTTGTAGGTGAAATTGTACAGTCTGGCTTTCCTACCCACATGGCCTCGGACGACGGTATAACCGTGGCTCGTATGATCTGGAAGAGGTTCCTTGTACATCCATCCATTATGCCAGCTCTGCCTCAATAATGACCTCCGATCCCATGGCAAAACTATGAATCTGGATATTCTGGAAACCTGCGCGCTCCAAAATACTTTTCCAGTCCGCCTCGGTACGCTCTTTCATAGCGCCCAGCACAAAAACGAGCTGGTCCATGGAAGTGACAGACCATGGCGCGTTCTGACCCGGGACAACCAGTTCATTGATCAGCAATCGCGAGTAGCCCGCCTTCATCGCAGGCTTCAATTGCTGGAGGATCTTGATGCAGTCATCGTCACCCCAGTCGTGCAGGACAGAATGAAGGTAGTATGTCCGCGCATTTTTAACTGGCTGCTCAGTGAAGAAATCGTGGGATGAGGGCTCAAAGACAGTTTCACTAGTACTGGCCAACGAGGAGATGACCTCGGGTCTGTCTTGCAGGATGAGCCTCCCAGGTAAATTCGGATGTTTCTCTTTCAGCTCCCTGAGATCATGACCGAGACCTCCGCCAACGTCTACGAGCACGACATCGCTAATGGTTGGTTCAAAGCCATTAACGAAACGCTCCTGGATCGGGTAGAAGCCGGGATCGAGCCAGGATGGCTTCCCCGCGCGGTAAGCCGACATGTAGTTGTTGAACTTTTCCAGATACGGTGGGTTCTGGTCCAACCAGGCGAAGAAAGGCAGATCTGTCTTGTGGGCATGCTGAAAGGGTCCATTCGTCAGTTCGGTAGGGAGAGCGTAGGAGGTTCTCTTCAGATATTCGGGCAGAGCGCGGAAAGATGGGCCAGCCACGTCGTATCTTCGTAGAGGTCGTTAGCAAAATACGCGCCATGAGAGGGCTCTTGACATACGTGTAGATGATACCATCTCTGTATTTAGGGTCTGTCAAGGCGTTGCTAAGACCCGTTGCGACATATGTGTCAACGCCGTTCTCGGCTACGATGTTCATCGCAGCAAGGTGCCTCATGGTTCGGGCTTGATATTGTCAAAAATCAACCCAAATACCTGGCTATGCAGTTGAACTTACCTATCAACACATTGTCAGCGCCGATCTTGGCCGCCAGGGCTTGGGCACTTATCCCGGCCGTGCCACTTTCCTTGAGATGTTCGGGGATCTTCAGATCAACGGCAATACGGCAGTGAGCCGCCCGAGCAGGCTAAAGGCAACGATCGATCAGCGCCGGGTATTCTAGAAAATACACCTGCTTTATCTGCAGCGCAATGGTATGGGATGGAATTACCTCTGCCCAGCCAATACGCTGAATGGCTTCGCTAGGCAGCTCGAGGCTGGAAATCAATTCACGACTGAGTTTGATGAGTTGCTCCCGAGCCCCCGGCTGCTTCTCACGGAACTCTGAGCCAACAGACTGCAGCTGCGCGAGAATTTCGTCCGACTCGGCCGACATCTCAAGGTACTGGTATTCCAATTGGAGAAATGCAAATAATTAATAAAGTCGATGCCTCTTGAGGAAAATGGAGGAAAACGCATAACTCCAGAAGACATAAGCACCAGCTTAAGTATTTCCCCACCTCTACCCAAGCTAAAACCGTGCACTGTTGATTGCTTACATGCTTATAAATCTTACCCTTGCTGGATACAGGTGAATGAACACTAATAGGCCACCGGCATGTGTTTCTTATCCTTGTCTTCTCGACGTCTCTTACCGCTACCGCCAATTTCATATCTAGTCCAACAATCAGCGCAGAGTTTTATGGCAAATGTCAGTTATTCTAGAGCATCGACGTCTATATAAATGGCAGAAATCATACATATCCCTTTGGTCCCCCACCATCTAGCACGAGGTTTCCGTGAGAAGAACCTACGCCAAATGCCTGAGTTGACGATAAACCAGGCACAGATATTTCAAGTGACGAGGTGGGACCCATCAGCACCGTCTCATCCCATTCGCCATTCGTCCATAGTCAGTTTCATACCATTCCATAGGTATAGACAAAATAGCTTTGGCGCACTTCTACCTATTTCATGTCCGAGCTCATGTTAATGCCGTCGTCAAAGTATTAATCAAGGAATAGCCGAACCCCCTAACTAGCAACGCGCTATTGCGACGACAGTATTACTCGAAAGCTGTAAGACCCACACCAAATTTACACTCTTCGTATCTTATAAGTCTAAATCCTTAAATGATATATTAGTCTGTTTTCTTACTGGCTAGGTTAATAAATTATAAGTAACAAGTAATTTATGTAAGATTTCAGGATAATACAAATGAAATGTTGTTAAATGTCTAAATAGTTCTCTTCAGTCTATACCTTCGTTCTTCTCTTCTATATTAATGTTGTACCCCCGAATTCCTTGCAGTATCCTCTCTATATTCTGTCGGATCCTCTTTGGATATAGTTTGTTGCCTATTCCTTTTCAATTACAGAATTCCTCTTTAATCACTTTGTCGCCACGGGGACGGCGAGCGAGAAGCGTAGGCCCCCCAGGATGATAACCACCCCCTGACTGATAGACTGGAGGGGACGCCTGGGGATGCGCATATCGTCGCTCATGCAGCAATTCTTCATTCATCACAATGCTATCAGTTGACGGCACCTTTGCATGGTTTGCTTGAGGGTGTCGACCGCGGTGAGTTCCGCTTGCACGGAAGTGCCTGAAGTCCAACCAGGTAATAATAGTCAAGTAGGCTGCGATCGTGCTAGATTGAAACTCGAATTAGCCAGGGATTGCCCGGGGATACCTATTCTCTGACGTACCTCATGATTATGCCGAGAACGCACACAATCCAGCTCAGCGTACAGGTGAAGCCCTCGCAGAAGTTGATGTTTGCTTGTATCATCATGAATACCACTGCGCCCCAGAATACAATCTCAAGCGCATTTAAAATAACGTAGGCTTTGAGGCTAGACCACTTTTTGAAGGCCTGCACGTGCTCTGATAGTAACTGGTACAACAGAATAACAAGGGACTTTGCACTCTATTACCAAATTTGTCAGTTGATATCTCAGTTGTTGACTGGGATAGTTCTTACCATTCCCAGTGCCATTGTATTAGATCGTCCTCTTGGGGCATTAGCTGGCTGCTTCAGCATTCGCACAACTGACAAGATCAGGACTGCAATGATTAGGAATAGCTCCACAAGATGGAGCGGAAGCTTGAGACGGTTGCTGAATATTCCTGACATTTTCGGATAGGGCGGAGAGGGGGCGATTATGTGAAGGATTGGAGACTTTTTGCGATAACCGAGTGAGGGTTTGATGGCCGATTCGGTGGTTAGATAACTTGATTTATTTAATTGAAGCCGTGAGTTGATGAGAAAGTGTCTTAGAACGCGGGTTTCTCACTGTTTATGTACCGAATTCCATCTTTATTCAACCCCAGTCACTCAATGCTAATCTTGAGTCTTTGTGGATGTACTTGCAGCAGAGTAGATCACACTAAGGCTGTGTTTCGGTCTCGGGTGCACCTTGATTAGCGCGTTATAAATTTGGCGCTGAAAACCGAAGCGAAACCGAGCTCAACTGCCCATTCGTCATAACGTAGACGCAAAATACAGCCTTATGGGGCTACCCCTTTGATTACTGTACACGCGTTGCTGCCGTCGGCATATGTAGAATTTCTCGTATTAAACTTGGTGCTTAATTTATGAGACAAGGGGTAGATTGATCTCGTCGATAGCTTGCGTGGCAGCATGACACCACTCGGTTCTGAACCACAATGGTCGCTGAGCCCAGATTCAAGGTGATGTTGAAGGGTGGAGATTTGGGAGAAATACAAGTAAACACACTCTCTTATGGGCTATTCGCAGCAGCTAGCCATCTAGTATTTAAATAACCTCCTATACCAATTCCCAACTTTACTCCAATATAGACCTTGACTATTCTTAGTTCCAACCGTAGAGTAATATTGCCAATGACCTTGATCTTTACACCCTTGATTCGGTGAGATTTGAAAACTCCTGGCTCCTATCGCCTGGGGGAGAATTTGGCACCGCGCCAATACTAAACCAGCCGCCTACCGCGACAACTATGGCCACAATCATTTGCATACCAAACATCAGCACCAGTCTGGTAGCGAAAGTGCCAGAGAAGGGATCCAGACTCGAGTATGGGGTGAACGAGTAGGTCAAGGCGTATCCAAGCCGAACGAGCTGGAAGGGGAATGCTGCGCACGCCGCAAGATGCAAGTTGCTCGCAACCTGGAAGTTTGGATGCGTCTTCATACCCATCACCCGTCTCCCAGTCGACCAGAGCCACCATCCCACGCCGAAGAGCATGACGAAAAGTATCAAGCAGGTTCCGACCTGGTTCAGGGTCTGAGACAGAACGCCGCCTGGAGCTCCGGCCTTTGGCGCTCCTCCATATGTGGACAACGTAATGCCGGCGGTGACGGCGAGATGAGTTACGCCAAGTATTATTTTCTCGACCCAGCGTTTGGGGGGCAGTGGGAGTATCATGTTTCTAAAGGAAACGCTCTCGATTAGTGGCATGTTCAGTTTACCCTGGATGAGCTTCAGACTTACACTTCATAGATCATTCCAATTATCGTTAGCGACAAGCAGGCAATGCTTCCGGCGCTGGTCATGATGATGACCACATTGGGAATCTCGGGCTCGTTGCGCTTGGCGATTTGGTATGCATCGGAGACAAACTTGAGTGGGAAGTATGACACAAAAATTGGCCAGCAAGTCATGCCCGCCTTTCCATGCTTCCAGGTGATCCAGATGACAGGGATGAAGAGAACAGCATAGAGTACAAGCTCTGCAATGGCCAGATTGACCTTGTCCTGTGAGGGCGGATCGGGGAGGCTGTTGGCGGCGGTCATGGTGGACAATAGAAGGACAGTAGAAACAGTCTGATTTCGGAGAATTTGAGTCAACACGGAAGCCGTCTTGGCCAAGACTCACGAAGCAATAAGATCTAGAGGACATGCATGCAGAGACTGGGCAGCGGTTGAATGATATCGGGGAGATCCAGATGCGCTAAAGACCGGGCCCGAAACCGATACCGAAATGCTGAAACTAAAATGACATGTCTGCCGTGGCTGAGATTCATGCCGTGTAGATCGCTAATAAAAATGCGTCAGCACGCCAAGCCACGCAATTGGGCGACGAAGGTCACTGTTACAGACTGAGATTCATTCAAACACGAAACAGCTAAATGATATCTTACCGTAGAATCCGGGCAAAAACACCTTGAGCGCCAGCCAAAATTGGGTCGATCGGCATTCTAAAGCCACAAATTTGGGCTTGCTCCAGCACTCGAGGTCAATGCCACGGGGTTGTTCAGTGACATGGTCATAATGGATGTTACTATACTTAACTAATTATACGATTGGCACAACTAGCCCATACATAGTATACATCATACTGACTCAATGTCATCGCTGCTACCCATACTCGGCAACTATAGCAAGATACCTAGTAAGATATATTACCGCTGAAAACCTATGGGTGTGGAGGATGCAGCCTGGGAGACGTGATGGAGATCTTGTCGGGTGGAATCTTTATGGCACGAGACACCGAAGTAGGTTACGATGAATTTCAACGTGTCAATGGTCCCCTGACCAAGTTACCCGCCCCCAGTGTGTAAGGCGCCTGCAGATCAACAAGCCTATGAGCGTGTCTCGGGCTGCTCATTCAACCACGTCCGTCAGGAAATTATCCTAGAACCACTCAAAGGTCTGTTCATTGGCTGTCGTCGATGCTCCAAAGTGTCGCAGTCGGTAAACTTCATACTATCAGATGCTCCCCTCATCAAGCAAGTGGGACTTTAGCCCGAGTCAGAGGTATATTGTGCGTTTTGCAAAGCGGTTGATCGGGGCGAACAGGTACGTAGCATTGCGTTTCTGTTACTCTTTCAAAGAGAGAAAAAGAGTAACAAATTGACTCATAGTTCTGGCAGATCCCTAAATTTGGCGAGTGCAGGACATTGCGTAACGATAATGCACAATAATCTACATCCAAACTTGTTGTCATTGATGGGGTGCCACATAAAGAGTACATCAAAGGTGGAGTCAAAGTGTACCGTCAGGTCTAAGTGCGTCTGGCGTTTCTACAGTCATTGGCACATCGGAGGAATAAGAAGTTGTTTATGAACCATTGCTTACAGAGGCTGAAGGTTGTCCTCGTACATTCATAGACTCAAATTCCCTCTTGCTTAATGGCCTCAATCCATACACCACGCGCTTCGTCTTCTGCGTAGAGGTACTTGGGCCATGAAATTTTCTCCAATACAGCGCGAGCCTCTTTCCAAGTTGTGTTCCCAGTCACTTTGCTCCAATACTTGATATATCCGTTCATTTCCTCGCGTAGTAAAACCAAGTCGTCATCATCTTCTGCAGTTGGACGGACGGCAAAGCTCATTGCCGCAACAAAGACTTTCCAGAACCACAACTGTTGGTGTTGCTCATTCCACTCACAAAACCATGTCATCGTCTTGCAGACATCCTCTCTGATGAGGCGGACTAGGTATCGTTGCAAATTGTGATCCCTAGCAGCATGGAGGTCCCAGAGAGCGAGGATGCAACCCATATAGAGCGCGGCACCAGCCACCAAGGGGGACCACGCAGACTTGAGAGGTGACCTCTCATATGAATCGAGCGAACTCTGACCCCTCATCGCGATGATAGATGCCATGTGGGTTTCAAACAAGAGCAAAAACAGAGTGGTCGCAGTTCCTTCAATCCAAAAGTCGTTTAGTTTCCCATCTTCTGCAGGGAAAAGTCTCGCTTCTGATTTCTTAGTAAACTCAGACAATCTATCGACGAATTCTCTGGCATCAATGAGCCCCAAAGATACTCCAGGTTGCGGGACTGAGAAAAAGTAAGGCATCATCAATAGCGCCTTCAATCGATTCTCGAGCCCTGAGTGCTCTTCCCTGTGGCCTTTCCGAATCATGGAGTAGATTTCTGTACTATCCTGTGGGTTTACTGGCGTAACATCGGTGACGCGAGTGGAAAGTCCATTGACAAAGATCATAATTCTATCGGGGGTGTTATCAGCGGGACCGTTCTGCAGCAGCTCATCACGCCTTACTTACACCAATACATATCGATTAGTCAGTTCTTCTTCAATTCGAGCCGGCCTACAAACCTCGAGTGCTATCGAGCCTATATAGCTCATCAATCCTTTCAAGTGTACCTGTGCTAGAGCAAAATTTCCCAAGGCTGCCTACCATACTCGAGTTAGTATAGACCTCAACAAAAAGGCTGGGATGGAAAATGGTACCTCTACAATGCAGTGTGTTGTAATACTCTGGATAATTTTGTTTGACGTTTGCCTTTTATGCGTATCCCGCATCCAGCTGTTGATTTCATTCAAGCTCTCAACCTTGTGTAAAAGATATGTTGGTGTGAAGACTTGCATGCTACCACTACTCCACGAGTAGTGTAGACTAGCAACGAGCAAGGTATTGCGTAATGCATTACTGTCATGGCCGACAGTGCCGACACTAGTAAATAGTCGTTAGCTTCCTCGGCAATGAGAATGGGGGTTGGCTTAACCCACATGTGCTTGGAAGAAGACGGAGACAAGTACTCGCCGCACTTTACAACTACCATGAGATGTGTCAGCTACCAGATTACGGGTGAAACTCCTCCACAGATATTTACAGTAATGGAGCAGATCCGCAGACTTGAATGGCATTTTCAAAGCTAAAGACTCAAACGGGTCAAGCGGTGCACCAAGAGGTCCATAAATAGGTGCAATCGCCGTCACAACGCGATTGAGGCGGTCCCCAGCTACATGCCAAGGCGGATGTTGGCCAGGGAGAGTTCTCGATTTCGTAATCAATTTTCTTTCGTTTAGAGGGATCGGTGGAGGAGGATAGATACATGGCCTCATTGTTACCACACAGTTGGAGCTGTCATAGGAAACGATCAGTGAGCCACGTGAAACTGGGGTTACACTGCACATTACGACCTCAGGATACAGCCATGTGCCACAAGAGCGGATAATCACCTACCAGACGGGCCGCTGTTCGTCGCATTTCTGGTGAAGCTGTCTGCATGACGCACACCCTGTTCTGCTTCGCGTAAGAGGCCTCTTGCGGTCCTTCCCCTGACCCTTCAAATTTCTGTCCCTGTGAGATTGCTGTCTGCCCGTGACAGAGGTCATAGTGACAAATGCAATGTCTCTTCAGTGAAAAATGAGTACAGTGAAAGTTTGAGGTGCAACAATCCAGCTGGTGCAATTGAACATTACTTGAGCAAGGTTCATCAACATCGAGTCCATATGAAGATATGGAGGGCTGGAGCAAGTGGCAGACAGACAGACGGTGGGTGGATGATTAATGATTTCGCCCCACAACCCGACAATACCGCGAAGATCAGAACCTTTCCCAGTCAAGAAGGGATCCACGACAATCATTTGGAAATACAGTGCACAGAGCATGATTAGTCATAGCTTCACTGCCTAAAGAAGCTTAGATTCTCCAAAAATACATTATGCGTCAGCACTAGTCTGTTTTGGGCGGAATAGCCGTTATGCATCAAGCAGTCAGACAATGCTGGAGTTGATATGAAAGGAATGCAACCGAACCAGCTGCTATTATACAATGTATTAATTACTGACTAATCTAAGAAACTAAAGTGTTTTTTTTTTTTTTTTTTTTTTTTTTTTTTTTTTTTTTTTTTTTTTAAGCTTTCTTTTCATAAAATCAGTTATTATTAGGTAAACTTGCTAAGTTCTTTCTTGGAGCAGGCGCATGGCGTTTTGTATGCGTGCAGGGCTGCAGGGTAGGAGTGAGGCTGATTTACCGTGGTGTTCCCACGCCAAAGTTAGGCAAAAATGGTTCATTCCCGATGAGCTGAGGTATGGTAAGATGGAGAAGCCCAAAAAGGCCTTTGGGCTAGAACATTTCAATCTCGATAAGATGAGAAGTGGTAAGATGAGGCCCAACGGCCTTTGGGCCAGCCACGAGATGGTGGTGCTATGTGATATCTCCAAAACGGATAATCTTGTCGTGATTTACATGACTGCCTTGTGCAAGCACCTTATATCAGCCGAGGTATTAGGTACACCTACCTAGGCACCTTGAGTATAGAAAAGTACTGTACAGGGAGGGGCTTCCTAGATATAGTATAGAATATTTTTTTGGTACTTCAATATGTATTAGAGATTAGTGATAGATACTGCCCAAGTTGTGAAGGCGCTAATACATGCAACAACACGCTGGCGCGTCCTCCCTCTTTGTGCCCTTGAGGCTGCCACCTCAACTGTCTCACTCATTGCAGGCCATTTGCGTTTTGCCAATCCCCCGCCTGCCCCATTGCAACCAGAGCAGGGTACTGAGAGGTGAGGCTGGATCCCGCATCATCCTTGCATCGGCGCTTTTCCTTCAATCTAGCCTCTGTCTGCCTTCAAATGTGCGTCTACGATGATCGTAATTTGGTGTGCACTTGCTCTTCTGGGGCTCCTCTGCCGCGAGATTCGCTTCCCTCACGCGTGGATCGATGGCTTTCGCCAGACTTTGCCCAGCTCGACTCAATCGGCTCCTAGACTCTCCTCCTCCGTCTGGTCTGATGTGGTTCTGGGTTCTCCTCGCCGAATGCCCTCCTTTGCATTGCCTAACCGACCGCGCAGATCGTCCCGTCACCCTCGCTGGTGTACCGCGATTGCTACGATGGGCTCCAATGCGCCCGGCTCGAAGTCCCCATGGACTGGAGGGCGGAAGGGTCTGAGAAGGTCGCCATCGCTGTCATACGACGCCCCGCAAAGGTCCAAGTCACTGACGCGCGATATGGAGGCGCGATTCTGGTAAGCCCCGGTGAGATAACTATCCACCACCCACTCCGTTTCTATTACGGTTCTGCTAGACTCACACATCCGCGCGCTCCCCAGGTGGTCCATCGGATTCGGGCATTATGCATGCCGTGAGGATAGCAGAGCAGCTACAAACCATTGTAGACTCGGACGACGAGGGTGGCCTCTTCTTTGACGTCATCGGCTTCGACCCACGAGGGGTTGGATACACTCCCACCAAGCTGGAATGTTTTGCCGACTACCTGTCTCGTCGGTATTGGCAGATAACAGCAGCGGCAGAGAGGGCTCTGGCGTCTGGAAACGTGTCCTTTGCAAGTAAGTTAGCTAGGGGACAGTCTATCGCCTAGCCGTGCGTTGACAGGGCTGTTATCCACAATGCAAGCATCGCCTATCATATGAATTCGGTCCCGTGGCCGAGGACATGCTGTCAATAGTGGAGAGACATGGAGAATGTCATAGGATATTTATACATCAGTCCTCTGCCAGTTTCCTCCACGTCAGAACATTCCGCCGACGTTGTCACCAGCTCGAATCTGAGGCGATTTATCAGGGAGGTGGTTTATCATCCAGTCGCTACATTCCCACTGTTGGACCGCCTCCTTGTTGAACTCGCCGATGGGAATGGAACGACAATGGCCATCCGGAAACAATCTGGTCTGCTTAGCCGAGACAGGCAGCTCAGGCGTTGTGACCCCAAGTTAGCGTTTGACCTTTCATGCCATGATCAATCTCAATGGGAAAACGAGCCAGCCGCCGCCATCATCTGCTCTGATACCAAGACAATTTCGAATTTGACAGATGAAGAGTTTCTCGACTTTGCCGAGTCACTACAAAAGCGAAGCTGGGTCATGGGACGGTACTGGACAGAGCTACAGCTGCCATGCAAGGGCTGGACGATAAGACCAAGTTGGCACATAAATAGTACGTATTTTACCTTTATTTCGTGGTTCTGTCCATTTACATCTCAGCCAATAACTATATAGCCCCTCTGGGAGCCAATACGTCCGAGCCCATGCTACTCATCGGAAACACGGTAGACCCAGTTACTTCCCTTCAAAAGTCGGTCGTCCTATCCCTAAGCTCGTAGAACACAATACTGAAATGGTAATAGTGCTATAAGCATGTGTCAACGATTTCCAGGGTCTGTGGTTTTGAACCAGGATTGCTCTGGTGTACTTGCTCTCCTCTCCCTATTTGAGTAGCACGCGCTTATTCGCATCCTAGCACGGCTCCTTCAGCTACCATCACTTTTCACCGTCAATATCGTTAAGCAATACTGTCAAAGAGGCCAATTGCCGTCACAATTGACAAAGTGCGGGGTAGATGACCTTCCCTTTACCTCCTTCATGTAGAGCGATCTTTTAGGTAGTGATGAGAAACCGTCCGAGGCGTTGCGTCATCTAGCCTATCATACAAAATGATTAAGAAGCATCGTAAGCCTTGAAATTGGCCTATGGGATAGTGATACGTCGCAGACGTAGCGTGCTTTGTGCTTTGACTTGGCGCATCGATCTTAGGTCCGAGTCGTCAGAGAATCTGCCTTGCTGGATGGTCAGAAAGAAGCGACCAAAAAGTGCGGTTTCACATGGCAATCGGGCTTGTTATTGGCCTGATGAGGCAAATTTGGTTTCACCTTGTTGCTCCTGGGGCTGCGAAAGTTCCCTTGACTGCTTCGCATCAGCTCTGATATTTGATGCAATGGAACAGTACATCTCTCCGGTATGCCATCTCAACTCGCAATAGCTGCTAATTTAATTGCACTGTTGCCAAGATAAGCCGAGCATTAGTCCCTCCGACGGCCGCTGAGGTTGCAGTGTATTGATGGGGGCTAGAGGGAGGAACAATATGATCTAATATCTCGTGATGTTGTTGCTACAGGCTCCTTTGCTAAGCCTGATTTGTCGACAACCTGCACCTTGACCCTATTTTTTCAAACGGGCGTTTTACCCTTGCTTATCAGCTTGTAGATAATAGGTCTTTTCTCGCGAGGTACAGCGGTATGGAGCATTCATGATTGGCAACTAGCGTTGTTGTGATGAGGGAATTTATTTAAGAGCCAACACCGTCTTCAAGTCTCACACCACTCCATGTCGGTGGTCATGAGGCCTGGGTGAAGTAGGATTTAATGTGGTAAAAACCTCGCCTCCAAAAAGAAAAAAAAACAAGGAAATGGAAAGTGAAAACCAAGTACTTCATCCACCTCCAGATTTATCTATACAATGTCACTCTAGGCCTTGAGAGCCACCTTTATCTATCCATAAAGATTGTTTCTATTCGTTTCTATCTCATCGTATCAACTAGTACACGTACGCCAGAGAAGACCATGGCTTCTAACGACCCAATCCCGAATGTGATGTGTACGGAGGGCTGCTTGCCAGTCAACCCTCCCCCTAAACCACCACCTAAAGCGGCAGAACCTAGTTTGCAAGATGAGTATGACGCCAAGCTGGCCGCTGTCACTTGCGGGTGCAGTTTTGGATACTAGCGCAAGGATAGGAGCTGGGTATCAGAAGCCGATGTGCGCGCCGGGCTTTTCCCAACGAGAGACGGCACTTTTCTCCAGAAGGATGGAGCAGACGCATCACCAGAGCCTCAGCCTAAGACCATGGAGCCATAGGCGGAGCGAACAATGTATGTTGACTTTTAACTCCAACCACAGCTTTTGCACCGCTAACATGACTAGATATTGGGTCGACGAGATGTTGTTCTGGCAGGACTCTGGGAAGAAGTGAGTAAAGTATGGTGGCCATTTAAAGTCTTTGTATTTTATGAAGCTGGCCGTTAACAGTCAAACCTGAATTGGACCCCCGGCCCTGCCATGTACCTCAAATGACAAGACAATATGATTCTCATGGCGCAATAACATAACTCGTACCCAGCTATCCATCTATCCATTTACTAACCTATTTTAACCTTTCAACCCAGATGATATCCTAGTTCAGAAAAACTCGAGAAAGTACTCTTCTGGCATTGCCCGTGACGAACCACCATCACGACGTTGCATAGGCTTCGCTCACCAAGGTAGAGGTAGTTTTAGGGCAAACCTGTCACCGCCCACGGAGTCATGTGGCCTCACTTGGGGTATATTTGCCACAAACCCCCACCTCGAACCGCTCTCCATTTCATACCATAAGTCGCGTTTGAAAGTACACTAAGTTGTAGTTCCAACGCATCGGAAGGTAATCCCTTTTACTAGCATAAATTAAACACTTATTAAGCCTCCAACGGATATGAATAATGTCGTATCCGAACACCCCTGCACATGAAAAGTCTGTTGCCAGATAAGCTTGCATCGTGGAAGTAGGGCAGGAAGAGCTGGTTATTTTTCAAGCAAAGTCTCTTGCTGTTCGATGTTAGAGGATGCTGGCTAGGAGCCAAGAAATACGGGCTTTGGAAACATCCCCGGTTGAAACTTGAATCAGCTTATTAATATTGCATGTTTTGAGACCCATGTGAACATTCATAAAATAGATTTCAAGCCTGGATAGAGAGCCCTGAGAGACCAACCTGACGGCGGTTTATCTAGGCATTGGCCTTTTCCCAGTCTTATGGCTGCCCGGCTCCTTTAAAAATCATATCGATAACATCATCCGTGCCATTTCTCGCTACCTTCAGAGAATCTGCCGCGATGACACACTCCATATTCTCAACAAGGGTGTCTTCTAGACTTCTGAACCCGTCCCGTCCCATCTGCCGCAACACATCGACTGCGCGACCATTGTCCACCTCACCGATATCCAGGGTTTTCTCCTCGCCCGGGACAACCATGTTTTTGCGCTCCGGGAACCGTCGACGGAGGATCCTAATGATCTCATTCCAGGAGAATGTCCCCGCCATAGCCATGAGCCGCTCGTTCTGCACATCCTCCAGGGTCAAGGCACCTAAATGCAGCAGAGCTGTGTCTTGCACGTTGACATACAGCTGATGAGGGATCAAGGCGGGTCCAAAGGGTATACCCTTGTCTAGTGCATTGACGAAGCAGCCGCTGCCTTTGAAGCCGAGATACTCGATAGCTTCGACTTTACCAAAGTTGACATTGGGAAGGACGCTGTTGAAAATGAAGTGCGGCTTGTTCTTGCGGACGAATTCCCACGCGCCACGTTCCGCCAGGCACTTTGCTGCACCATAGACCAACATACCACGGACTTGAGGTGGATGCGCATCTGCTGGTTTCTTGAGCTCCTCAATGGCTTCGTCATTCCACGTATCTTTGGTGATTCTGTAAGGGGTTCCAGGGATTTCGTTGATGCACGCCGCCCTTGCAGAGGTCAAAACGACGCGTTTCACACTTGGCTCCTTGGATGCTGCCTCGAGCAGCTGGTTCACACTTTGAATGGCAGCATCAACAATGGTCGGATCAGGCTGGAGGGTCACATTGGCGCCCATGTGTATGATGCCATCCACGCCCTTGACGGCCTCGTTGAAGGCACCGGCGGCGGCGAAGTCGGGCACCTCGGCAAGGGTGAAGTTGGGGCCATAGTATGATGGCATCCAGCTGAAGTTGGAGATGGAACGGACGGTGCCTCGGACCTTGTAGCCACGGTCAATCAACACTTTGGCGGTTACGCTGGCAATGTAGCCGTTGGCGCCGGTGAGGAGAATGAGTCCATTGGGAGGCACAACAGGCATTTTGATTGATTTAACGGTTCAGGTGGAGATGAAGGTAATCTGGTAATTGACTTTCAAGTCAGAAAGAGTGGGAGAGCTGGGAATTTATACTTCTCAACATGTCCTGGAACTATTTTTAGGTAGGACTGTAGGATACTTGCTCTACAACATATTCAAACATTAGTGGTACGTGAATCCGGCATCATCTTGGGCCAGATTCATAAGCCTGTGTCAGAGAAAGTATCGGTCAAGCTATCTCGGGTTAGTTGACTGGAGTTGTATCATGCTATTGCACTGGATGCTGACGGATACATGGGTCGCCCCAGATTAAAAAGAAGTGAGCATCAGCACACTAAACCAAAAAGGTCAGATTAACCGTTGTGCAGATTGATCGGCTAGCCCCGAAGCCTCGGTCTTCTAAATGTAACTTCCTGAGGTCTCGCTGGCTTCAGGGAGATGAAATCTTCCTCCTGATTAGGAGCAACAGCGTTCTTTTCCCCGAAAGACATCATCGATAACGAAATGGGAACAATATTATTAATCCTCCGAGCTGAATATCCTCCCCTGGTAAGTGTTACAAGCGTTATCCAATGCGAATACGCTTGAGCTTCTTTTTCTTTACCAAGCCCAAAATCTCCCCTTGAGGATTATCTTGAGATAACCCTGCGGTGCAAGTGTAGCCCACAAGTTTCAAAAACTTTCGACCGATCTCATCGTGAAATCCGTCTCGCTTCCGGATTAATGCAGGCATAGGAAGCCACGGCGACACCATCAAATGATCGCCGTCTTGCATTTCATTGAAACATATGCCAAAGAGGCCCGATGAGGCCATGAAAACTTTCTTGTTTGTTAGAGAGGGAGCTTCATTTCTGTATAATGGGAAAGTGCCGAATACACTCTACACATCCTCGTGCTGTACGTCGGCAGTTGGGTCTTGTTCATAAAGTTCATTGGATAGTTCGTATGGATCAAAGTTAGAACCAACGAAATCGTGGCCCAAAAAAGAATAATTCAACTGTTTATGGATGTCTGATACCTCGACAGTCAGACTTTTGTAGTCTCGCAAAACCTTTGATGAAGCGGTCAGATCTACAGCCACACCAAGCGTAGCTTTGAAGATTGTGGCCCAGCTTCCCGTTACATCGCTATGGAAGTGAAAGAGAGGTTTACAACTTCCAATATATCTGGCGCTAAAGGACAACATCTTGCCATCAATTGATGGAAGCACTCCGGTTTCTTGGGCACGGGCGTAACCCCAGAGGTAAAACCCAGCTGGCTGATGACGAGTAAGATCAGGAAGCCAAGAAGGATAACTATCACTATCATCCAGCCTCGTGTTCCGAAGTGGCCAGCTAAGGGCGAAAAACTCCAAATGCTGGGATGATGTTCAAGTAGACAGCATCGTATCTATCAATACCTGCTCTGGAGGTTTTCTGTAATCAGCCGGATAAGCTGCTTCTAATCCAGGAGCAAGGGAGCATAAAGCAAAGACTCTGTCGCGAGGGTTGAAGCACTTCTGGTGACTAGTGCTCTGCAATGAAGCAGGGAGGACAAGGCCCGGGTTTTGGAAACCATAACGAGCGGCCACGAGGCGCGCTGAGTGGGTTGTAGGGTCATAAGTGTTCGAAAATTCGTGAAGCTCTTCTTCCAGCTTGTTACGCAACTCGGTGTTAAAAATTACTTGTACATTCCGGCTCCTGAAACAATACGTCGTTATATCAGACGTCTCGAATGCTGACCAATTTCTTTCGACGTTCTGAAGCGAAATGATTTCTGGCCGATGACAAAGATCGGTGGCTTTTCAGCCAGTGCAAGCCTTTGGAATGTCCACATGCGCTGGAAGTATTCGGTCCATCAGAATGCGTGATCTGTTTTCAAAAGTCGAAAGTTGAATAACTGGTACTTCATGTGTCTCTTCGGTGTGAGCCATGATAATCCGTGCTTAATAGCCCGTATAAGCGAAAAGCACTTCGGAGTGTGGGAATTATAAACTTTTGCCCCCTCAGCAAAGAATTCAAGCTCTGACGTTCCATCAATTCCCGGGCATCCGATGACCTCGGCTGCTTCAGCATGGATCCGGCCCATCAGCGGAATTTGGCCGTTTTTCTCCAGGATGTCAGCTTGATTGATGCAAATAGCGTCGGCCCAAATGACTCGGGGGGTGAGTGTTGATCTGAGTGATCTCAGGGCAGAGTTCAGATTTCTGGCGACTGCATGGGGGGTCCCCATCCACAGTAATATTAACTACGAGGGAGGCATCCTTAGATCGCCGACTCTTTGTTAACAAAATTGGTCAGGCAGTGCGGATGGACTATAGGTCGGAGAATATATGCGGCAAGCCAGGTCATGTGGAATGCTATGGCCTCCCTCATATGGATTGGAAATTAACTTGACGACAGCGTACTTTCGGTAAGTTTGAGAGGTCATTGCCCCAGTGATGCAACTGGTTATTGCAATGCGGAAAGCTCTAAGAGAGACTGACTAGTCCAAGCCTGGCGAACTTAGCTAGTCTTGGAGTGTAGGCCTGCTTAAAAGGGTCGCTGGTTTAAATCCAGCCTGGTGCAACCCTTGGGTGGTTTTAAGGGAACCCTTTAGCTAGTTGGGCTATTTTAAGGTTTAATCTACCTATTAAGACCTAGCGTAGCTGAGGATTATATATATATACTGTGTATATACCGGTTTACTATATAGAGCTCTGGTCCTTCTAGATATTTAAAGTTCTAGACTCAGTAAAGGTTTTAGTCCCGGCCTGCTGGGTATTAAGAAACAGGTAAGGTTTTTTTTCCGAGCAAATACTGTATTATCATAAGTACTATATATCTAGATACCCTATTAGTAAGATAGAAAATTGACTTGTTATTATTATTGAGAGGCCATTGAGGACTAGAAATACTGCTACACATCATAACCTTGTTTTCAAAGCACTGGCGCTTCAAAATATCTGAGAAAAGCTCCTTTGTCTATCATACGACTTGTGGAAAGGCCAACTCCTTAGAGCCCCTCATGACACGAAGGGCTTTGTTTCACCTGAAAAACGTTGGTGTGCCACATTGTAGACATGAGAGATGGAGAGGATAATGTTTACTCTATGAAAAGGAGTATCAGGCAGTCGACTTGGTTACAACAGTCAACGGAGTTATATTGGGACACCCATCTGGAACTATATCTTTTTTGGAGTTTTAATCTAGAATGTTTAAGGTTTTGCGAAATATAACTTAATCTTAACGTGCTAGCTAATTGATTTCAATTCCCGCTTTGATTGCCCAATATTCAGGGACTATGATTTTTTCATTGGGACAATCATAACTTAGTCTGTCTGTAGTTCAGAATCCATTGATGCATTTTTTCCAGCAGCTGGGTACTGTTTAACCTGCATGGCTCTCTCACTTAACTATTGACTGATTTAATAACATTCTTTCAGTGAGTTCCGTCTTATCCAAAGATATACCTACTATAAAGATGGTAAAAGAGTCGTGATAGAGGTAAGCATTTCTTGCTAGAGAGGTCTTATCGGGACGAAACAGACGCTTGGACAAATGCTACTAAGTCGATATATAGAAGTCCGGGAGAACAATAACCGAGAGATAGTTACATACCAGGTTACGTAAATCTATATGCTCGGGGTTCTAAAACGGTCTTACTGCTGAACTAACTATCCGGATAAAGACCCTTATTGCAGTTTAAAATCACTTCGCTCGCGCTGCGCCCGCAAGATCCCCCACAGCTCATTCCCCAACGAAGACTCTGGGAGAGGGAGGCCGTACGCCAATGTTGTCAGGCTGGGAACGGAGAAAAAGACATTCCTGCTCAGGTGACTTAATGAGGGATAAATAGAGGCTCAGTACCTCATGGTAGCACAGTTCCATGACCCAAATTGCATGGTATTTTGCCAGTTTACGACTGGAATCACGCCATATACCTTCTCCGCGGAATCACACAAACGTGGCGTGGCCGATCTCCCGGTCTCTGTGTGACCAAAAATGTCGATCTAATTGACAATTCCACGTCTCTGATTTGCTGGATTCGACCTTTTTGCGGCGGGCCCCCTTTACCGGGGGTCAGGAGATATTTGCGCTAGAATTCGCGATCTTTGCATTTCCGTGAATGGTTTCTCCGCGGACCGTTGAGTGTTCTCCACTAACCGCGGCCTCGAGATTGAACCACGGGCGTTCACTCGCCCTCATTAGTTTTAGCCTGGCATGTGGGAAAAAGGTGGTAGAGATAAGGGTTCCATTAGGCCGGCCGAGATTATGTTCCTCAAAAAAATACAACATTGGGAAAAATGAAAGATAACGGGATATTGGTGGTGAATGCAGTGTAGCAGTCATAAGAGTCGGTGTATTCCGGCCGTCCCATTCCTCGCAGCAAAGGAGGCAAGGTGGCCCGAAATAATATCCATTTATTTACATGTTATATAAGACCCAGTCTCCCGTTCCATTCCGAGTATCAAACTATCTAGTCAAATCGATATCGTGTCATTTCCCTAGAGCTTATGCCCAAAACCACCCCTAACGATATGGAGGCTCCGTCAAGGAAACGTGTTGCTGTTGTTGGCCATGGTATGGTTGCCAGCGCTTTCATCGACAAGCTCCTCAATTACGATACCCAGAGTGGCCGGGACGAGTGGGAGATTACTGTCTTTGGCGAAGAGCCTTACATTGCCTACAACCGTGTTGGCCTGACACAATATTTCGCCACTCGGTCCATCGAAGATCTCTACCTCAATCCTCTTGACTGGTACTCGTCATTTCCAGAAGGCAAATTAAAGCACATCATCTCAGATCCTGTCACATCTATCGATGCTAGTAGGAAGACTCTTAAGACATCCAAGGGCATTGAATTTGTCTACGATGAGTGTGTTCTTGCCACAGGCTCGAGTGCTGCATTGCCGCCGTTCCTCTCACGCGATCGGTTCAATGAGACTCGGGGTTCCTTCATGTACAGGACCATCAAGGATCTAGACGACATAATTGAGTACGCCACGGACGCACCCAAGACCCTTGGTCGCACAATTAGGAAAGCAGCCGTCATCGGTGGCGGTCTCCTCGGCCTTGAAGCTGCCAAAGCGCTCCTTGATCTGGGAGAAGTCGGCCAAGTCATTCTGATTGAAGGTGATGGCTGGCTCCTTAGCCGTCAACTTGACCAGGAAGGCGGGAACCTAGTCTTACAGAAAGTAAAGTCTCTCGGTGTTGAAGTGTATCTTGGAGCGCGCGTGCAGAGCCTCCTCTGGGACAGCGAAGAGAGGATCAATGGCCTTGTTCTCCAAGGGAAGGGCGGTGAGCCTGACCAGCAGCTCGAGATTGATATGCTCGTCTTCGCTGTTGGCGTCAGGCCTCGTGATGAGCTGTCAAAAACTACAGGCCTTGCCGTCACCCAACGTCCAGGAGGCTTCATCGTCGATACACAACTGCGCACCAACCTGCCCAATATCTATGCTATTGGCGAGTGCGCCAACTACCTCGGCCAGGCGTACGGTCTGATCGCGCCTGGTGTTGAGATGGCTGACATCCTCGCCTTCAACTTCACCGAGGGCCCGCATCACAACCTCCGGCACTTGCAGGTGCCTGACCTCAGCACCAAACTCAAGCTAATGGGCGTCGATGTCGCTTCTTTCGGCGACTACTTTGCTGATAGAGGCATGATCAGCAAGCCAATTCCAGGCACCACTCCGCGCGCAGCACGTGTGAATGGTGCTTCTCAAGGACAACCTACTCTTTCTCCAGACGATATCAAAGCCAAGGTTAATGCTGTCACATATCGGGACCCATTCTCAAGCATATACAAGAAGTATATTTTCACCACAGATGGTAAATATCTTCTTGGAGGAATGATGGTTGGTGACGTTAAAGATTACGTCAAACTTGTAGCAATCTGTCGGAAGGGCTCTCCTATGGAAAAGCCACCGTCCCAATTCATTCTGGGAGCCAAAGCAGATGGCGAGGAGGAAGGGGACGATCTTCCAGACGATGCCCAGATCTGCAGCTGCCACAATGTCTCTAAGGGCGCCATCACCCAATGCGTTAAGAATGGCGCGCGGTCTTTTGGCGAGGTTAAGACAAGCACCAAGTGCGGAACCGGCTGTGGAGGCTGCGTGCCACTTGCAACGAGCATCTTTAACCATGCCCTCGTGGCGGCTGGTGTTGAGATTTCCAACCACATCTGCAAGGACTTCGCCTATTCCCGCCAAAACCTATATCAGATCATCAAATTCCGAAAACTCAAGGATTTCACTGCAGTTATGAAGGGTGTAGGAAGAAAGCCCGATAGCCTGGGCTGTGAAGTCTGCCGACCTGCTGTTGGTTCGATCCTAAGCTCCGTTTATAACGAATGGATTATGAAGCCGTCACTCCGTCAAACGCAGGATACAAATGACCGATATCTCGCCAACATGCAGCGAGACGGAACCTACTCTGTCGTTCCGCGACTGCCAGCTGGCGAGATTACACCAGACGGTCTGGTCGTCATCGGGCAGATTGCTGCTGAATATGGCCTGTATACCAAGATCACCGGCGGCCAGCGCATTGACATGTTCGGCGCCAAGAAGCAGGACCTCCCTCAGATCTGGGAGAAGCTTATCAAGGCCGGCTTCGAGAGCGGGCACGCGTACGGCAAGGCTTTACGCACAGTCAAGTCTTGTGTGGGCAGCACATGGTGTCGTTACGGCGTTGGTGACTCGGTCGGTCTCGCCGTGGAACTTGAGCAGCGGTACAAGGGTCTGCGGGCGCCACATAAGCTGAAGGGCGGTGTGTCAGGGTGTATTCGGGAGTGTGCAGAAGCACAAGGGAAGGACTTTGGGTTGATTGCGACGCCAAAGGGATGGAATGTCTACGTTGGTGGCAATGGCGGCGCGAAACCGCGGCATGCAGAGCTGATTGCTGAGAATGTAACCCGACGAGAGGCCGTGAAGATCGTTGACCGATTCATCATCTTCTACATTCGGTCCGCGGATAAACTGGAACGAACAGCACGTTGGGTTGAGAGGTATCCGGGCGGGCTGCAGGGTGTCAAGGATGTTGTTGTCAGTGATAAACTTGGCATCTGCGCTGATCTTGAGCAAGAGATGGACAGCCTCGTTGGCACATACCACTGTGAATGGACTGAGGTTGTGAACAATCCTGAGCGCCGGCGCGTGTTCAAGCAGTTCGTCAATACGGATGAGGTACAGGTTGAGAGCGAGAAAATCACACAGCGGAAGCAGCAGCGCCCCGCGGACTGGGCAGATAAAGAAAGCCCCTTACGATTCAGCATCCACGACGTGACCAAGGATGCTAAGTGGGAGTGGCGACCAGTCTGCAAGCTCTCCTCGTTGGACTGCCAGGATGCTTCGCCTACCTCGGTGACTGTCAAGTACGGCAACGTCCAGCTGGCAGTCTGGAATATTCCCGGTCGTGGCCTGCGCGCAGCGCAAAATATGTGCCCTCATCGGCGAGCGTTTGTCTTATCTGATGGCCTGGTGGGAGAGGACGCCAACGGAAATGAATATATCTCCTGCCCACTGCATAAGCGGAACTACCAGTTGAATGCCGACCGAAGTCAGGGCGGCGGTAGTTGCTCAGATAGCGACTACTCAATCATGACCTTTGAAGCCAAAGAAGATCTCGAGAACGATCAAATTCTCCTCAAACTCCCACCCACAGATGCTCTTGACGCAATACTTTCCACATCGAAATGGATGCTGCTCAAGGCCAAGGAAGAATCGAACTTACTCGCTGGAGACTCAAATCATTCTATCGAATTTGCTGAGCCTCGCAGCCGCATGGATGACACGCGAGGAGATGAGTCTCGTCCCGCCGTTGCCTGTGGTGGCAGTTCCAGTCTTGACTGGTAGAAAGACTTACGTCCGGAGTTTAGAATTGGTGGTACATATCTAGAGAGTAGCTATGGGGTTATCTGGCTAATATTTTCGTTGTCGCATTCTTGTTGCCACCACTGGGAATTGCACATATGATGTATTGAATATGATAGAGCACTATAGTCAATGAAATATATACTTCTTATAAGAACTTATCCTCTTGAAATACATGGGGTCGGAAGGGCAATTAAATAGTGACTACAGATTAAGCTACTAACAGTTATGAAATGAAAAATTGTTTGCTGTTTCAGTCTTCCAGCTCTACACGGAGTGCCCAATAATATCGATAATCATCAGCCCCGTGAAGTTTCCTTCGGCGAATACGTACTAGCCTGGACTCAACCTGAATACTTAGGGCCACACAATCCCACCCTCATTCAGGGCGATTTCAACTTGAATGTAACATTTTATTTTGAGAGTCCTGAGCTTATGTCTCACCCATAGGCGTTGAAATAGCCAGAAGCGTAAGCGAAGTAACCTTGAGCCACTGTGTGTGTCGTATATTGGCTGGGCTAGCATAGACGTAGATGACAATTTCTAGCGTTTCAGTACGAGGATTGGGTACTTCTAGGGCCTGTTGTATTTAGAAGTTTCGTTCCAACACCGCCTTCACTTTGACAAGATGCGCTGTTGAATTAGGACAAGGCTTGAGCCATTCAGGACCTCTTTAACGATGATCGCTTACAGGATGCAGACCAATTTAGGCTAATTTGAGGTTACTCGGCTCACGACAACGCTGAGGCAACAGTGACGGCACTGTGGATGGGCCCTTGAAGGTCTATGTTTATCTCCAGAAGAGGAGAAATGACGTTTTTTATTAACTGCTTGCTTGTTTCAGCGGCAAGGATCAACAGTAAAGTGGCTTCCTTGAGGCACGGGTTACATTATTCGGCATTGTTATTGCGCCGCTGTGACAGTCTTACTATCTTCGGCAACTAAGTGGCCCATTTTGGGGAACGTGTCGGTGTTGCTTTGGATGAAACCAGTGGCTGTGCCTCTAAAAAATACGTGTTCGAAAGTCTTGTTGTTAAAGCCTCTAACAGGAAGCATTAATGCGATAATTGACACAATGTGAGTTACAGTCTCTACATGAAAGCTACCGATAGTAGATTCATGCCTTAACTGTTTTCTTAGCTCAGTTGATGAGCCTAGAGAACAGAAAACACTCATATTGCCTCGATATTACTCGACTAGGTTGTAACAGAACCTTATTCACATTAGTTCAATGCAGTGAGATAAGGGCAGAGAATGTCAAAGATTTTGCATCAACTACAGGAAATATAAAAAGTCCTGCGTCACTAATAATTATAACCTTAGCTAAGAGGGGCTATATCCCTGTGAAATCGAGGAATCATGTTTGTTCCAGCCAATCGTCGACTTTCGTCATAAGCTCTCAAGCGATGAATGTGGTAATTGCTTACGGGCCATGATGCCTCATTCGGCCCCCATGATACATCGCCGCACTTGCCTTGGCGTAGTCACACCGTAAAAATGAGCCAGTGAGGGTTCTCTCATCTGCCCGCTTGTTGACCAACTGCACAATTCGGGAGAGTTTAAACCCAGGAAAAGGCATCGCTGTAGAGGTCCGAAAAAAGCATCTAGTTTGAGATGGGTTGAGCTTGAAGAATACATCCAGTCTCGGAGGTGCTGATCCTGAAGAATACGTCTTGATACAGAAGTACTGATTCAAAAGAGATTTAGGAAGTAATCAGGCCCCCAAACATGACTCCATCTGCAGAAGCGATCGGCTGTCACAATAACATGCCGTGAGAATTTAAGCTACCGCGCATGAATTTATGCAAGCTTTCTGAAGCACAACTTCATTGATTAAACCCCATTTGTCATGATGAGCGCAGATTATCAGAAATTTTAAGACTTCGGAGATGTTACATTGACAATCTACCTTGCCGAAGAAGAGGATCAGGAGCTTTTGTTGCCGCGAAAAGGAACTTTGTAAACACCTTCAGCGTATAGCATCATAACCATCACGTAACGATAACCTCGTTGCTAGAAGAGCTCTTTTTTAAGGTAGAGGTAGGAGTAAACTCGGGATAGAAGATGCCTTGACTAAAACACACGGAAGTGATCAGCTGCCTTTAATGAGGTTCCAGTGATGTCTATAAAAGCTCGACTCTCGCTATGATAAACTCTTTTTTTCTACCAACAAACTCATCATTTCAAACTCTTGAGCAATCAATCCAAAATTTCACTCCCATTTTATGGAAATCATCCATCACCACTCACCCACCAACCCAAAATGAAGCCTGCTACCATTGTCTCTATCATCGCCGGATTCGCCGCTACGGCCAATGCTGGTTGCTACTCTGGCGGCGAGCCGTGGGGTGACAAGGCTACTGCCCTTGCAAAGGCCGAGCAGGCTTGCAGAGAGTCTCTGACTGGCACCTACGGAAGCTCGGGATCAGGCAATGGCCACCGACACCGTTGCATTAACGCCAATAACAAGGCGTTGAACTTTGAAATCTGGCATGTCAAGGGAGGTGACCGGAACTTGGCCTTGGCCGAATGCAAGGACGGCCTCCAGAAGGAGGTCAACGGCTGCAACACTGGCGGCGACACCACCTATACCAACTGGCGCTACAAGTAAGATGTGTTTCTCTCTACTAGTTGAGAACTCAAGAATACTGACAGATTATAAATAGGGGCGACCCTAACGCTGGAAACTGCTAGAGCACTATCTTCACTATGACTCTAGAGCCTCCCTTGTGAAGTTACTTGGCTCTTGAGTATTTGAAGGATTTGTTGTTGTTAGATATAAAATCTTTGCTTCAGCTTAGAGATTTTATTTTGATAAAATCAAGTTCTCCATCTATATAACCGTCATCGAGCCCTCGTTTGTGGGCGACCAAGCGGCTTTTGATAGTTTAACGTGGCAAGATTGCCGACCTGATAAATTGAAGCTCTCGATGACAAATTATCAGCCACATCGATGTGAACTCAAATTGAAAGTAGTGGAAGTTGCGCTACCAGTTGATTTTTTTGAACAAATAGAGAATCGAGCCAAGCCTATTTATCTAAGATGATGAGAATATAGAGTAGTCCACTGTCTGCATTGAGGACTAGGCGAACAGAATCAGTCAGCATAGCGATATTTTCGCGTATCTCACGATAAAAGAAGATGTCGTGGTCTAGGAGACAGGAACCCTGAGGATTGGGTCAACTTTAGTAGTACTGTAATAATAGAACAACTCCCTTTATATCATTGTCATACTTGGTTATCTTGAATTATATGTTGCACTAAGTCAGGTTGTCGAGGCAAAAAGACGCATATCCCCTCTACTCGAATCCTCAACAATGCGCCTCTATTTCTTCTGGTTGTTATCGATTACTGGGGGGAGTTCTCCTGGTCTAGTCTCTGCACGACATCTGCTTCCTGGCTCGGCAGATACTTGAAGATGATGGGCAGAATTGCGGCAAGAATGGCAGCGGCGCCGAGCACGGCATTAGAAGCCGCAAACCCCTTCAGGTTACGGGGACCCTCAGACGCGGGCCACAGGTAACTTCCGTAGATGTAGCTGGTGTGGCCGAATGAGTTGACAAAGGCGATAGCAATCGAGCGCTTTCTCTCAGGCTTGGCCATGACCTCACTAGTCCAGTTGAGGATCAGGGGCACCGTGGTGAACATGCCTCCGATGAGGAAGCACATCATGACGTACTTGACAGTGTTGTTTTGGACGACAATGGCAATGAGGCAGGAGATGGCAGAGAGAGAAAGCAGTCCGGTGATATGCCATCTACGGTCTCCAGTCTTGTCAGAGGTCCATGACCAGCCGAGCTGGAAAACAGCACCACACGCCCAGATGGGAACAGTCATCCACTGAGCATTGATGCTACTATATCCAAGCCCCTTGAGCATTGTGGGGATGAAGTACGAGATAGTCAGGCCGAGGATATTGCAGGTATAAAGAGCCAAGAAAAGCCAGGTCTTGGGGTCCTTGAGAGTGACTGCCACGGCTTGGAGAGGGGTCAGGTTATCCTCCTCACGTTGAACAGTTTCGTTTCGATCAGCTAGGATGCGAACATGGCCCAGGATTCTTTGTTCGGGAGTCAGCATGCGGGAGTTGCGAGGGTAGTCGGGCAGCACGAAATACAGGCCGAATCCGCAGGCGACGGTAACAACACCCTCAATAAGCAGTAGCCATCTCCAGCCTGGGATTCCACGCGCGCCTTCGAGGCGGGAAATTACGGCTCCTGCCATGATACCACCGAGAGCGGGTGCCACACAGCCGGAAGTGTAAAAGATACAAAATCGTTTCCCTATAATGCCAGACATGTCAGCTACCAACACAAAGAACTTTTGGATAGTGCGGGGTGCCGAAGTTACCCACCAACTTCTTTCTTGGTGTACCAGCAGGTAAGAAGGAACAGGGCACCGGGGAAGAGACCGGCCTCAATAGCACCGAGGAAGAACCTGCCGGCAAGGAAGGCAGCAGGGGTCTTGCTCTGGGACATTCCGATGATGACACTGCCCCAGACGACACAGATGGTAGGCAAGTAGATGGAGGGTTTGATCTTCATCAAGAGCATATTGGAGGGGACTTCGAAGAGAACGTAGGCGACGAAGAATAGAGACACGAGCTGAGAGTATTCTAATCGCGCAGGCTTGTTAGTTTCTATAGACCTTCATGGATGGTGAAGGCAAGTAACTCACGGTTTTCGCTGAGTCCGAGATCCTGGCTCATGCCGGCAGCGTTGGCATTGGCCTTTAGAACTGGATGTCAGCTTCTTGTCCCACAACCCTGTGTGCGAAGAGCCGATACTGACAATATTGCCTCGGTCAAGGTATGCAAGAATGTACATCCACCAGAGAAGTGGCAACAGAACCATGTCAGCCTTTCTGACAAGTCGCCTCTCCTCGGCCGTGTCTGGGACGTAACTCTGGAGGGCTGCGATAATTTCTGTATCCGCCAGTGACATGTCGTTGCCAGCCATCTTGGACTCCTTGATGCTGTAGTTGGACACTCGATCCTGAGCCTTTGACTCCTGGTCCTTGGTTCCAGTGGGCTCCATCCTGGAGCAGTGGAGGTATGATAGGGTTGAGGTGGCAAAATGAGCACAATTTGATGAGTGTCGTAGAAGTGCTCTGCTGTTGAAGAGCGTGGTAAGTAAAGGGAAATTTTCGACAGGGTCGTCGTGAGTTGATGTTATATACCCCTGGGCCGAGTGGCATTGTAGGAAATAAACGGATCCAAGTTCCCAGAGGACTTCAATCGCTGCGCAACATGACTAGACGGTGGAGGATGCTAGGGTTTGGTAGCGCTAGTGAGCGAACGAACCCCAGATATCATGGCAAACCCCAGATCCTGGGTGTGAAGCCCTTGTGCCACGAGATAAGCCTGGGCCTAGCAAATCCACTATGCCAAGAGACCATTATTCTCATAGAGATAAGCGTGCCCTGTCTTTGGAGGACCTTGACGCGTGCTAATGCTGGGTCAATGCAACATGACCAATGAAGCCGTATATTCCATGTCGCCAGCAGAAACGCAGTCTAGGATCAGTAACACCCACTGCTCCTGTTTCTTTTCTTCATGACAATTGCAATTCCATCAACTGACAGGCACCGTGCGGGGAAATGATGATGAACTGATCACCCGTTGCTGTCGATGGAGGGTTATCCCTCAGATGTTGACTCGTTCCAGTTAGTCCGACCCAGCATGTGGAGCACCGGCACCATCACCGGCACAGTTTTTCGTGTAAAAGACGGCACAGTCGCCGGCACCGAGATTGCATGACTCGGGGTGGCTGCCCGGTAGGTTAGTGCCGGCCTTCAAGAGGCCACATAGCTGCATCAGATACTTGGATAAGTTGGCGGGAGGTCCAATGCAGATAGCGGTAGGCCAAGTACGCGACTTCGTCAAAGATGTGAAGGAAGAAGCTTTAGCGACTTATTACCGCAGTTTGCTGATGTTTGTCATAAACACTGTATCTCCATAACTCACGCTAACTCACCTTTGGCTACGGCGTAGGATACGACGTAGAATACTTCGTCACTTGTACTGCATACCCCAACTATTCTTCACCAATGGTTATCATAGTATTTTGGATTTAGAATTAGGTTCTATCTTTCTCATACTAGCAGGCTAATTGCCACCGCATGCCCTTCGAAAGATGCCCTCCGTCTCTTGTTTGCCCGGAATATGATACATTTCTCGCCACTAACTCATCTATCTCTATGTTTTATTATTCGGGTCTATAGTTTAGATAAGCCAGCATTAGATGCAGCTACAATCTGGCGCGCCATTGCAGGGAATGCATCGGCCGTGACATCCATTTTGCCAAAGAGGTCCTCGCAAAGCTCCTGCTCCCAAATAGTGCAGTACGCAGTTTTGAACCTGGCGGTGGAAACTAGTTAGCGAGTCTTCTCCGTAATGAATAAGGTCGTTGGTGTTGAAGGCGCAAAAGGGCTACTCACCCTGCTAGCTTGGCAGCAGTCACGTCCCAATTGTGAGCGGCCGCGAACCATTTCTCATCGTTGCCCAGGCGGTCCAGCATAAGCTTATACACCTTGGGGTCCGGCTTGCCAATCTTAATCGCGTCACAGGAGATGAAATTCTCCTTAGGCATGTGGATGCCATTGTGGGTGAAGTAGCCACCAACGCGCTCGACGTCTCCGGCAGTTAGAGCCCAGACAGTAAAGCCGTTGTCTCTGAGGATCTGAAAGCACTCGGCAATTCCAGGCCGTGCTTCCAACTTCATGTATTGTTGGAGGATATATTTCAGATCATCATCATTGGCGAACTCCCGGGGCTTTTGAATCCCAGCCATATACAGCATCCGGTAAAAAATGCTACTAAAGACATCCCGGAATGTAATATAACGGCCGTTCATGCTCAGATATGTGTATTCACGCTCAGTTACCTCGATCCAGAGATAACCGAGCAGGCGAGGCTTGATGCCTTCAGCACGAAGCCTGTCGCCAAGGCGTAGATCAAGGGCGTCGAACATGGCATCGTACGACACGCAAGTGCCGACGATGTCAAACACGACATGCTTGTTGGATGAAGACATGATTAGGTGAATTCCGAGGGTGCTTATGTCTGAATGCTGGCGGAGAGGGGCTGCGTTGGCCGAACAAGAAATGAATGTCAGACCCTGGCCAATCTGATATGAGGCCCTCAGCCGTATAAATCGCAAAAACAGCTTCCGACTTATCGGTGCCGGACCAACGAGCTAAGTGAGATAACCTTGTTAGCAATCTTGTTTAGCTGATCTTCACGCAAAGCGGCAAGACACGACAGGAGCCGCTGTTTACACCGGCACAACCGGCACATCCTACCCCGCGATTAAACTGGGACAACACCTTGAAGGATGGCCCTCTGCTTTGGCCGGCGCTTCAACAAGGGCCTTACATGCAATACGCTTAATGGACTGGCCATCCGTTGCCCCGCTATTGTCAGATCATCCCTCTTTGCATCAGTATTTTGGATTCCGGAACTCGGAGCTTGGACTCAACAAGCGGCCCAGTTTCGCCACTATACCGACCAGCTGTTCCCTTAAAATCTGAGTTCCAGCTAATTTGGGTGTTATCATACGAACAATCAAGAACTGAAGACCAATCTGTTTGTGAAGTTTAGTTGTCTTCTTATCGTTGCCAAGGTCAACAAGATTTACGATTCATACTCCAACCCACATCCATCTGCTACGTTTCCACGTGTCATCAAGAACTTGCAACATCGGCCAACATGACCAACAAACAGACGAAAACTGGCGATACGGCACCAGTTGATAACCCTGTGCCTTCTTTCTGGAACGCAGATCCTCTTCCACTGGATGATTTCCGAAGCACTGAGGATCTCCCGTCAGAGATTGACATTGTCATCATCGGCTCAGGCATCGCTGGCGTTGGCACTGCATATCACTTGCTTCAAGACACCTCTTTCAAGGCGTCCATTGCGATCCTAGAAGCCAGAGATCCATGCTCTGGTGCCACTGGTCGGAATGGTGGACATGTCAAGCCTGATGCATTTCTCAATGTCCCCAGAAATGCCAAGATATATGGTGCCGCAGCGGCAGCGGAGCTAGCAGCGTTTGAGGCGTCTCATGTCTACGCGGTCAAGGATTTGGTCGAGAGAGAAGGCCTAGATTGTGACTTTAATATCACTAGAGCTTTGGATGTCTTCCTAGACCCAGAGCATGCAAAGCAGACAGAGGCAGCGTATCGAGAGTTGGTAGAAGCGGGTATCGTCGACCTCCGTGATACGTCATTCACACCAAAGAAAGACGCAGAAAGGGTAATTTCTCACTTTTAATCACTTCTTCTATTCGTTTGTCCCGATTTAGCAGCAGCTAACATCCATAGCACAGGTCTCGGGTGTTAAAGGCGCACAATACTGCTTCTCCTATACGGCAGCTCATCTGTGGCCATCGAAGATGATCCATCAGCTACTTCAACTGCTACTTAATAAGGACTTGAAATTATACTCTCACACGCCAGTATCATCAATTTCGGGAACACAGGACGAGAACGGCAGGTGGGCTGTAACGACTTCACGTGGTTTGATCAAGGCTCCAAAGATCATCTACGCTACCAATGGTTACACAGGAGAACTTCTTCCTGAATATTCACGGAGCATCGTTCCCATCAGAGGCATCTGTAGTCACATCAGCAGTACTAAGGGTACAGACACCCCTCACCTAGTGAATACCTACGGTATTCGCTTCGACGCACGTAACAACGACTATCTCATCCCACGACCTGATGGCAGTATTATTGTCGGTGGTGCAAGACAGCGATTTTGGCACAACAAGGACCGATGGTATGGTACCGTACGAGATGATGAGCTGGTAGATGAGGCTGTTTCGTACTTTGACGACTACATGCAGCGACATTTCCGTGGGTGGGAGAGCTCAGGTGCCAAAGTCGACTCAGTCTGGACTGGAAGTGAGTTCCGAGATACACCCGTCGAACCTTTCGAGATTTGGTCAGAGCTTCACTAACATATTGCTCAGTCATGGGATACAGCGCAGACTTCATGCCTCACGTAGGAGAGATCCCAGAAAAGCCCGGTCAATTCATCATTGCTGGGTTTACTGGTCATGGAATGCCACAGGTTCTGCTTTCGACAAAGGGCGTGGCATCTATGGTTCGTGACGGTGTTCCATTTGAGAATTCGGGTCTGCCGCGTGTCTTCAAGACAACCAAGGCTAGAATATCCGCGAAGAGAAGTCTCATGGAGGAGAACCTAGAGCCTCTATGGAGGACCGGACGAGAATCGAAGCTGTAGAAAGAACCAGATGCACTGGCGAGATGGGCTAGTTGATTTGAACCAGAGTTTATCCCCTTTCAGTGGTAGAAAGAATCCATACACGGTGAACCATTGGGCCAGTAGTAGCATGTTGGTAGAGGATTTCAAAAGATATTTATATCTAAGCTTTAAGAAAATATTTATTAACACATGAAACACAATGGAACGGGAAAAGAGTTAGATGAGTTTGCCCTGATAAAGCCTTCGTTCAACTGACTACTGAGTCGGGGCCCACCTTTGCAAGGGATAATCTCTTAAAAGTAGCTAGATTCGGTAGTTTTGGAAAATACACACTTTTTCCTTCTAGTCATATTCACTTTTGAAAATACCTACCTTTGAAAGATGAGCCTTTCCATGTTTTTGAGCCTCAATCTCAACACAATTGAGTCGAATAAAAGCATGAACGATTTGATCCAATATGATTGAACCCATGAAGCCAAACCCCAAGTTCGTACGACTTCTGGATCTCAACTTATTATCCGGCCTTTGGCGTAGGTGGTCTCTACGTTATCTACGATGCGGGCTTGTGGTGTCTTTCCCCAACACTCCTCTAAGGCACCTAGCTGATTATGTTCAGAGAGGTTGCGCTAATCTCCATATAAAATGATAGTAAATAAACAAGTCCATTTTGGCATGACTAGCCAGCCAACGTAATGGCCTTACCAATCACGCCTATTAAGGGTATCAGACCCACACCACCGTTCTGACCGGCACCATTCTCACCCAACCGGCACCGAAACCGGCACAAACTGGACTCAAACCCGGCAGTCACCACATAACCGACTCCAGCCGTTATCTCCATCATACACCTCATGCAACCTGCAACAGCTGGACCAGCCCGGTATTGGATACTGCCGTGTTTGCGATGTTAGGACCCCCAGAGATTGGCACAAGCCCTGATGACCGGCCTACTGCTGTGCCACCCCAGCCAAAGCGCCAAGAGGCGGCCATAGCAGCCGAGCGGAAAAGAAAAAAGACCCGAGCGTCAGTTCTGGACACAATGCTAGGGGAAGTTGATAGGGATCACTAACAAGCCGTGCAGTTGCGATGGCTGTCGGCGACTCAAAGAAAAGTGCAACGGCGGAACTCCTTGTGCTAGGTGCATCAAAGCAGATCGACAATGCATCTTCACTGACGCCTACAGGAGGACGAGGGCACGGCCCACAGTCCCGAAGCCAAGTATCCCGGCCGATCCTATTGACCCAAAATCATTTTTCGATGTCGATAGGATCAGAAACCTTGAAACAATTGTCAAGCACTATACGAGTGTTCCGGAGTGTAGCCCAGCCACGCTTGAAGAACTAGTATCGGGCCTGGGATCAGACAAGGAAAGCGTAGCACCCTCACCGTGCCTCGAGAATCTACGAAATACTGAGGACAGTTCTTGTGATGCTAGAACGAAATACCCAGCTTCTCTGCCAGGTATGCCGTATCGGGCCACAGAAATGTTGGCTACCACTAACATCTACTCCACAGCCTACGAAGAGTTCTCCCATCTAGATTTCACCCATCAGATTCAACAGAAATTAGCTCCTGACTTGGACACTCCTTATGCTGTATAGTTCTCGATTGCACTTCGTGTGTTGTTAAATACCACTAATACCGTGAGCTGCAGAGTGCAACAATCAATGTAGCTGCTGCCGAGCCGCTATTATCACGGACTTTCGTTGTCCAAGATGCAGCATCTCTGTTCCCACCCGCAGAAGTTGCCACCATTTTGCTTGATATCTTTTTCAACATCTCCCAAACAAATTACTTCTACGTCGACGAGCGTATCCAACACCGAATGTCCGAATTCTATACCCAGATGACCCCTCTCACAATTGCCGATGCGCCATGGGTTTGTACCGCACTCATGGTGTTCTGCGTCAGCACCCAGTTTGCACACTTGGCCCAGAAGAACAAAGGACGATATGAAAATAGTGAAGAGGTCAATGTACCATCTGCAATAGATGATGCGTTCGCCTTATCTTTCTACCGAAAGGCAACGTCTATGATACCTGATCTCCTCGCAATTGGATGCCCACAGAGTGTGCAGGCCTTTATACTGATGGGGGTCTATTCCCTTCCACTAGACCCATCTGGCTTGGCAAGCAGATATTACGCCATCGCTATAAAGATTGCAATACATAATAATATGCACTTGAAGGCTCCTGGGGGACCAAAGACCTATGATCAGGAAGTTCGCAACCGAATTTGGTGGACTGTGTATACACTGGACAGGTAAGCGAACCCATGAGCCCATATACTCTGCAATATTGTTTGGGTATTTGAAGACATTGTGATGTTGGCATACGCGGTTTCAGCGAATTAAAAGCTAATCGTGGACAGACGTGTTTGTATTCTGCATGGTCGACCGGCATCAATCCAGCGATCAGATATCAATGCTAATCTCCCATCCAACTGCATCGAACCACAGTCAGCCAAGAGAGTCAACACATACCATAATATGATGGCTCAGAAAAGCCTAACTGAGATCATGGAGGATGCTCGTGATGCTATGTAGGTACTGCACCCTGCTGTTAACTTACGCCGCTAACTTTATAGCTTGGCGATTAAAAAATCCAAAAAGCCCAAGCTCAGGGACGCGGCAAAGAAAGCCTTAAATATAAATCAAACGTTAAAGAGCTGGTGGGAAGGGTTGCCCCAGGAGACTTTTTGTACAGACCTAACTCCAGGGCAACCCCTTTTTCGATCGAACATACATCTCGCACTCACATATCACCTTACTCATATCTTTATCGGGCGCTCTTTCATCTTCGACAGCTCGCACTTTGAACCTGATGACTTGTATGAATGGGTCAATACCCGCAACACGCTCATACAAGACTGTCTCAAAAGCGCGGTCAGCTCCATTCAGCTCTGTCAAACATTGAGTGACGAGTTTGGACTTTCCAAGTCTTCGTATACCGAATTCACATCTTGCTGCGCGGCAGTAATGACCTTGGTAGCTCAACGCATTACCACAGAGACCATAGAGTTTAACGACATCTGCGACCAGGGCCTTGCACTGCTGAAAATGATGTCTGGTGGTGTTTTCACCAAGAGCTCCGAGAAGCGAGGCCTAGAGATTCTAGAAATGGCACTTGTCAAACTGAGTATGAGTCAAGGTGATAGTCCTTTCTTGGGTGGAGCAGGCTACAATGAGTTTCGAAATTGGGTTACACTTCAGGCAGGTCCTGGTGAGGTGCTCAGGCCGCAGCATGCCCCGCCCGTGATGGAATGGGCATATAACAGCAGCCCGGGGGAGGCATCATCTCAGCACGACGGCCTGAGCTTAATGCCGGATTTTATCCCCACCACATTTGCAGACTTGGCCTCTCTTCCAGGTCTGGAAAACTATTTTCAGTACTCCATGGGGTAGATTAACAGAAAGCATATCCCTGAGAACCTGCCAAACAGCTCATGGTTGTTTGCCGTATCGCGCTTTACTACGTTGGGTGACATGTATCAGGGATAGAAAAGATGTTTATAGTAACCACAATGAGAGGCGCCAAAATTTAATCGATTCAATCTAATCAACCAAACCCTAGCAAAAGACCATGAATTTTCATTAGTACGCTTTTTTTGCCGCCTCACGGTGAACCACTGGTTGGAGGGAAAGGCTGGCCCTTTGTAGATTTAACGGAATTTCACTTTGATCACCTACAGTAGGTAGGTAGTATCCCACATACTAAAGCACGCCTCAGGTGAAGGAGCTTCCGTATAAACCCAAACAGCAATAGAGGATGCCAGACTCGACATCTCAACGCAATGAATACTAAAGCCCTTCTCATCAATAAGATATGTTATGACAAGTGGCCTGAATGCCCCAAAATCCCCTAAAAAAACGCACACCATTCTTTATAACCATCCACCACCTGTAAGTCCAGGGCGCCTTAGTGCAAAGACTATCAGCATATGCTTGCGCTCCTTTTCTCCGGGAGACCCATAATGAGTCATAACCCCGTCTGTTAGGATTTCAGGATTCAGGAAGGTGTTGAATAAAAGGGCAATAGCCTCATAGATATCGGAGTCAAAAAGGTGATGTTGGTTTGGGTTCTTGCCCCACCACTCCGTGGAGGCCTCGAATAATACCTCTCCTGTATTATTTTGCAGTTTAAATTGAGCGGCCTTAAGGTATTCGATAAGAGTTATGATCTCCCCGTCGAACTTTATGGCATGCTGAAGAAGTAAGACACATAAGTCGAGCAGCGGAACCAGCACCACAGAGGATGAAATAACGAGATCCGATAGTTCTGGGATAGCAACCTTGGAAGAAATGCGAGCAGCTATTGGCGCTAGCTTGGCACGATCAAGGGTGTCCGTTAGAACGCCCGCGACTGGCTGGACCGTGTTTAGGATGTCGATTATATCATTGAGGGGCGGATATGCCGCGGTATCCTCTTCTGTTGGACAAACGGTAGCAAAGGCTCTAAAGATGTAGTCGAGAACCAGCTCGTCAGTCTTATCGACATACGCATCCTGTTCATCCCAATTCGCAAACAGTATGCTATGTCGACCAGAGAGGAAGGCGACCGCGCGGACTAACGCTGGGAATGTCAGAGTTATCGGTATGCTCGGTGCGGACCTGATGAATGGGCACTGAGCGAAGTATGTAGTGAGAATCCAGAGAGAGGGTATGGCCGCTACTAAGTGAGCTTGGCACTTCTCGTCAGGAGGCATCCGCGTCAGGAGGCATCCGCGTCAGGAGGCATCCACGTCAGGAGGAAGGACTCGAATGAGTGCACGTCCCAATCTACATCGACATGGAAATGTGAGTTAGAATAGAGATTTCATTGTAGTAGAATTTTGATGAGTTATTTAGAATACGAACAGCTATTATCCTTCGCGTAGGAAAGAAATGAGGTTTTCAAAGCCTGGGCTTCTGATGAAATGAATCTAGGTGGGTACTTGGAATTCCCACAAAGCAAGTAACAGCAAGAATCGGCTCTATTTAAGACCAATGTATGGTCAGCATAAACTAGAAGGACAAGCGAATAATTCTAGAGGAATAGCATGCGCACAATCCTTCCTCAGAGGGAGGAGCCGGCTTTCAGAAATACTGTTGAAAAGGGGGTCCTTACCGCTTGTACAAGCATCTTGCCATTTTCCTCGCGCATCCAAAAAGCCCTTGTTTGCGTGTGAGGGTCGACGGCCTAGAATTTGAAACAAATTCCCTTGAGAATGTATCAGAACGACATGGCTAGGAGTTGATCGACTCGAGGTAGTTGTTGGGGGTTTGGAGAACTTGACTGCCTCGGCTGCTGCGCCTTAATAAATGCGAAAATGCTTATAGCCAAAGACCAGCTTACTTTCAGGGCCAGGGACAATAACCTCAAACATGGGAAGCCGTAGAGAGTTTTGATAGAAAGATAAAACAAAAGAAGAAGTCAGACCTAACAACTCAACACAATGAATACGAAAGGTTAAAATAAAAAAGCTTCGCTAGCCCAAGGCTACAGTTATACGGCAGAAAATTCTATAAACCTTTATGCTGATGACTCGCTTGCCGTTAGGATGAGCTGCGCATCGAATGACTACTAAAGCTGCCCTCTTCACCTGGCTTCCTTCATACACTTGTTAATCCAAACACTTCAACACACCAAGCGCGAATCAACCAACCCAGTGAGTACCAGTAGCCCCTTGGCCAGAGCACTGATACTGACACGCCCGCAGCCTTCGCTGTTTACCGATAATCAGGACACACACATTATGGCAGAAGACGAGATCCCAGTGCCTTCTCTCAAAGGCAATAAGATTACCCGCCCAAGTATAACAAAGCCCAAGGTCAGCACCAGCAACCACAAGCTTGCTGGCTTTGCAAAGAAACGTGGGAAGAGCACTCGCTTTTCGTGATATTGTTTGTTGGTAAGCGCGCTTGTGCTTGATTATGCCGCATAATAAACCCTGAAATTTGCAGATGCTGTTGTTGGTAAGCCTGCAGTAATGCTGCCACTTATATCAAATAAATTACTCCACTTTTGTGTGCTGAAGATGCGGTTGGTAGGTATATAGAAAAGCGCTGGTCGAAAAGTGCGTGGCAAAAGTTAGCTGATGAGGGGCACTTTTAGAAACGACATCTGATGATTCTAATCTACCTGGGTGACAGTAAGTATCTGTCGAACATCTACTATTAATTTTATATATGGTATTGAGGTACTAGCTATGAGTGGCTGTTACGGCTAGCGGTTAATAGCATTTACGATAATTATTTATATTTAATTGAAATAGTCCAGTAGACTTGCTTTTTAGAATTTTATCTGTGCTGAATTCCTCCGCGTTAGATACGATGACTCCATCGTGGCTAAAATATTTCGTCCAAAAAATTCTTGGCGGCGACTCTCGCCACCGGACATGTTTACGAGGTTCTGCTCTCAGCTGCTGTTCGTGATGGAAGGAAACGCAGATTTATTGGTTAATAGTTTGATTCTCTTCAGGGGCTAATTCCATTTGCTAGAGACTAAAACTCTCACTCCTTTGCTGTTTACATAGGGCTTGCCAATCAACTCATCATGATCGTATTGCACATCCTTCGCCGAAGTGTCACTCAATGACAGGCGAGGGAAAACATGCACGATCAGCGCGGCCGCATAAATGTAAAGCTCCCAATATGCCAGTCTAAAGAGCAGCCATAGGCAGTCAAGAGAATTTTCAGAGGCTTCCGGATGAGCCGAGATTATTCCATGCCGACACATTGTCGAGAACCTTTGCCAAAATGAACAAGTACTTGTCGAGACTTCTGTCTCTTTGACCACTTTTATCGAGCCATCGCTGTGGGCGAAACCGATGGGGCTCGGGGAAAATATTTTCGTTCGTATGCAAAAGGTACGCAGACATGCCAACAGCAATTCCTCGGTGGATGACAAACTGGTGCTGATGATGACGGGATTGCCCTGGGGAGTCTGAAGACTTTAGATACACCAGGTCTTCGTCCGGAGCAATTCTTGCTGCCCTGCCTGATATGCCGTGTACAAGCCGCAGTGCTTCCTGAATGGCCGCCGTGAAATAGGGCAACTGCTCCAACTTGTGTCCCGGAAGCCTACCTTCGTCATCTGCGGGAACGGTATCGATCTCTGCACGAATGAGGTCAAGTACATCGGGATTGGCAAGGACATGGTAAGTGAAGAGACTAAGTGTCACAGCAGTTGATTCTGTTCCTCCTACCAGGATCGAGTTTGCTTCGCTGGCCAAGCGTGCCGTGGTCATCTCTTCACGTGGGAGGTCTGAGTCTTCTTGTCTTATTTAACCAGAGAAAGAGTCGTCTACGTAGTAATCTACATCGATCTCATGTTAGCATATTGATTTGAGAGAATATCTCTGCCTGATCCAAAACATACTAAGCTTGACTTGGTATCTGGAATTTGTGCGATCCTCACTTGAAATACAGCTTCATCTATTTGGGTTTCCCCTCAAGTTTTCCTTCATCGCGTATTCACCGAGATGTATCTGCTGTAAATTCGCATGACTGAATACCAGGCGAAGCTTTTCTACGTATACAGTCTAGGATTTGAAGTCCTGCGCTCTGTTAAGCTTGCTTTTCTCACTTGTGTGTATATCTCGACATCACCAGCCAATGGTCGTAATGCTTACCGCAGCGACCCTGTTTATGATCATGGTATCTGCTGTGGAGGTATTCGCTTTTCACTACTCTATGGATATTGCGCATGCTGATATTCACAGGCCATCGTCTTTGACAAACTCCAAACCGTAGTTCGTCTTGCATATTTGTTCTCAGCCTCAGACTTGACCACCACAGTCCTGCCTACAGTTGTCTTCGGCCTTCTAGCAGCCTTGTCAGGTTCTGCACTTACTATTAACTCCGACCCTGTCTCCTGGCTAAACATTGCACGAGTTCCATACATACTGCTCTATGTCTTGATGAATGTGTTTATCTTTTGTTTATCAAACCAAAGGCTTGATGCTGCCATGGTTGAAGACAGAGTTAACAAACCTTGGCGGCCACTTCCGTCCGGGTTAGTTACCCAGGGCGCTGTACGTAGGGCTATCTTGGCCCTTCTCCGGTTTACAGCACTTCTATCATACAGCTTAGGTGCCACTCTGGAAACGGCGCTACAGTACGGTGCAACCTGGGCATATAATGATCTCGCGGGTGCCGATGAGAATTTCCTTGTGCGTAACGCCATTGTCGCTACGGGTCTCATCATTTCCCATGAAGGAGCGCTCCGAGTTGCCTGTGGTCCATGGGGAGAGCCGAATCAAGAAGCGATGAAATGGTCCTTTATCCTGGGCTGTATCTTCTTCTCTACCATTCATACATCTGACTTTCGAGACATACAAGGCGATAGAGCAAGATTACGCCAGACTGCACCAATTGCGCTTAGAGAGTCACTCGCGCGGTGGAGCGTGGCCGTGGCGGTATGCTTTTGGACAGTATTCTGCTCGGTCATGTGGCGAATGCAGTTGATGTTCTATTTCCACACCATCATCCTAGGTTTAACGGTCGCTTTTCGGCAGGTGTTCTATCGTGGGCAGAAGGAAGATCAAATGACATTCCTCGCGTGGGTAGGCTGGATAATATCCTTGTATTTCTTGCCGATCATATACAGTTCTAAACAAAACCAGCTTGAGCTGTAGAATAACTGTTATCTTTATGGTTTGTTCTAGTTTGAGAGGGCACCTAGCAGTATATCGATACATCTTTTTCTTAGTGATGTATGTATTTAAGCCCTAAAGGGGAGGAATCGCTAATATCTAGTATATAAATAAAGTACAGCTAGGTATGACTGACTATGTATAAGTTAAGAGGCACTGCTATAAAGGGTTCGGACTTAACCCGCGCTGAGGCTAGCAGCGCAGAGGGCAGCTTTCAAACGGCGCGTTGAAAGAGATCGGTGGTCAGTCTCTTTGATAAGTATCCTTTCGGCTTATGGCTTAAGAATAGCCTGCGAATAGAGTCACAGCAGTAGGGCTAGCTATCCCTGGAACCCCCAGGGGTAAGTCTATAATAGTTACTTAATTTTTTACATTCCCTCAAATAAGGAATAAATGCAAATATATTATTAAGGTAGGGATTAAAGGGCTGAATTTTTACGGGTTATACTATTTAATAGATAGATAAAGAAGCTATTTTTATAGCCTAATTAGGTAGAAAATATATATCTCTCTTAATTGTATATAGAAAAGGTACGCGAAGTTGTTGTAGCTTAGGCATTCTTTAAATACTAACGCACTTGGATTATATAAACCAGCCTCTTGGCCTAGACATGCGTATTGACTAATACATCCAAAGAAGCTTCATGACCTGGCGAGGTCTGTAGACGGGGAACAACATCACCATACAAGACAAATACAGACAAGAGAGCAGCACCTGTTTGAGCTAAGACGAATATGACGAGTCATCCGTACCCTCAAGTTACTCAATAGTTGGGTTTGAATCCATGATATAACTTGGAAATAACAAATCAAATTGCATGGCATCTTGATCGACAAAATCAATGCCTGTCAGTGTATCATCATTCCCAGACAAGTCAGCCCACGATCCAAGCTCAGGTTGACCAACAAGAGATAGGCTAGGCGAGGGCTCTTGCTGCTGGATCGTTCCCTGCTGTTGGCTGTCCGCATAGATGGCATTTATATCAGTGAAGCCACCCTCATCTTGTCCAGTCGAGTTACTGAAATTCGATCGCTCGACATTGCCGGTTGGGGATGTCTCTAGACGTCCTACAGCCAGTGGCGAATTTTCGACTGCTATTGAGACGGGAGAGATAAGGGGTGGCGGTATGCTGGGCGCCCCGTTGCTGGGTGTACCCGCGTATCTCTCTCGCCACTGCCAGAGTCCGTCGTGGGCAATACTAGCAAAGGAGCGTGACTTAACTGAAAGACGCGGAGGGGTGTCCGGCGAAGCATCGAAAAGATCTTTGTGTATCATCCACAACTGTGACAAGATTGTCGTGGTGCGGCCAGCCATATCGTTATCCTCCACGGAGGACTGCTTGAAGAACGGTATGCACGCGCTAAAGGCGGCCTTGGCCACCCTTTGATCGACAAACTGGCCGTAACTGGAGTGTAACACTTTTGATATGAAGACGGCCACAGAAAGACAGACCCTCAGAGTCATGAATGGAGCATAGCGTGGCGGAAAGCCATCTTTTTCTGCTTGTCGAAGGGCCTCAATATACTGAACGCCCAAGTCAAACGCTCTTAAGACGGCAAGCCTCCGTTCAACTGAATCGTCATCGTCAAATAGAGAATACGACTTGAGCTGAAAATTTGCCGCAAGAAAGTGAATCGATGCCAACCCTATCGATATCAGCTTTGGGTAAGACGCAAGAGCATTGAAAGTCTACTAACGAGATTTGAATCTACCCAGCCTGGTCTCGAGCTCCCTTAATTGGGACTCGTGGTCGTTAATTAAAGAAATGCTGTAGGTGGTAATGTTTCCGAATGCTGTGTGCATCTTGTCGCAGAACAGCTGAGTTACGATGGCCGTGTGCAACGATTCCGGCAGCTCATAGGGATTCGAGTCGATTGAGGCTTTCTCGACGGTTTGATCGTTTGGGAGGGCGGGAAGGTGGCCGTTGCCTACTGATGCACTATACGCGGAAGCAATCAGGATCAAGGAAAGAAGAAGTAAAGGCTGACCAAATGCTCAGCTCACCCTTCAATAGCGAGATATATAGAGCACCAACACCTAACAGCCTGTAAAAGCTCTGGTCTACCGAGTTGTGACCGGGTTCTAGAATAGAGGTCAAGAATATCAGGTCGATGAAGCCCGACATGCATTGCTGCCGATTTGAGGATCCCTGACAGTATAAAAGTAATGTCCTCGGGCATAGTAGACACGGGGAAACCCCACAGACATAGGATTGCCATGGCTTGCAGTGATGGCAGTGTATGGGGGGTGGCTGGGATTGTAGACCAGAGCAGCCTTCTGACAGCGGGTAAAAGGGATAACAATAGTGAGAAGTCTGCAGCGTCATGGCGGGCGGCTGTGACAATGATAGTCCAGAAGAGTAGCGGGGAGGAGACGTAGATGGAATCAGGCGAGACTGAGAAGCAGAGGATAGGGAAGATTGGGTGATAGGAAGTGTGAAATCTGCCCCATTGGTTAGCCAAGGCTCTAGGAGAGGATCATGGGAGTAGTGCATTTCAAAGTAGGACTCGATCTCATCTGGGGTGAGTTCGACAGACTCAAGACTTCGTGAGCTCAAGGGTACATTCGTAGCCTGTGCTGATAGTCCACCATAATTAGAGTCGCTGGTGCTACTACGAGAGCGTTCTCTCTCGCGAAATCGATCAGAATCTAAATCATCACCCGGGAGTTGCCTCTGACAATCATATACGAGCTGCTGGCTGCCAACACTTGTTGAGTTTACCGTTGTCCTCTGTTGTGATAGTGATGAAGACACCGGAACGGTAGTCAGTGTGGCATCATTAGGTGGCAGCGCACTAAAGTTTTTGAGAAGATTGACCTGATCAGCAATATCACTGAGAGTTCTAGAAATCAAGATCAGTAATAATAGGGCAGATATGGTGGAAGACAGAGCAGTTATTACGCCTTCTTGCTGACTCGCCTGAACTTGTTGTCAAATACACATGGCCGCCCAAGCTCGCTGCAACGTTGGCATGGCTTCAGTCCGCCGGACGAGCCTTCACACCGCAACTATGGATGTTCAGTCAAATAAATATCCAGCAAGGTGGACAAATATCGATTAAGGCAAGCATCTTGCAGCATCGCCATACCTTGGACTGCCGGCAATGCTGGCAGGCGATTCGTACGCGAGTGGTCACGCGGCTTCCTCCTTTATGCCTCTCAAACCTTTGAGCTATGCCTCCTTGTTGGTTTTCCGGTGCAGCCCTGGCTCCAGGGCTAAATGCACCATGGGCTGGCGGCCGGGGGGCGAGGACTGGATGGTGAGTTTTGAGAACGGGTTCCGGCTCACTAGGAGCCATGACCGGAAGGAGCCGAGGGTTTGCGCACGCTGGGCTGAAGCTATGGGGCCTGGGATCTCCTGCGTGTGATTGGGGGCTTTGTACATACGCGTGGGATGCCGATGTGAACATGCGATTAAAATGAAAGCAAGTCTACGTGATGGCCGTAAATACGAAATGGAGGAGTTATGTGTAAGCGGGTTGGTGTTGGACGGGGACCGAACCCATAAAAACGATTGGCGTTCGGATGTTTTGCGGTGAAGTCTCCACTGTAGATGTGGGGTTCAAGCCTGAGGCAGCAAACCGTCATCCAATCCAATGACTGGCGTTACGCATGCCTACCTACCCTACACCATACAATAACACCCCTAGTTCGAGCAGATAAATTTTATAAATGGCGAATCATGGGGTCTTAAGGGGTTTATAAGACTCTCAAGCTGGATATAGTCATAGAAGGAAGCTTGGGAATCTCATTTTTGAGGGGGAAACGATCGTAACCAACTGCTCTTTCGCAGAGTGTGGGAAGGCATCCTTGCTCTTGGTTGCACTGCATGAACTTCAACCTCATTGCGTGTGTCATCAATGTGGAATGAGTAGGTGAATACTTGCAAAAAACTCCATTGGCCTTCTTTAGATGAATAAGATTTTCTAGAATTGGTTGAGTTATATGATGAACTTTAAGTTATGATGTTTCATTCACTCGTCCAAGTCTAGAGTTCCTTGACTATGGTCTCTGTCTCATCTACCACTGCATTGCCTCAGAAGATGTGTCTCGTTCTAGCACCCCTGAGATAGTATGAGCCGCTGTCTTCTGGCCGGTCATTGTCTCCAAAACATTTTTCCCCCATAGACGGAATGCGTTGGTCATGCCACCTATCTTGACCAGTTGCCACTCCAAGTCACTCAGCTGAAATATAAATTCCTGACCAGCCACGAGGACTTTGCGGCGTTCCATGTCAATCACAATTTGTTCACCATCCAGAGCGAGTTCGTGGAATCTTTCATCTGTGATGACGAAACCGAGCATGCCAAGATTTGGCTGGTTCCGACCATAGATGAACGCGAATGACTTTGCAATCACGGCTTGCACACCTGCTGCTTGCAAAGCGGCCACAGCATTCTCCCTCGAGCTTCCAACGCCAAATGCCTTGCCGGCGACGACTATATTGCGACCGCCCTTGACACGTTGTGCGAACCCTGGGTGTGTGTATTTCAGGCAAGCGTTTCCTAGCTCCTCCTTGGTCACGTCGGGCCTGAGCACTTCTGCAGGGGCGAGTGCATCAGTGTCAATAAAATCTTCGATTTTGTGCACCTTGCCACTAATGATGGTACCATGAGCACCCCCTACATCCGCGTTGGCTTCTTGGGATGTAGCAGATGTGGGAGCTTGAACGTCATGAACTTGAGTCGTTTTGGCCTCTGAAGCAGGGTGGACATATGTGATGCTCTGATGAGGAGCCGTCTTGGTCCCTAGCAGCTGCTTGAGCTCCTTCATATCAACTTTGTCAAGTAATTGTCTAGGATCAGTCGTCTGCATGGAGAAACTACTTGCCGCCACCGTCACGGCAGACGTTATACTGCCGATAGCGCCTGATTTATCGTCAATATCCTGGGAAAGGCTGAATCATAGGGGCGCAAAAATGTTTTTGAGTACTTACCAGGACCCATGCGGTTCTCAAAGTTGCGGTTCTGACTGCTAAGCCAGACCTCGCCCTTTCCAGCCTTGTCTGCACCCATCCCGACACAGTAGCTGCATCCTGGAACACCAATCTCGAAGCCAGCTTCCTCGTATATCTGCAGAAGCCCCTTTGCCTTTAGGTTATATAGGATAGGTCGCGACCCGGGGTTCACTTTGCGCTTCCCGTGAGATACAGGCTTCAATCCCTTTTCCAAACCAGCCCTCAAAACCAAAGCAGCAAGAATGAGATCCTCCTCTGCCGTCGTACAGGCTCCAATGAAACACCCGTCCAGCTTGGTGCCGGCCACATCGGCAACCGGTACGACGTCATCAGGGCTTGGGTACCGAGCGACAAAGGATTCCACCTTGTCAAGGTCTATAATATGAGTTTCAGCATACTCGGCATCTTCGTCAGGCTGGTAATACGTTGCGTGCTTCCTGTACTTTGGGTGTTTTCTGCGATTGATAAAGTCTGTTGTGGTCGCGTCAGGTACGAATATGCCGGATACACCGCCGAATTCCTGATCATGTCAGATTTGGGGATAAAGATAGCAAGGAAGGACGACCCTTCTTTGAGGTACTTACTGTAGTCATGTTGGCTATGGCAAAGCGTGCATCACATGATAGGTATTTGACTCCAGGTCCTGTGTACTCGACCACGCGATCTGCTGCCACAGTGTTGCGCTTCAGCTCCTTGAGAACGTACAAGATCACATCCTTGCCTCCCAAGCCTGGCTTCGGCCGATTGATGAATCGGATCTCGACCGTCTCGGGAATCTTGAACCAGGTTTGCCCAAGCACCAGCGGCATGGTCACATCGGCCACTCCCATGCCAATCGCCAGCGCAGACACCGAGCCGGCGGAGCATGTGTGCGAATCAGAGCCGATGATGAGCATGCCAGGCTGCGCCCGCTCGCGGCAGAACTCGGTATGCATGATGGTGTAGTTCATTCCTTGGTACTCGGTCATCTTGAACACTTTGCGGGCCTTCTCGCTTGCCTCCACAAGCGGCTTGATCTTGGGGTGATCCATAATTCTGGGATCAACAACGTGGTCCCCTGCCAGCCAGATTCGGTCATTTCGAAAGACGCCTGGCTTGCCAAAGTCATCGTAGGTTGATGCCATGCCGGACCATGATAGCTCAGAGGCAATGACCCAGTCGACGTCTACACGGATGACATCTCCTGGCTTGACTTCTCCACTCCTCTCCACATCATGCGCTGCAAAGATCTTCTCAGCCAAGGTCATTCCCCTGCGGCCGGTAGGGCGACGCGACAATGGTGTTGCGGGCTCTCTGGAACGGTCGACCGAGTTCAATGCCTCCAAGTATGCCGAGGCGAGGAAGATAATCTGTGCCGTCTCGTCTCGGTTCAATAGTTGATCAAGATCTAGGCCCAGGCCCCCAAAGTCGGTCGAGTTGAGACAATGCCTCACAAGATCGCGAAAAGCTTCCGCTTCCCTCGGTTGCCCATGCTGATCAAGAGACGTTGAGAGCTCTCGAATCTGATGTAAAAGATTTGGACGTGGAGTTTTCGCTATATTGATTTGTCAGACGTGTATTCATTGTATAGTATAAAGCGAAGTAGTTGACAGGGTTACACAATTCCAGGATTGCGGGGAGGTGAACTTTACGAGATTCTCGAAGAAATCGTATCAATTCTGCCACATCTTCGTTCTGGCTAGCTAGAAGGGCCGGCATGATAATACTCAATAGGATAAAATTGCAGGAATAGACTCTGACAGAGACTAATTTATGGCTCTGCGTTGCTCTAGAACACTAGTAAACATTTATTCTTCAAAAGCGGGCATGAGATTCGTCTTTTGAGTTCTCCTATCGCAAGTATTTGTTTTCGGGAATAACACTCATGTCCACCCAAAAGCGGTCTCGGGCCGAATATGAATCACATGCTTTAACAAATGGCTCAAGATTATTCGCATGCTCGAGTACCATCATCAATATCGGCGTGATAACTTGACTGTATGGCTCGGAGCCGATTCGGCCAACTTCACACAACGATCTCTTGCGCAATTTGGCAGTGATTGCTGTGGTTCATGAAAGCCGATTGGACAAAGAGCATTATCCGTCCGGGCCGAACCAATCGGAGGGCTTCATCTCTCAACCAATCAACATCTAGTGACTCTCACACCGTCTGGCTCCAACTGTCCGGCTTTTCGAAGTTTGGAGAGAAAAAGAAGCCAGGATTCAAAATTCACAAAAGCTCCGAATTAAACCAAGGGACAAAAGAGAAACTAATAACAAGCAATACAATGGCTGAAATTAAGAGACCAAAGACTGCTGCACAGCGTTTGAGAGAACTCATTGCTGACAAGAGCAAGATTGTCAACTGTCCAGGCGTCTACGATGGACTCACGGCTCGTCTTGCTCTTAGGGAAGGATTTGACTGTCTTTACATGGTTAGTGAATCATCTCCCGGGTGCTGTCTAAACTCGAGTCTATTCCAATTTGCTAATCATCTATGGCTTTCTCAAAGACCGGAGCAGGCACAACAGCGTCAAGACTTGGCATGCCTGATCTAGGGCTGGCGACATTCAACGACATGTTGGAAAATGCTGCCATGATTGCATCTCTTGATAGGAAGACTCCGTTGATTGCGGATGCTGATACTGGATATGGTGGTCCAGTCATGGTGGCGAGGACGGTGCGAGCATACATCACTGCTGGTGTCGCGGGTCTTCACTTGGAAGACCAAGTCATCACAAAGCGCTGCGGTCACTTGAGCGGCAAAGAACTAGTGGATCAGGATACATATGTATCCAGAATTAGAGCTGCCGTCATGGCTAGGGATGAGATGAGAGCTGCGATGGGTGGGGATATTGTCATCATTGCTCGGACCGACGCCCTTCAGAGCCTGGGTTATGATCAAGCAATCCAGCGCCTTCGCCTGGCCGTACAAGCAGGCGCCGATGTTGCATTTCTAGAAGGGCCTACATCAGTCGAGCAGTGCCGACAGGTGTGCCAAGACTTTGTGGATGTCCCAGCTTTGCTAAACATGGTCTCGGGAGGGGTGACCCCGAACTTGAGCGTGAACGAGGCCCAAGAGTTGGGATTCCGACTGATAATTCATCCTGGTCTCGCGCTCTTCCCAGTTTTGGAAGGCGTTGAAAATGCCTTCCGAGAAATCAAGGCAACAGGGACGGCCCATGTGAGCGAGGCTCAAGCTAAAGAGGGCGTCAAAAAGCTATTTAACGCATGTGGCCTTCGGGATTGCATAGAGTTTGATGCAAAGGCTGGGGGAATTGCCTACAATAATGTCTAGCCGGGCTGACCCATCACTCAGATATTAGAGAGAGGGATTAACTGATTTGGAACGAAATTTCGAATTTCCAGTTCTTCTAGGTGTACTCTATTTATAATCTATGGAATCGATGGGTTGGATGCAGGTGTATTGTTGTATTTTGTTAAAGCTTTAGATCCTCTGCTGTGTCGTGTTGTTTAGCTCTTCTTTGTGATGGAAGTCAGGGCAACCTAGTGCGATATCAATACGAACTTGAAGTAGATGATTATATGCATTGATATAAATTTGCGAGGCAGGATTATATGAGCAATAGGTATGAGATATATACGTGCATTTGTAAATATGTGTAAAATGTATCGTTTCATTTGTTGTAAACCTGATTATGAGCTAGACGCTAATGTCGGTTTAGCGAATATCCATGAAAAAAAGCAAGACATAATGCCTCCCAATTGTGCCTAGAGAATCAATATTCATGCCATGGAGAGCTCTAGTAAGCATTTACCTCCCTTTGGAATGAGGACAAAATGGTCAGTCATTTCCATATCACTGTCGGTGGTCGGGCTTCCAATCTTGACATTATATCTTCTTGCCACGATGGCAGCGGCACACTTGAGCTCCATTGTAGCCAGTCTTCTTCCAAGGCAAGCCCGCGCCCCCTTACCAAAGACCAAGATCTGTTCGCGCATTACATCAGCGTTGCCGTTCTTCTCCCATCAAGCCACCGCTGTGGGTTGAAACGATCTGGGTTTTCAAAGATCGTAGGCTCTCTCTGAGAACTCATAGCTTGGCATGAAATTATAACCTAGTAACTGTTAGTTTGCGTGGACAAAACGTCAAAGATTGTTTGAACAGTCCCTATTGATTAGGAGGAATCGAAAGCCCATGTTTGACATACCCTACCAGGAAGAGTCACGCCGTCAACGACCGCCCCTTCTTCCGGAGTCAATCGTTGTAGCCCACCCGGATCGGCTGGTCGTACTCGAAGAATCTCTTGAATCACTGCTTCCAGGATGGGAAGTTCTGAAATTTCATGATAGCTGAAGGTGTCTCGACCTTGAAGAGCCTCATTAATCTCTTCGCGGAGCCTCAAGATCCATTCAGAGTGGCGAGCGAGTTCCCAGAAGAGATATGTGATCGTAGTACCTGTGGTATTGGTGCCCGCAAACATCAAGTTTGTGAGCTCCTGAACGATTCCCTCGTCAGTCACATGGAACGGTAGGACCTCTCCCTTTTTCTGAAGTTCCTTTTGCTCATTTACCATTCTTGCAATAAGATCATGGTGCTCCGAAGGATTATGGGTCGCAAGATATTTTTCATAGGCATTACTGCAATACTGGTTAACAGTGTTAGCCATGAATCACGTAATCGGACGATTGATTATATTCGGAGTATACCTTTTTGAATTTGGGCGCAGCCTGAAGGAATGATTGGATAGATTTGATTGGGATGTATTCGAGGATTGTGGTCGTAAGCGGGAACATCCACTTAGTCCAAAGAACCGGGAAGACCTCATCAATATGATTGAGTAACTCTAGAAGCTTTTCGTTCTCCAATCCACCAAAGCTATCATCGACAAATCCTTCCCCTACAGGCGATTGACGATTAGCAAAATACCACGGGACAACTATACTAACAAGATGAAGCAGTCTCTTACCGACTATACCAAGTGCTAACATACGGAACCACGGGAGAACATTGAGAGGCTGGCCTACCCTTTTATCAAAGCTCTTTACCAACAGATCCAATTGCCGATGGACTATTGGTTCAATGTCAGAGATGGAAGTGGAACTGAAACTGGGAACGATGCGTTTCTTCATCCCGCGATATTCATCCCTATTGCGTGTCGTGAACGTACTTCTGAACCCCAAGGAATCGTAAACAGGTGCCTTGGGGTATTTCGAGTTGGCTCCATATATATCCTTGAGCGCTGCAGGTGACGCGAAGCAGACTTCGCTGGGTCCAACGTGTACAGCTGGTCCATATATCTTGTGTAGCCGGTGAACTGTAGCACTTCGCTGACCGGAGAGATCAATATATAGCATCCATGCCCCCATGAACTTGGCTATGAAAGGCCCGGGAACCTGTCTCAGAGGGTCTGTGAAATATCTGTACTGGGATGCGTTAGCATGTGCCGATCAGAGTATCAAGTCAAGCAAAAGCAACTTACAAGCCCAGAAAGAACCAGCCCAGGCGCTATGATGTGAGTGAGGACCCAGAGCCAACTGATCTTAGATGAACTCGACGCCAAAGAATCCATTTCTTTCACGTTGTGGGATGAATGTCTTTACTAGTAGGAGTTTAATATCTCAGACTTGCTGGTGATGAAACTGGGCAACGCTCTTGGGCCTCCAGGACTTCGAACGTTCTTGTCTGGCCTGGAAAGGCTTACTTATGTGTTCCTTCACCACTAACCTAATGCTTTTTGGGATCCCCGCGGGGAATACCCCGGTCCTAAAGTCCTTTACTCTGAGTCTGAATGATAAGTCCTGGCTCTTGACCAATTATATCACGGGAGTTCCCATAGAACGAACGCCGAGAAACCGACGAATCGGATTTCGTAATTTTCTTCATCCGATTGGTCGGCTTCGTCAGCCGACGCTTTGCATGACCTAACCCTTGTCTTAGACGCAACTACATGACTCTGCATCGTTGTCACCCGGACCGATTTCGCGTGTAATCTAGTGACCATTCTGATGTTCTTCGCATCCAGTGAAATAGAGGGGCAACCTCCGAGTCCACCGGTTGGGGTTGATATTTCTTTGTAATCATGGTCATGAGGTCGCTGTCGTTGTGCTATTTATCAGATGGAGTAGACCTCCCCCAAACACAAGGATCGACTTCAACGAGTTTCGTAACAACTGAAAATTCGCTAAGACTACCTGATCATGACCAAGATCAACGAGGTTGGTGCACCGCAGTACCTCCCCAAGAATCTGGGGATCTACTACGGCGGTGCATTCCAGGAGCCAAAGGATGGCCACTATCAAGAGATCATCAGCCCCATCAACGGCAAGGGCATTGCCAAAGTCGCTTTCGCGGGCAAGGCCGATACTATAAAGGCCCTTGAGGCAGCTGAGGAGGCGCGAGAGGGCCGGGCCGCCGTCTCAACATTGGAACGATGCACCATTCTGCGCAATGCGGCGCAGATTATACGTGACCATGCCGAGGAGCTTGCCGCTCTGGATGCTTGGAACATCGGAAGCCCCATCTCAATCATGCGGGCTGAGGTTGAATATTCAGCCATGAACTTTGACTTGTTTGCTGGTCTGGCACCAGCCGTGACGGGTGAGACGCACCGCCTCACCGATGACATGTTTCACTACACAATCCGAGAGCCGCTTGGCGTCGTTGCTCGGATTATTCCGTATAACCACCCCATGCTGGGAGTGGCTATCAAGATGGCAACGCCCTTAGTCATGGGCAATACAGTCGTGATCAAGGTTTCAGAGCAGGCGCCGATATCCTGCTCTTCATCTGATGGATCTCATCGGCGGCCTCTTCCCACCAGGAGTCATAAACGTGCTTGCCGGAGGTAGAGATAGTGGTGAGATGTTGTCCAGTCACCCTATTGTGAAGAAAGTTACTCTGGTTGGCAGTGTTCCAGTCGGGCGCGCTATCTCGAGGAGCGCCGCCGACACACTGAAGCTCACCACCCACGAGCTGGGTGGGAAGAACGCACTTGTTGCCTACCCAGATGCTGATATCCCTAAGTTGGTCGATGGAATCGTCAAACGTATGAACTGGGCCTGGTGTGGGCAGTCATGCTCCTCTACTTCACGAGTGTTCCTCCACGAGACTATCCATGACGAGGTGCTGAAATTGGTGGTCGAAGCAATCAAGAAGACTCATAAGCCTGATAACCCCCTCAAAACCGAAACAAGTATGGGTGCTCTGGTAGACAAGAAAGCTATTGAGCGAGTCAAGAAGTATGTAGAGATTGGAAAAAAGGAGGGTGCCACACTGGTTACTGGTGGCCACGCTGCCGAAGTGACTGGTGAGCTGGCAAATGGCTGCTTCTGGGATCCTACGATCTTTTCCGATGTCAAACAAAGCATGCGTATCGCCCAGGAGGAGATTTTTGGGCCTGTCATGAGTTCTCAAGTGGAGCGATGAGGTAACGTTGTGGAAAGAAGTCAACTCAGTTGAGTACGGCCTTACGGGGTCCGTCTACACGACAAACACTGCCACGGCCCAAAAGGCTGTCAAGAAGATGGAGGCTGGATATTGCTGGATAAACAACAGTGCCAAACATTTTATGGGTATGCCGTTTGGTGGTTACAAGCAGTCTGGCATGGGCCGCGAACATGATTTGCAGGAGTTGTACGAAATGACACAACTTAAAGCGGTCCACATGAGTCTGGAATAGGAGGAGAGTCATCTGGGGTGTCTTGCCATCGCTCAGCCAAGATAACATATCGATTTTATGCAATCTGCAGCGGCTTGGTACTAGAAGTAAGTAGTTTAGAATCAAACGAGGGAAAGCATAGAAATGATCAACCAAGAAGAAGCCCCAAAACCGTGCCTAGAAATCTCGACGTGCACTTCCGGCTCCAAAACGCGGATAAGCTCTTTGTGCCCATGGCACTGCACAGCCGGTGTAGCAGCCTGCAGAAGGGTCGCCGATACGATATCTAACAATGCCATAAAATAACAGCTCGCCAGCGGGATGGCATGCACGCATTGGCATTCCTTGATTGATTTCAGATGGTAAATCACAAGCTTCCACGATGTCTTAGCTACTCAACAACTATAAAATTTCTTCGTCATAGAGTTGTAGATTAGTATAAAGCTGAACATAGAGGCGCAAACATAATCATCAATTCTCCTTTAATTTGTATCGATGACCGTCGAGTCGATTGATCGCGGATGGAGGCCCCAAGGCGGAGACAGGCGTTTGCAAAGTAAGATGCCCGAAAGTGTACCCGAGAAGATACCCGGTGGATATTCAGTAATCTCGACGTGGACCCAAATTATTAGGAGCGGAAGGGCACCTCAATATAAGGGCGGGGATATAATATAACAGAGGCATACAGACACTAGATCATGCCACAAACAAGCCCTGAAGGAGAAGTATACCTAATCTCAATAGAGTACAAGATTCGTGGCATTTGATCGGTGGAAAATCAAAGCTGAATTTGTCATTTTCGAACCCTAAACAATCAAGGTAACCTTTAGAATGCAGGCATCGCGAGCCTTACCTCTATACTCATCCTGTATCATGCATTTTACGCCGAGGATCATCTTTGGTAAAGGACTTAAGCACACAGGAACTAAGCGAAGCATTTTATTCTAGTAACCGATGCAGATTGTTTAAAGTAGATTGTTGTCTCGTAAGTTTATACTCAAACCACGGACCACGGACAAGCCCTCTCTCAGTACCAAATAATCTCTTCACTCTGTGCTCCATTCTCAATCCATTTCGAAAGTGCCTGCTTCACACTCTCAGCCGCCTTCTCTGCAAACTCAGGCCCATATCCTCCGGGACCGGGATTCGGGGGCGGCCCAACGATCTGGTCGCCAGCGATCCAAGCAACAGGGCCATCGATCCCCTTTCCTCGGTGCAGGCTGTGGATCTCCTTCACCTACTCTTCTGTGTAGCCACGACCAAATAAGATACAGCGCGCATGCTTGCTATAGTAATGGGAGCTGGCATGGTTGGGTGGGTAGTCTCCAGGTCCGCGCCCAGCGAGGAGGTCGCCAATATACGTTTTGGCCTCTTCGAAGGATGTGATGAAGTGGATTACTGCAGACATAAACTCAAGCTTAGTTGGGATCAGATCCATTGCTACCGCTAGACTGTCTCCAGGGGAATTCTGATGAGCACAGGCCTTCAATTTTTGGGGAAAGCAGCGGAAAAACTGCTTCGGCAGTTTTGAACGACTTGCCGCACCCAATCGCGAGTACAGGCACTGTGATAACCATCTTGTATGACATTGCGACAGACCAACTTACGATTTGCGCTCTGGATCTATAAAGTGTCTAGTCCTTGATGATTTCCAGGCGCCAAGTCCCCTTTTAAGCAACACAGTCGAGATATGGGACCCTCAATCACAGGCAGCTTGGAGCTCGGGGACCTGCGCTCGTACGATGCGGGTATCATGACCAATGACGGGAATCCTTAGGGTTTCCACCTCTGACCTTCTCCATTACAGGATCTTTCCTTGACTGACTACCGCCATGGTCAAGGCTGATAACACTTGCCCTTGTCCGACTTGTTGAATTACATAGCAAAGATTATCGGATACGGCTCAAATCTGAAGTGAACGGAGTCCTAGTTATTAATCGTGCTGCCGACACGATCACCGACGCACCAGGTTTTTGAGAGCAACAGTTCGAGGGTTAGCTCCAAGTCTGCTAACCCTTATTTACCATCCTTTACTAGACTGTTACCTAGCCCTCAATAAACCATTCGATCTAATAAGCCACAAATCTTCTCTCCTACCTCTCCATGAGGCCTCTCCCGCCACTATCCTCACATATCAAAAGAACACACATGATTTTTACACACCTCGTATCACTTGTACCCAAGCCTAGGAACCTTGATGCAAATATCTAGCCCAATAGTCTAGGCTATGCCATGGATCGTGCCGGCAGATCATAACATTCACGCAGTAGTGAAGCCACTGCGGCCTTTGCCAAGATATCCTTATAGCTCCTGGCGCCACTATTAGAAAGAAAGCCCTAAGTCTTACATTCGGACAGGAGGTCTCGCTTCTGTATGCACCAAAGGCAGCCTCAAACCTATAGAATTCATCGGCTCCTGTTAAACGCCCAGAGGGGGACTCCTATTCTTCTTTGTTTCCCCGAAAACCGAAGACGTCACCTCGTATCGTGATTCTACCTCGCCTATGGTCACTTGACCCCTGCCACCTTCATTACTTACCTTTAATCATGCGATTGTTTTCTCCCCAACTATATGTTCGTCTGTGTCGAGTCAGATCTCTTCAGCGGAAACCTTGACGAGATCGACCGTTAGACGTGCAGATGTGAGATCTCGCGGCTATGGAATTTTAGGGCCCAACTACCTAACGTTATGAGATACGGTAGATGACTATCTACCGTTGCACGTGAAGGATAGGCTGGGCTTACTTGATGAGCCCACTTGTTTTAATTGGATGTTTCTCAAACGCCGAGAGTATTTCGATACCCGCGTAGGTCACGAAAGGGAAACAGGTTTGGATGGCCGAAACCGCTCGAAGGGGCACAATCTTTGGGCCATATGCGACTTGGCCACCCGAGACAGTTGCAAAGTCATCCGGGAAACCCCAATCCCGTTCATGAAGGGTTGGCTTCAACCATTCGGTTCATAGAAAATTGTTCATAATTGGAACAGTTTCCCGTGTCAGGAAATTCAAAAAATTAGGTGTCTTTGGAGAGGAGATTCTTGTATTCATTAATAACGATCATTGGGTCTACATGTAATACATTCTATCCCTTGTACTCAGTCACCTCAATCTCGTCCTGTTACCAAAAATTAGTACACGAGATGTGCATTTTTGTATGCAGCTACTTACCTCAAACTCTCCAGGAATAATTAGGCCCTTGATAGCCCGTGTCTCCATAGATGGGTGCTGCTCGACATATTTCTTGTATTCGGGCGCACCCGGCCGAAGGACATTATCTGCCACCACGATACTACCCTTCTTCAGCAATCCCAGAGACTCGACGACTTTGAGATCGGTCACATAAAGGTCCTCGATGTGATCCAAGAACAGCATATCCACCTTGGCAAACTTTCCCTCTTCCTTGAGACGCGTGAGCGACTGGGCAGCCTTTCCGGTCACAATCTTTACAACATCCCCTAGCCCAGCCAAGTCGACGAGATTCATCGCAATTCCTGCGAAGACCGGGTCGGCCTCGAGACTCCAGTATACGGCTTGATCTCCATCGCTGGTGCTGTCCTTGTGTGCATTCTTCAATGAACATCCAAACCAGAGGGCCGAGTAACCGACATACCCGCCCAACTCAACAAAGATCTTTGGTTTCTTTTCGGAGATCAAAGCGGCGACCTTTTCCGCCTTGTCGGGACCGATATTGATCAAAAAGTTATGCTGTGCGGCGTACTCGTCCATGGCGTCGCAGATGACACGGGGGTTGTTACGCATTTGCGAAAACGAAGCATGGTCGTAAAGCCACCGCAGAAGAGCAGGTTCACGTCCGTCATTCCACTAAAGATAATGTCAGTCGAGTATCTCAGAACTGTAGACCGTAGGAAGTCTTTCAAACCTCAACGTAAGCGTCACCTAGCTCCTCAAGCTTTCTCAGCGACGGATACTTTCCGTACAATTTCCTGCGTTCCTCCATATTTAAAGGCCTAAGAAAGGAGATCTTGCATGTGATGGTAGCTCTATATATGTTGTTGAATAATCAATTAGTATGCAATATGTAATGATGGAAGAAGAAAAGGGTGGAGGCGCGTTAGAATTACTTTTATATTTCCCCGCAGCTTACACAGTAAAAGTACTGTAGATCGAATGGATAAGCAAAAAGAGGCAGGTGCTATTATGCGTTTTTTTATTTACTTTCCTCTAAATCGTATTCTCTGCTCTATTCTGAATCAAAATCACTTATTTATTACTTTTTGATAAAAAAACATTAAACCGTCTACCTATGTTTATAAACTTCACTATTTAGTAAGTTTTTCAATCTAAATAAGTGAAACCTTAACAAGAGACGCAATAATTAAAAAGGGGTACATATAACAAGGAACCACAGCATAACTTAATACTTATCTCTCTTCCATAAGTTAACTGATTAGTACCTATTGCGTGGTGATTAACTATTTCTTACCTTTACACAGTGGCTTTTTCCTGGTAAGAGAAGAATCAGCTATGATGACACGATGGCTGAGTCTATCGGGAATACATTTCCTGATGATATCAAAATGATGGTTTGCTACTTGTATAGGAAATCAGATATCCCGATAATTAAATTAATTCCGGCGAGAGACTCTTCGTCCGCTCAGCTTCTTGCCTCATCCTCTTCGCCGACGCAGCGACCTTGCGCCCCGAGGATGGATCCCAGATATAGCCTTCCTTCAACCATCTCCAGCGGATGTAGGCCTTGAGCTCCTTATCAGATGGGACGACGCGCTTCCATTCAGGTTCGAACCCTGGAGGGGCACCGGTCCCCTCCCAGTCCTTGGCCAATCCCCTCAGCATATCACGATGGAATATGCGAAAACTGTCAAGCGCGTATGGACCGACGCCTGGTAGATGAGCAACCTCCCAACCCTCTCGCGTGTCATTTTCATCAAGAATTTCAGTCGGTCCGACGTCTTTGCCATCCCCAGCACTAGGATAGTGCATCCTACGGTATCGTCGTTCCTTTCCAGGAGGACTCAAGAGCCAAGCTTGTGCGAACAACAGAAAACGCTTCGCTCTCGAGTTGTACAAGCCAATAGGTCGGATAAGATCTGCGAGCTCAGAGAGATTGGCTTTGGCAAGGTGGTCCGGGGTTGGGTACTGCTGAATTAGAGCTAAGAAGATGGGCTTAGCCTGCATGCCTCTCGTTCGGTTCCAAAGCATGGCAGCGACAAGAAGCTCATAGAGATTGTGACCCAACTTTTCTTGAATGAGGCCAAATCTTAGGGCGTGGATTGGAGGACTACGGCAGGCCGAAGTGGTTTTCATGTAACTGATCACTCGGCTTGGGGTTAGGACCTTCGCCAACTTCGGTTGTCGACTCTTGACAATGAGCGACGTCTGTCGCTCAGCTGGAGCATCATCTTCTTCTTTACTCTGTCGTCCGTGGCTTTGTTCAGGACCACCTATCGATCGATTGCTCTTGATGGCATGGTTGTTGCGCGCCTGTAGCCGAGTGCTGCGGCGTGGCAGGTCGTCTGTGACGACACCCATCAATTGACTCTCAGAGGGCTGATGCGGAAGCGGTAGTCTCGATTGTTTTCATCGACTGTCCGCATCCAAATCGTGCGCTAAGGGTTAGAGAGCAGCGATGCTTCTGAGGGTCGACTTACATATTTAGTGCATCATCGCTCAGACTAGACCCAAGACCAGCGTCATGAGTCTACATGATGCGTCATCGACTCTCAAACAGAGATTGGCCCTAGCATATATATATGCCCCTTCAACAACTTTTACACTGATTGGATCGATAAATTATTTCCGCTTGATGCTAAGTTGAAAATCTACTTCATCAATTCCTGAATTGTCCCCATACTACATCACCACTTACACCACACCACAATGGCATCTCTACTTCGACTTCGCCCTGGCCTAGCCCAGTGTGTCCGGCATGCCAGGGCCCCTTGCCCGGTGGCGACCCGCTCATATGCGACGGCCGGTCAACCGTCAGCATTCGGCAGACCTTCGCCGGCTTCTGTCGACTCGGGAGGTTCCTCGGGAGGAGGGTTCGTTTCTTGTTAGCCCATCCCCTCCGAACAGCGCGACTAACTAATGAAATCGCAGCAAGAGGGACAGCAGCGGCATGGCCATGATTGCAGCAGGACTAGGACTGGGCGCAGGCTTCTTGTACCTTATGACGAATCCCAAGTCAGCACAAGATACTGCCAAGGCGCTCCCGGAAACGGCAGTGTCTCACAGCCGCATCGAAGGCGGGGATAATCATCAAGTGCTGCGCAATGAGCGCGAACACAAGTGAGGCGTAGGGTTTTAGGTATGGCATGGGATTAGACAACTATTATTTGTGGCAAGGAATATCTCAATATTCATCTAATTGTTCCTGACAAACAATCATCTCACACGTATTTCTATGTTAGGTTAGTCTACTTCATGAGCAGTTCTTTACCAGCCTAACTGCGGCTTAGCCATGGTCACTCAGGATCATGTAGGGTGGTTTCACAAGCCACAACTCAGCCAGCCTAGGCAACAGTCCATAATTAAGGGCTAATCCAATTTCCTGCTCTATTTCATGGAAGAGATCCCACAACACGGCTTTCTAGGTAAAGGCGGGATAAACACCTGAATGTAGCCCTGTCCGTTCCTCCTCGCCAACGCATTCCTCGATCGTACTAATCTTTATGTCCGCGCCGGCTCGTCCTTTGTCTTATCCTTCTTTCCACGTCCCAGAGCGCGGATTTTGTCAGATATAGCTCGTTGGGGTCGGTCAGTACCAAATATTGCATTGAGCTCGGAAGTCAAATCGTTTCGCGTACCAGACCAAGCCCTGACGAAGTTTTCCTCAGCTTCAGACCACCACACCCGTGATTTGGGTTTTGTGGATCTCTTCTGGACATTTCTGGTATGTTCAATTTTGCCAAGTATTGACTTTTGACTCCGTTCTTGTCCATACTCTCTCCAAAATCTTTGGAGGCTTTCCTCATTGTCGATTTCAGAGTCCATGAGGGTCTCTAAAAAATTTTATTCTTCTGAACGCTAAGGCACTTTGTCTCGGATTTCAATGTTGACGCCTAGGAGACTAGCTCGATTTTGGAGCGCCGCTTTTGTTCGGCTGAAACCAAATTTCTCTAGGAACAAGGCTGACCAGCTTTCCTTTGATCTATCCCCCGTTCTTAGGCTGGCAATGAATGCGCCTTGCTCTTCTGAATATGGTTTTTGAGACACTAGCCTAGTGGTGTCCCATTTTTCACGCATTGTAACATGCGTCATTGCCATGCTTGATCGCTTGGTGTTGAACTTTTCTTTTGCGAATCACATCGTCCCAAGTCTCTTCAGTCTCGATTAGACTTCGCAAGAAAATTTTCTCGTCCTCTGTCCAAGACTTTTGCCGCGGTACGATGTCTGTCTCTACTCCTTTCGCCCTCATCTTCAAGCTGTTTGAGGAGCGTAGAGGTCCAAATTCTTAGTGGAAACGCCGTTTTCTTTCGGACCAAGGAATGTCCTGCTTCAAAAGCTTCTGTAACAAATCGTCCTCATCTGTACTCCACCGCACTGCTGCGCCCCGGGGTGTCTCATCAGGCGTAGATAGAGGGGGCTGGCTCCGCACTTTGACCCAAGAGTGGCAAGTCTTGATCCGGACTGCCTAAACAGTCCGAAATGTTACTGTTGCGGGCAGTCGTGTCGTTGGTAGTCGCGTTGTGGATAACCGCGTCGTGGGTACTGATAGTAGGCCAACTTTGTGCCGCTTTATGAGATGGGGTAGAATATATGGATTCTTCCCAAAGTTGAGCAATCAAAATACTATACTGATTGCAGAACCCATGAATCCCGATGTCGTTCATTCTGGATTTCATTTCTTTTTCAATCTGCGACAGTGCGCCGTTAGCAGCCAAGAACGACTTGGTCCAGTTAGGGCACAGGTCTGGATTAAAGTAGTTTTGTTTCGCTTGGCTGCCATCATAACCATACGGATGACTTGAGCAACTCAAAACTCCGCACGCCAAGGCGTTATTCAGAATGTCCTTCGCAGTTTGAGCTTCCATGGGCAATTCTCCCTCCCGGATAAATTGCAGAACCCATTCAAAGCGCTGCTTTAGCCTGGCACAGTCTTTGATATGCCAAGAGTGATCAAGCGATCCAATATATAGGGCCTCCCAAAAGCTGTTGTCTGTGTCACTATTTGAATCGTCGATGAATACGGCTTGGTGGCATCTCATTATGATGCAGCAAAGAAGCCGAAACGTCGACGGCCGGTGCTGCCCTAATTTTGTTTGGCCGCGGAGATTGCAATGTATGGTCAGGGTTCCATGGGAAATTTCCATACTCTCAGATGATTCGAAAGGGAGATCCATTCTCGTAGCAGCTAGTGCATTGTGGCGAGCAGAATCAGAGGGCCAGGGGCACATTTGCTCTGGATGTTGTGCGGATTACATTACGTCGTCGGCGTCAATCTCGCCAGTTTTCTTGTGTAGAAACTGTGTGAGAGGGTTTTCTGGTCTTTTGGGCTTCTATCAAGAGCTGGGTCATACTTCCATGGCAGCAGAGGTTGCGAATGTTCATTTTCCCAGACAGGATTCGGGAACTGTAAAATGCGGCACATTGGTCAGAATCACAATGGCCACAGCGTTTATCAAGAGCGAGAGCATGGAGTATTCAAGAATACACAACTGCTGCTTACTTGAATTCGAAGGTACTGGACCACATGCGTTTTCCATCTCCACAACCAACATATCCAGATTTGTCCCTGTCATTGCCAGCCACGCGTCACCCAATTGCTCTTCCCCTTGTTCGGCTTCAATTCCGTCATCGGGACCAAACTTGCTATCGAGTCCAGCGAAGACTGCCTCTTCGTCAGATGCTAGAACACGAGTGTATTGATCCAACTCATCCAGATGAGGAGCAAGCCGAGGTGCGGGCCCGAATCCCCGTTTCCTCCTTTTAGTTTGTGTGCGGACTGTTCTCGGGGGTTGTCGACGTTTCGCTCCTCCGCTGATATGATAGTCGGTCAGCCTGGCTCCCCAACCACTCGTAGTAGATCCCGATCAGATGGGTTTGTCATCTTGAAGAGGGTGGCTCCTAAGGGACGAGGCGAGAGAGAGTGAGAGAATAAGAGAGTGAGAGGGAGAACGTAGGTGACTTCGTGAAGGGTCTTCTGGCTCCTGACGGTCTCAGTAAGAAACGTCTGCCCGCTTCTTGAAAGACGAGGGCCAAAGGGCGATCGAGGAAGATTTGACGCGGCGGTGATGGTTTAGTGAGGTCGGTTGACGCGTCTACATAGGCGGACGCGACCAAACTTCACGCATCTCTCAGTTTCACCTCACCTTATCACTTCCGCCTAATTCAGTGCATACACCCTCCAATTCAGGCACCTGGGGGCCCTAGCATCAAGCCATTTTGATTTTGAGGGCGACTTTTGGGGGCGCTGATCGGATCTAGCTATCTACCTACATAGTGAAAACCATGTTATAATTTGCGGGGCAAATGGGTAGGTCTTCATGTGGATTCAGAAGGTTGCCTGGGCATAAAAAAGCTTTCCAGGTCACGTGTAGATACATTATACAGTGGCTCAGTCATTATAGATACCTATCTAGGTACCGAGGTACTACTAAGATACAGTTTCTCTTATGGTGGAAAGACTGCAACTGTGACTCCGACAGCTTCCGAAATTAGGAGATTTTCAGGCGATTTCACTCTTGTGTCAGTCATACCTGCGGCTAAGACCCGATACCGGCCCGCAACCTGGACAAATTGTTTTTCCGGCCTTATCAACAATTTTTTCCCACTCTTATCAACAAACTTCGACCCCTCCTTCTTCCCAGTTGACATCCTCAATTGAACACGCCCACGCCAGCGGAATTGATTCATTGTGAATCAACCTCACACAGGGTTCTTTTCTATCATCTATCTTCTCACCCTTGTACCTTCAAAATGTCGAAGGGCCGCGTCTGTCTGTGAGTCTTGCCCAACCATGACACTGAACACTCCAGCCGCGCTCTCCTGCTAACATTCCACTTCAGCGCCTACTCTGGAGGTATCTCAGCCCAGCATAGCTCAATCGCTTACCTGCGGATAGCTGACAATGAATGAATCAGGGCTTGACACGAGTACCATCCTCAAGTGGCTCGTGAACGACGGGTACACCGTTGTCGCTTGCAACATCGATGTGTAGGTCTCCACTATTAGCTCCCAAGGTATTTGAGGTCGCGCCACTGACAAGCGCAGCGGTCAAGAAGAGGACTGGGAAGATGTCGAGAAGAAAGCTCTCGCGGTCGGTGCCGAACGCATGGTCATTCGCAACAAACAGAAGGAATTCGTGGAGGATATCGTGTTCAGAAGTATTCAATGCAACGCAATCTACGTGGGTTCCTCAATCTCATTGATTCACTTTGGGGCCTCTCGGTACTGACTATCAATAGGAAGATCGATATCTTCTTGGCACAAGTCTGGCTCGCCCAATCATTGCACGAGAGTGAGTTTTTTTCCCACTTCCATTGGCAGTGCTACAGCTCCTGAACCGCCGGAAATATTCCAAGGGGCAGTCGCGAGGGGGATCCGCATTGAAGAGTGAGACGGTTTGCTGACCTCGCTCCCAATAGGCTGGTCAATGTTGCCAAAGAGTTCAACTGCGACTACCTGAGTCACGGATGTACTGGTGAGTAGTGCATAAACACGGGTTTCAGTTCTGTCTCTGACATGATTGGAAATAGGCAAAGGAAATGACCAAGTTCGATTGTATGGATTCGCCTTAGATCTTGCACTTTAGGAAAATGTGGCTAACATCTGATGACAGTGAGCTTGCCTGGCATGGTACGGTTTCCGCTTCACTCATTTGTTTACTGGGATCCAACTTTATCCTCATCTCGAATTGAACTAACATTTCGAAGCATTGGCGCCCGGTATCAAGATCATTGCTCCTTGGAGAATTCCCGAGTTCATTGCCAAGTTCCAGGGCCGGGCAGATCTGCTCGAGTACGCCAGGGTCAACAACATCCCTGTTTCGTCCACTCCCAAGGCCCCTTGGTCTATGGATGCCAATCTCGTAATTCTTCTCTTTTCCAGGTTGACGATGCGCAGTCGCTAACAATTTCGGGAATATGTAGGTGCACTGCTCCTACGAAGCTGGCATCCTCGAAGACCCCAACCGTGAGCCTCCCAAGAATCTCTGGACGATGACTGTTGATCCGGTTGATGCTCCTGACAAGCCATACCACTTTTCCATCGACTTCCAGAAGGGTATCCCTGTCAAGGTCACAACCGAAGATGGCAAGGAGGCTACTGACTCTGTTGAGTTATTCAAACTCCTCAACAAGATCGGGCACGACAATGGGGTGGGAAGGATCGATATTGTAGAAGGGAGGTACATTGGTACGTATTTTTTGCCTTTTTTGTGCTCTTTATGGTGTTTTGAGGGCATCGCGAGATGCAGCTGTTCTTCTTAACCTCGAGATTGATGGTGGAGTTGGCATTTGGGTTGTACAAAGCCACACTCGGCCGAGTCCAGCCGAATCCCCACCCTGGTCCGAATCACGCCCACTAGTACATCTTTAGGTGGGTCAGCTTCACAGCCATTACTTCACGTCGGAAGAGAGCTGTTCAGAGCTTCAGCAATCACTCGTTGCGGCAAAAGATATGTTGGTCGTGGCTGGAGCAATCGCTCGTCGCAACAGAGGACTGGTCAATCATGGCCACACCAATCACTTGATCAAATAGCAGACGTGGAGATCCAGCGCCCCCCATAACAATCTCTCATCGCGACAGCAGACAGCCGGGTCAGCTACACATCGATTAGTCGGCTCGACGGGAGACAGCTAGGTCACCTTCACAGCAATCGCTTGTCTTGAAGGCAGACGTGTATGTCAGCTCCAGCTACAGCTACGCAGCAATTCCTCGTCGCGACGGCACACAGCCAGATCAGCTTCATAACAACTCGTCTTTACGCTAGACAGCTGGTCGGCTACGCAGCTATTGCTTGCCATTGCAATAGGCGCGTTGTTTGCTTCGCAGCGATAGCTCGCCATAGGAGCAGACAAGGCACACGAGAGAGGGTAGTTGTGATAGCTGAACGTGTTTTAACGTATCAAAAGGTTTCTCTCTTGGCATACTAACCTCATATGATCTGAGTAGGAACACCATACCAAAGGACATACTAGTGGGCATGATTCAAACGGACCGGGATTTAGATTGGACTGCACTTCCCTAAGCTCTATGCTCCCTGAACGTTCATTTGCGCTGACACTTTTTTTTAAGGCTTGAAGAGTAGGGGTTGTTATGACAGTCCCGGCATAACTTTAGCACGACTCGCTCACAGTAAGAACAATTGCCTTTTCTTGGATGTGTGACGAATCTAACTCACAGCTCCCAGTCGACCTTGAGGGCCTCACCTTGGATTCGAAGGTTCGCGAGCTTCGTGATACGTTTGTCACTACTGCCTGGAGCCGACAGTTGTACAACGGAATGTACTTGTGAGTGTTCATCCAGGGTTCAAATTCCAAAGAGTTAAATACTAATAACTGGATAGCTCTCCCGAGCGCGAATTCGCGGAGAACTCGGTCATTTTTGCCCAGGAGGGCGTCAACGGTACTGTCAAGATGATGGCATACAGTAAGTCTTGTGGCAAAAACCCCCACCTCAAAATTTATAGCCAAGAAAAGCACTAACGTCACCGTGACAGAGGGCAACGCCTACACAGTTGGCCGCAGCAGCGAGACTAGCAACCTTTACAGCGAGGAAGATGCTTCGATGGATTCGCTCGATACCTTTTCTCCCCTGGACACGAGCGGTTTCATTGCTATCCAGGCCATCCGACTTCGAAAGTACGGCGAGGCCAAGATTGCACAGGGCAAGACACTGTAAACATTGAAGGGCGTGGAAAATTTACTGATAGCTAGCTTTGGGGGAGAAAAAATATGACATGTCAGTTGTTGGGACGATTTGGTACCTTCGATCTAGTAATAAGAGCCTACATGTGCGAGACGCCACACAAAAGCACAACAGGTCACAAAAGGATGACATACACCCAAGATAAATAAGATTGAAGTGTCCATGTTGTTTTCGTAGGCAACAAGAAGAAGAGGTTTCGGCATTTTCTCATCATTTTCTTTTCCGACATAACCTTGGACTTATTCTCAAGGTATTGGTTTCGTCCTTTCCGAGGAGTTTCTCAACGCAACTCTTATTCGTTAAATGCCGATGCCTCCGTGTAGCCTCCTCATGTGCGCATAGCAGGCCGAATCTTCATCGAACGTAGCTAGGCATACCCAGCAAATATGACAACTGCATCCTTTGCAAGTCATGTGATTGCAGCCGTCAGTCTTCTCCATGGAGGTTTCGCATCTCGGGCAATCTTGAATCCCCAACTCCTTCTTTACCTTGCTCAAGGCCTGGAGGTCGCCAGAGGAATCTCCCATACGCTGCGCACAGGTGACGCCAGGATGAGAGGTGTGGCAGGCTGCGCAAATGGAGGCCAGACACTTGTCGCAGGTAAAGGTTGCCGGGTGTTTCTTCGTCTTGGGGACAACACGGTAGACCTGAGAGCAATCAGGAGTGGGGCAATATCGGAGTTGGTCTGGATGACGTTGAACAAACCACCGAAAAGATGCTTCAAGGATGTCCTCGAATGTCTCCGATAGAAGAAGGTTGCGGATTTCCGCAAGCTCAAATATGTGACCGCACTGGTCTGAGTTTCCAACGCAGGTGATGCAAAACTGCAATGGAGCCGATGCTTGTGCTTGACACATGTCGATGAAGCAAAGACCGCAGTAGGTATGATTGCAAGAAGTGTGGATCGGCTCATCAGCTTCACAAAAACAAACCGAGCATTCCGTCTCTCCCCTTTGGCGTTCCCCTGAGAGTTTTTTTTGTTTTGATGCGACAATGGATTTGGCATCGGCAAAGTCTCTCTCAGATCCCTGAATTATAATACATCTAGATTCCCTGTCAAAAGAGGCCTTGTCGCTTCCTAGCTGTGATTCGAGTGCTCTGAACCCTCCGTCCACGGCCCATCTAAAATCGGGCTCCTGACTGAGCGAAATAAAGTGTTGAGCAGAAATCGTCTCTTTGATGAGACGATCCAAAGCTTTTGTTGCCAAAGCCTGAGGTGCTTCAGCACCAAAGACACGAAACTGGGAAGTCTGCATGTCACGAATGATAACGACACCCAACTCCTCCTCAACCATCTTGAGTCTTTTGTAAGATTCTCGACTGATCTTGGATCCTGGGTATAAGATAGCCTTTCCATCTAGTCTCATCACCTCTCCGGCAAGAATGACATCGAGGTCTTGTTTTGCCTTCGCGACGGACTCGCGGTCTCTACCTTCGAGTTTCAGGACGCGATAGAAGCCACGTGAAGGAAAGGCAAAGAAATAAATATATTGACGGTCCCAAGAGCTCTTGTTAGAGTTGATTCGCTGCTGAATGACGTCGTATACACGTGTCGATACTTTGAACCTCACCGAGGTGACGGCCTCGACAAACAGTTTGCTCGAATCGCAGAACGGCAACCGCTTTCCATCAAGGGTCGATGCGGCATGGTGGGCTTGAGATTCTTCCAGGAAAGTCGCATGGGCTTTGACTCGCATCCCTTTTGTTGTGTCAGAAACCTCCCATTTCTCCAGTGGCCCAAATTCATAAAGCATGGACTGGATCAAGGTCGAATCAATCTCCATGTCAGCGACATAATTCATTTCCCCTATTTCAACTCGGCGAGGCCTGTCCAGTTTCGGAATGGCCTGGATGATATCTTCCTCCTTGATAGTCTCAGGCAAACCTGTTAACTTGACCATCCAGCTCGTTTCACTTTCTTGGTTCTTTTGAGGGGTGGGTGGATAAGCCATGACTTTCGCTTTGTTCACTTTCACTTTTCCAGTACGAAGCTTCTGTTGAAGCCTCGAAGCGATATGCTTATTATCAAAGAAGAGATGCACTGCTCGGGTTGGTCGATGCCACGAACATTGCACCTGTCTACAATCAACTTGGCGAAATTTAGACCCCTTTGGCAGCGGCACGGGTATAGTAGCTACCTCGAGGTCTCTAAGTGTGATGCAGGTGCCTAGCTTTCTGCAAGCTTCCTTTGAGAACAATGGATCTTTGACTTTGACTACAGCAGTGCATTTTGTAGAGTCGGTGTGTTTCGTGAGGCGCACGTCGTTTGGCGATATGATCAAGTCTACATCCGAGAGCAAATGTAAGACGGATATGGCCGATGAATCACTCGGGAGGTTTCCGATGCGGATGGCGGAAAAGTCAGACGGTAGAGATACTCGATCAGTGGTTGCTCCATTCCCAAACTCAGCCCAGGCTCCTCCAAATTCTCGAGTTGAATCGTCGATGATCTCGTCATCCTAAAGTAACTCTGTCAGCGTTTGTCAAGTTAGTTAGGAGGTTAAATCAACAGTACCCTTGACGCTGTGGCTTCTTCTCTACCCTTCGTATTCTCATGTAAGAAGGTGCATGACCCTCCCTTTTTGCAATGGCCCTTAGCAAAGAACCGGCATGGTTTCCGTGATAGTTGTCTCAAAGTCCCAGGTGTCTGGGGGGCATGAAGAACCTGTCGCTCATTATCGAAGAGAAAATTAGGATCCCAATTATGTAGCCTGAATGGAGTTGGGGTTGTATGCAACTCTTCACGTGCCCCAAGGAGCTGATTAGGTCGTGGCGGCAGTTGACGAGGCAGTGGCTTGGGCCGAGGCTGTGTCTGTTGCTGAGGCTGAGGCCGGGGAGTCTCACGAGTAAAGGCGTTACCCATTATGGATCGATAGCAAGGGTAGCGGAGAGCATAGAGAGCGATGTTATTTAAGATGGTCCAAGATCTCCCTTTATATAGAGGAGGGGGGCATTGGGTAGAATCAGGCATCAAACGGAACGTGACAGCTCAATCACTAATTGCTGCGGGAGGCCAACCATTGTGACACTTAGCCATCCAATGGCTGATTAGATGCATCGCTCGAGCAGTCTTTTCATTTGTAGGGACTGCAAACAGGGATCTGAGCCAATCAGATGATTAGAAACGCAAGACACATGATTTTTGGCAACAACTATATAGCGATAGAAGTACCAAGAAAATAGAATTGAGGTCAACAGCAATGGAAGCTGCTAGAGCCCGACAAGTCAAAGCAATGAATACGGAAGCTTAAAAATAGCCTTTCCTAGCCCAAGAAATAATCATACAGTAGGAAAATTCTATGAACCTTCAATACCGATAACTCACTTGCCGTCAGGACGAGCAGCTCGTTGAATGACTATAAAGCTACCTTCTTTCACCTGGCTTCACACTCGTCTTACACCAATCCAAGCACTTCAACCTTGGTGGCCAGGGCCAGATCACTGCAGTCATTCAGAAGAACAAGTAGATCGAACGAAGAGAGGAAGGGGTTAGAGGAGATATTATTGATAGAAATGCTTTCAAGCTTCAAAAACACGGTGGGAGGTATCATTGCAATTACCCAAAATGTACAACCGCTTGTGAGATCAAACTAACTATTGATAACCAGTTTCATATTATATGCATCCGTAGGCATAATATTACTTAGGTCCAAAACCTGGGATTGCACGATAATGAGCGATTATTCCTTACGATCCTTCATCTCCTCGGGAATCCTTTGATCAATTGCCCTTTCATTATCCACCGCAGTCTTTCCATCGATGGCGGCAGCGATTGCCTCCAGACTATGTCCAGACGTCTCGGGGAAAAACTTCCAGACGCAAAAGATCTCCACAAGTAGCCACCCCACGTAAACGCCGTAGTACTTCCAACCCAAGTTTTGCAGACCAATTGGGTTGACAAACACATTTAGAAAAACGCCTCCCTTGTTAAAGATCATGAGAACCGAGAATCCTTTGGCTCGGATAGGGTAGGGTAGGATTTCGACAGGGTAAGAATATAGCAGAGCGTTGAATGCAAAGTTGAAGAAGGGGTAGAATAGGAACAGCATGGCAATGACAACATGGCCAGCGGTCTTGTTTCCACGCTCGTTAAACAGACCCGCACAGAGTGTTTGAATGCTGAACACCACAAACATACCAACTGTCGACACAATGAAGTGGGTACGTCTCTTGAGACGGCCAGAAATAATGGCAGACGCGACAGCCGTGATCCAGTTCCAGATGTTGAGACACCCATTGATGATGTTCTTATCACTTGCATCGGTGATACCGACCGTCTCCAAGATTCGGGCGATATAGTATGAGACCAAACCATTCCCTGACCACTGGGAGAAGATGCCCAGCATAACGAGGACCATGACGCGGCGACGGTTGCCGGGGGTTGCGATCATTGTCTTCCAGGTGGTTTTGTTGGCGACCTCCGCCTCGATGACAGCACGCATCTGTCGGAACTCAGCGTTCACAAACTCGGAATCTTCATCTCCCTCGGCGTGATATTTGACCAATATAGCTCTGGCCTCCTCGGGCCGGGACTTCGCAATCAGGAATCGAGGGGATTCTGGGACGAACCAGATACAGCAGGCCTGCACCAGGGCAGGGGCGGCCTGGAGGTATGAAGGGATGCGCCACGACCAATTACTTTCAATTCTGAACGTTCCAAATGTTGTCCATGCGGCGAGGATAGCTCCAAGGTAATACGACGTTTGGTATAAAGACGTAGCGACGTGTCGATGCTTGGGATGGGCCAATTCGCCGATGAGTACCGGCGCAAATGTGTTGGCAAATACGAGACCGAGGCCTATGATGAATCGGGAGGCGATAAACATGCCGACTAAAGGAGACAAGGGTGTCAATTAAGTGTATAAGACCAGTGGGATTCTTTTAAAACTTACTATGAACTGATGCTCCTTGAAGCACACCCCCAATGATCATGATAATAGTTCCCAAAAAGATCGCCCATCGACGACCAAAGCGGTCCCCAATCGGACTAAGGAGTGGTGTGGTAGTAATTGCACCGAGACCGAGGATGGCAGTCGTGATACCGAGAATGCTGCCACGAGGACTATTGAAATCTGGGAGTTGGGTTAGCCTTAACAAGGCGACATTGGAGAACAATGGGACCATACATGTATCCCAAGCAGGAACGGCCTGTAGACCGTTCATCATGGAGCTATCGAATCCCAGGGTGACAGCAGGAAGTAGACATCCTGAAGCCATGAGGAGGTAGAGTTTAAGTAAATTTGGGCATTTATAGAAGGCTGGACATTTCGCTGCTTCCTGTTGAATGAAGCTATCAAGTTCTTCAACAGTCTGACTGGGACCAGTACCCAATTTCTCGGAATGGGAGGCCACAGTTGGTTCCTTCCCAACCGATGATACTCTTTCAAGAGTAGTGGGAGCCGCCATTGGAATGATAGAAGATGAATTGCTTGTCAACAGCAGTAGGGTTTGATGTTCAGATTCTGTCTAGGATCGTCATCGTAGGATGCCATGCCGGCTTTTATAGACTGAAGCTATTGAGTCTCTTGGTTAAAAGTTGCCCGGAAAAAGCTCCCCAGTCCTCCCCAGACCTGGTACCCCACGAGATGTCACCTTCTCCACGTGGTCATGCGCTGATTTCTGGGGTGTGTTGCCGGAAGAAAGTCTAGGGATTCGGAGCGAGTAGTTTTAGGACTAAGTCAACCAATCATAACACGACTCTGCCGATATGGGGCCGAAGGAGAACCGGCGATCAGCCAATAGAATGCAACCAAGGCCGAACGCCCCCGATTTATATGAACCGGGAGGAGCACAATTCTCAATTCAGCGGGGAAGCTCATGCAAAATCAAGAAACAGGGGCGCCATGACCGACTCAAAGAGCACGCAATAAATAACGAAAGCTACATAAGTGGTCTAGGCCCGTCCGTTGACGACCAACCCATGATGGAATCAAAGACGCTTCCATAATTGCTTCGGAAGGAAATATGAGCTACACAGTAGTAGATATCCCATCCCTTGTCTCTAAGCTTACGCTTGAGGAGAAGATCTCTCTGCTTGCCGGAGTAGATTGGTGGCGCACATTCTTTGTCGACAGAGATGGTGTGTTGGTGCCTCAAATCAAGGTAAGTCAATAACACTAATCCCCTGGCCACGTCCCCTGCTAATATCGTACCAAGTTTACAGATGGGCCAAACGGTGCCCGTGGCGAGAGCTACGTGTCTGGCATCAAGGCCGCATGCTTTCCCTGCGGAACATCACTAGGATCTACCTTTGATTCTTCCATCCTTGAAAAGGTCGGTGCAGCAGTAGCAAAGGAAGCACTTACCAAATCTGCCAGCGTGTTGCTCGGGCCGACCCTGAACGTCATTCGTTCTCCTCTGGGAGGCCGAAACTACGAGACATATAGTGAGGACCCCTTTGTTTTGGGTGTTCTAGCTGCGGCTTACGTTCGCGGCTGTCAGGCTGAGGGCACCGTTGCGGCGACGCCGAAACACTTTGTCGCCAATGATGCTGAAAACCAGCGTACCACACTCAGCGTCGAAGTCGATGAGCAAACGCTGAGGGAGATCTACTTGAAGCCCTTCCAACTTGTTGCTAAACTGTCTGATCCTTGGTGCTTCATGACGAGGTATGTCCCGAGATGGTAGTGGTCCGAAACAACTGTATAGTCTGACAACATGTAGTTATAACCGAATCAATGGCGAATACGTTGCCGACAGCCGTGACCTAGTCACAAACGTTCTCAGGGAAGAATGGGGCTTCAATGGTGTTGTTGTATCCGACTGGATGGGCACTTACTCTGTTGCTCCTGGAATCAATGCAGGTGTAGACATCGAGATGCCTGGTTTGCCCAAGTGGAGGAAGAAGGACGCGGTTCTCAAGCTCGTCGAAGACGGCCAAATTTCGAAAGAGACAGTTGACGAAAGTGTCGTTCGCATCCTAGAACTTGCCAAGAGGCTCGGTCGTTTTGAGGACCCTACCGAGCCCCCTGAGCGGGAGGTTCAAGACGCAGAGCGAGATGCCCTCATCGAAACGTCCGCAGCTGAAGGTATTGTGTTGCTGAAAAATGACAACAACGTGCTTCCGATACCCAAGGGCGCTTCTGTTGCCCTTATCGGACACCATGCCACATCTGTCGTGTTGGGAGGCGGCGGCAGCGCAAGGGTTGATGCTTTGCACGCCATTACCCCTGTAGAGGGTTTCGAGAAACGAGGCCACCCTACCTCTGTCGCCCTTGGTGTCCCTGTGTTCGGTGCCATTCCCCATGCAGATCCCTCCATTATATTTGCGCCTGGGAGTGCTGAGAAGAGGGCTGGGTCAGTCAAGTTGGAGTGGTTCAATGGCTTGAAGGTTGGAGAGAACAAGGTTCACGAGGAGACTCGCCCTCAAGCCGAGTACATGATCAAGGAAAAGTGGCCCGACTACCTGGACCCAGTTGAGTATTGCACTCGTATTACATTCGACCTTGTTGCTCCTTCATCAGGCGATGCGATGTTCGGAGTCATCAGCACCGGTGCAGCCAAGTGCTACATTGACGACGTCCTTGTATTTGAACGTGTTCAAGAGACCAAGTTACGGCCCGAATCATTCTACTTCTTCAAAAAGCAACTTGAGAAAAGGTTTACCTTCAAACAAGAGGCAGGACGACGTTACAAGATTAGACTTGAGTCTTGGGCTTGTGAACCCAAGATTCTCAACGCCGCACCTCTGTTCGGCAAGATGTTCCAAGGAAGCGCTGTCCGATTCCACGAGCAAATCAACATCGACGATTGCCTTGACGAGGCAAAGAGGGTAGCCAACGCTTGTGACTATGCCGTCGTTTGCGTTGGTAATACAAATGAGATTGAGTCAGAAGGCTTTGATCGTGATACCATGGACCTCACCCCCGACCAATACAAGCTTATCAACGCCGTTAACTCTGCAAACAGTAAAACTGCTGTTGTGAGCTTCTGTGGTGCGCCCGTTAGTCTGACCCAGTTTATCGATTCCACACCTGCTGTTGTGCAGGCTTGGTTCCCTGGACAAGAGACTGGCCACTCAGTCGCGTCTGTGCTTACTGGCGCTGTCAATCCCAGTGGGCGACTGCCCCTTTCATGGCCCAGGAAGCTGGAAGATAACTCTTCATTCAAGAATTTCCCCGTAGGAGAAGATGGTATTCTTAAATACGAGGAGGGGCTTGATGTTGGCTATCGTTGGTACGATCGCAAGGCGAGCCCCGATCCGCTCTTCCCCTTCGGCTACGGTCTCTCGTACTCAAAGTACGTCATTACGAAGGCTGAGATCGATGGCCAGCGATCCATTACTGATGCTAAGAGCACCATCACAATCAAGGCCCAGATTGAAAATATTGGGCCTTATGATGGGAAGGCCGTGGTACAGTTCTATATTGCATCCCCCGAGGTGGCCCAGCCCGCCGATGGATCTTTCCAGAAGCGACCTGTCAAGGAGCTTCAGGGCTTTTCTAAGGTTGAAGTCGCTGTTGGGCAAACCCAAGAAGTATGTGTGGAGTTAGATAAGTACAGTGTCAGCATTTATGATGCACAGAACAAGCGCTGGCAAGCAAGAGAGGGAGAATATTCTGTACTTGTAGGCTTATCTAGTGTTGATATCTCTCAGAGCGTTTCATTCCGGGTTGACAAGGAGTTCACTTGGACAGGGCTGTAATAGAGAAATTTAGATACGGAGTGAATATGTCGAGATCAACTTTAGTTTATAGAAATTATAGGTACAATATAGTCATAGAGAGTTGATAAAATACTACCTAGCTGATGAACATCCATTCAATACCACTCCCGGGACTAAATTGCATTTGCGAGGCCGTCTCGTCTGCTTGGGCGTCTTCGTGGCCAATAAGGGGGTGTTCACTGGTAATAGGAAGGGATCCGAGTCCAGGGCGGCGAGCTAAATTATTGTCAAGGCCAAATACTATTGAGAAAAGATAGACTAGAGCTCGATCTTGCTCACCTCCAGTAGTAGGCTCCATTGTCTCCCACTGACTCCCGAGAAAGAGCATTTGACTTAAAATGCGGGTGTTTTGATCCACAATGCGAATCCAGGTATTCCTGTTCTGATTCCTGACTTTGGTGAAATTTGCTAGATGTTGAAGCTGACGCCGATGTTAAGACCAATTCAATGCATTGTTAGGGTTCATGGCGACGTACCACCCAAAGGAACATTCTTGTGTGGTTTTTTAGACGCTCCACGCACTCTAGAAGGATCTTCAAATCATCCTGTAATTGCTCCGCAGCTTCTGTGGATTCAGCCCAGAACAATGCATGGCTTAGGATGACAGTCGAGACTGTTAATATCTGCCCAAAGGAAAAGTTGTGTATGTCAAACCCGCGTTCGGAACAATGCGTTATAATGCGGACAATCACTGAGGCGTGTCCATAACACTGCTCAGTTAAGGCTTGCAACGAATATCTTTGGCCATCTCCAGAGGGCGGGAACGCGTCGTATTTCACGGATTTCAATGCACGAAAGCAGAGAATTTGCCCAACGTGGTGGTATAGGAGATGCATATAAGCGAACTTGCGGAGGTTGTCGTGGCTTTCTTGCAGCTCTAGATTAGCAGTAGTATATAACAACAGCGGGTGTCTTGAATTGGAGTATCGCTCAAAATTTTCTTGAGCTTCATCGAGGGTGGAAATCAAATTTCTCCCTAGGTATATGTCGCAAACGGTAACGAGCATGCTGGAGAGCTTGAAAATTTCCTGTTCAACGCTGATAGGGCTTGGCCTGCTTGTAAACGTTTCACTCATATCACCACCTTTTTTGAGAATCCAAAAATCTTCTTCGCTTCGCATCTCAGGTAGGTCATGCCGAATCTCGAACTGCGAGGGGAGCTTTAGGGGGAACATGAGCCGGTCCATCAACGCGACCGTGTAGGCGAGCCGCTTCTTTGACTCCATCTGCACAGAGACTTCGCTGAAACTCGAATCCATGAATCGCAATGCTCTCAGCATGTTCGATGCATACCCTTCGAATTATTAGCGAAAGAAAAAAGGTTACTACCCTCACGCAGTCCAGAAGTCAGCGCGGAGCACATACCCAAGTATAGGTATGCTTGTCTTGAGCCACCAAATGACAGTTTGTATGTGCTCAGTAAGATGTAGACTTGGATAGCAGTAGTCGATGGCCAGTCAAAAGAATCCTTGAGGAGATTTCTCGCATGCCGCCACAGAGGTTCTCCGCGATGGCGAGGGTGTAATTCTTCCCCAAATGGAGCAAGGGAAAAGCTAGAAGAATCTTTAGCCATGCATTTTCACCCATATATTTTGGCATTAGGCAATAACGATCCTGGGGGAAAGAGCGCGAATACCGGATACTAAGTGCCATCATGGAGTATAAAATGATGGGCGGAACATCCCCCATTCGAAAATCTCTGAGAAACGCTTCTTCATCGAACATGAAGTGAATGTCATTAAAATTGCTGAAATAGAGCAGAACCAAAGAGAAGGCAAACTCGTTTTCTCGTAAAATATCTTCCGGGTGCCCTCTTCCGAAATCAAGATAATGGTTCTCCTGTAAGAGCTGATAGGCAGCAGGGACCTTCGACGAAACTGTCTGTACTTGGGGGTTGGCGGCCGGGCGAGCCTCGGGTAGAGAGTTCTGTGGAAGTGACCGCACACTTCGTACATGTTGCATATAAGAGCAAGGGATGTTCCGACTCAGGCATCTGACACAGCTGGTGTCATTTTCCTTGACTCTACACCGAACCTTGCTTGCGCTGTGGGTTTAGTGGTAAGCGCTCGTTGGTCCATGTAGTACATCGATACTTGAAGCTTACCGGCAGGAACTACAAGCAAGTCGCGGCATATCTCAGGCGTTCATTTCTAGGTTGGTTGTTCTCCTCCCCCTCATACTCTTTGTGCAAAAGGGAGAGATCATTTAGCGGCCACTTTCCCCAGAAATACTGTCGCAATTAAGCTAAGTACGTAATCAACTCTGCTTCCGATTCTAGTCCCCACCGTAATGCACTCTTAAAATCGGTGCCAGTTCGGATGGGCAATTTTTATTCGTTTCTCTACCTACCCTAGGGCCATATGTCCAATCCAACGATGTCTCTTCGAGCCCAGCTTATATTTCTCTATATTTCTCCATATAGCCCTTATTACTCAGGAAGTTCAAGTAACCTAAGTTTGATATGTGATCCAGATAACCTTGAGTTGAGTACGACTGGCTGCTCCCAGAGGTGAATGGCACAGTTGACTTGCGGCACTTCGCTTAACACCTCAAAAGGGAATGACCAGAAGCCTGCAGCATTGTATGCCCTTGCGAAGATCATCTCATTTTAGTTAATTTGGGTTATCGTGTAAACAAAATAACGTCGGGTGAGAAGGGGTAAAATCGTATGGTTAACCCTTCATATTAAATCAGCATTGCCATCATTTGGCTTCGTAAGGCGAGATGTCACGTTGCTCGGTCATATTTAGTTGACATCACACTGTTTGTGTCATAACATCAGGGAAAGTCTGGGAATTCTCTTCGCTTGGCGTCTCTTACGGCCAATGTCGTACTATCTATACCAAATAAATATCTACCTCAGGAAGGTTGAGGTCGTCAAGCTCCCCGTACATTGCGTCGGATAGGTACGCCTCACATACCAGTGAATATTTCCCTCCCAGGCTGGTTCTTAACACATGAGGCATTTGCGCTCCGTTTAAGAGGATGAACTTGTCCCCGGTATGCATTGGAACCCCACCCAGGCCAAGCCATCCCCCAGTTGTGACAAATACTTTCCGGTGGAGAATACTATACATGGCACAGAAGAATGCCTTCTGAAACAGGCCATTAGTAGTCAAAGCCCTGAAAACCTCCTTGTCTCGCAAGCCAGACCTCTCCACGGATGCCGCAAGCTCGTCAAGTCCGCGTCGTAAGGCATAGTAATATTCAAATGTAACCTCGCGACCTTGAAATGTCAAAAAGCCGCCAAATAGCGTCTTCCAGAGGCGGTCTACTTCGGTTCTGTTATCCTCCTCGACCCCCGCAAGAGGCTCCAGGGACTCTGTCACTTCGAAAGCCCTTGGAGAAAGCGAGTTCCTAGCAGTACTCCGTTCGAATTCCCTTAGGTGTAAATAAGCTTCAAGGACCTCTGTTGTATTATTTTCGCGCCTGAGAAAGTCTAAGGCGATCGGAATCCGTTCGTAGATCTGGGCAATATCGTCCACGAGGGATCCTCGAGAAACAAGCTCATGTGCGCCCTCTCCTGGTAACGCAGTGATATTCCCCCGGCTCGCATGAAAGTTCCTTCTCGTGTCCAAACCTAACGTGATACCATCCTCGTACCACGCGAGAGACTCTGAAGACTGATGGAAGTCTGGGCACCAGCTGGGGAGGTTACTCATCTTGCCTGGAATAGTGCCCCTTTGCAAGAGTGCAAACAACATGGGTGCGACTGGGTCCGGTTGGGTCAAAATTCGTTGGCCAAAGCTTGCGTACAGTTCTGCCAAGCTGGCCGTATCGCTGAAATGCCTGAAAGTCCCACGCTGATCGTCCGGTAGAAGACCTAACGTCCCGTACACCCGGTCATGAGGGTCGAAGTACTACATTTTCATGGTCATTTGGTAAATGATCCAAACGAGTTGGCGAGGAGCTCTTGGCTTCGTCCCGCATCGACGCGTCGAAGAAGTGTTCGGCTAACCAGTTAGACGTTGATACAACAGTATTGAGCGTTTCAGCATCAATCTCGTGAGTCCCCATGAGGAATCGAAGATCCTGGGCCAAAGCGGACTCCTGCACGATCCATACGCGCCCAAACCAGCTATTACTGATAATGTTGAAGACGCTGGTCCATATCGGCGAAAAGACTGGCGGGAGCCCAGGCGGCATTCCTGTTGGCGAGCCCCTCGCACCGGTGTGCGCTATGAGAGGTAAAAGCGTGATCGCCTCAGCTGTATGGTCAATGCCAGGTCCTAACCAGACCCAAACTTGGATGCCACGCCGGTAGATTGCATTCATCCTGCGGATCTGAACCATCTTCTCCACATTGTCTTGCTGGTTGATGCACACAGCGTCGACCCAAATAGGGCGACCTGATGGACGCCTGCTCAGATAGGGTAAGGCCACATGCAAGCTCCTATGGATCTGAATTTCCCGTCCGTTCAAGATCAGCGGAAAAGTCTCACTGTGGTCGCCCCAGACATATGATAGAGCATCAAAGTCGATATCTTGGCCCTCTTGGTCGGCATCCCCAATGTTGATGACCCTTGGAATCCAGGTTGGTTCACTGCTGCCGTCTTCCACATTATGCTCTAGGACCCTAATTTGGCCTGGACTAATGGGAGTATATACAAAAGGGTCGAGAACAGATGTCATTCCTTTCTCGAGGTGCAGGGTGCTTATGTTGAATGTTTATTGTGTGGTTTTGATTGACAGACACTGCAAAAATAGGAATAAGGCCTCGATGCTTAAGCAGATAACCAAGTGGTATCAGTTGCTGTTGGAAGGTCACTGAGTGAGGCACCTTGCTATTACTGCTGGGATGATGTCTGGGGTAAAAGGAAACTAAGCTAATTGGGCTAGCTGTTCGGACTTAAATAGCCCAGCGTCCACTTGTGTGTGTACCCTGACCGACTAAAGCCCGGCTTAGAGTCCAGCCGGAGCTTCTACTCATCTACTACCTACCTTGGTAGCTATATCTACTGACGTTGCTTCTTTTTGTGAATTACTTCTAGAGGTTACACAGTTGTTACAGGCTGTTGGGAGGTGAGTGGCGCCTGACCTTGGCATCGGCTAAATATAGATATTAACACGGATTGCATAATATCGGCGCTTCCCTCATCAGTCGGGCGCCGAGATGTTTAGTTATTCTTAGTATATGGGACAGAAGATCAATTCATACCTTGTCAAGCTTATACAATTATCCAATTAAATCCGGTATACATAATACTACTTGCCACTTGTGGAGGTAGATGGAGGAGTTAATACCAGCCTAGTGCTATTCAAGGAGGCTACTGGTGCTCGGTGTCGCTCTTGAGAGCTTAACCTCCAACATATTAATTGACAGCGGATGCCAATTCAATCCTCAGTCAGTAAGCCATCCGAAGAGTCTTGCTTCCTCGGTGCCGACCCCTATCCTCATAGCCATGGCTCGCCTCTACCTCGTCTGGGTGTTCGCCCTCCTCTGTACCCTGGTCACAGCCAAAGCGCTCCCGAATCTGCGCATTCTGACTCTTGGAGACTCCATCACTAGGGGTAACGGCTCCGGCGGGAATCCAAATGGCTACCGATCACGGCTCCGAGGCTTGCTCGTCCAAGCAGGAGCCCAGGTCGACATGATCGGAACACTGAAAACCGGCACTATGGCCGACAACGACCACGAAGGACACAGCGGCAAGACCCTCAAGACCATTACCACCAAGTGGCAGAAACCGATCGCCGCTAAGCCAAACCTAATCCTCATCCACGCGGGCACAAACAACATGGACCTGAACGAGGACCTAGACACGGCGCCCACTCTCTATGCGAATATGCTTGATGGCATGTTCAAGGAATACAATGACGTCGTCATCCTGGTTGTCCCTGTCATTTACTCCAAGAAGGCGCATCTAAACAAGAACCGCGAGACGTTCAACGCCAAGCTCAAAACTATTGTCAAGGAGAGACAAGATAAGGGAAAGCATATCCACATCACTGCCGTTGACATCACCGACGCGGATCTTTCTGACGAGAAGCACCCCAACGTTCAGGGATACAACAAGTTTGCCGATTCATTCTTTGCGGGTGTCAACAGAGTCAATGACAAGGGATGGCTTGTAGCTCCCGCTAAGATTGACTACGACGCCTACCCTGACGTGGGACTTGGTCGAGGCCAGTAATGGCTGGGACTATGTTGCAGGAAGTAAAAGATGTTTATCTTGGAATTCACGGTGTGGCTATCAGAAATATACATAGTCGAGCGGTGCAGGGTGGTCTCAGGATAGTCATGTAGTACTATTGAATCGGTTCACTTCAGAAATGTTGTTTTCAATAGCCTTGAGTTTATGGCTACACGCAATAAGATCGCGTTCTTTACGGGAACATTCATGTAGTTTATGTGCATGGATCTCTTATAAGACGATTGATATTTACAGATTTCTTAATATATGAAAGTGGTTATATCTATGCCTCTCTATTAGTAGACTTTATATCAGCCCATTTCAAGGTACATCAGCTGCTAACTTTTAGGGTACATAACAGGCTCTTAATCATGCAAGAAGAATTTCAGATAATAGCCAGTACGACAGGCTGCGGAAGCGTCAAACAGAAAGATAATCTAGCGAAGAATAAATAGTGAGCGTAGTCTAGCAAGATGATTGTGAATACCTACTCGATTTGGTTGCTGATTGGGTCTCTCACCTGAAAACATTGAAAGGAGCCCCAGGCTCAGTCCGTGAGATAGATTCCTTCAGATATAGTGCTTGCTGAAGCTAACATATTAATTGCTCAAAATTTATCCTGATAGTTATTCACATCGACTTAGTCATAATCAAACTACACGATCGGATCTTCTCAAACTTCAGCTGCTCAGTCTAACCAATCTATAATATCCTACGCATCTATATAATACTCGTGTATATAAAATCCCTATTTCATCTCGAACTGCCTTGGTTCTGATATTTCATCGCTGTATACGTCACTGCCTCGAATGACCCAGCTCGGCAGAAGTCTCAAAGGGAAATTTGCTTCATGCTTGATGGTTGTCTTCCAGAAGAGTCTCGAAGGCTTTGCGGGAAATCGTCCATGTCGGACCGTTGGGCATGCCTCCAGGGCTACGAGGGAAGACGGACGCGTCTACAACTCGCAGTTTGTCGACGCCACGCACGCGGAACCTCGAGTCAACGCAAGATGTGGCAGCGTCGGATCCCATAGAGCAAGTGGACGAGGCATGGTGGCTGAAGGCCAAGTCCTGAATGCCCTGCCTCAAGTTCTCCGGGTCCGGGTTGATCAGCGTGTTGCGGATACCGGTGCCATCAAACGCGCGCTTGAGGAGCTCGATGCCTTCAACGATGGCGTCCAGATCGCGCTCGGTCGCTTCAGCAAAGTAGTTGAAGTTGATGTTAGGCCGAATGCGAGGGTCTGAGGAGTTCAGCCGCACGGTACCGGCGGCGTTGCTCGTCTGCATCTTGACGACGGCGTGCAGCCACTCAAAGGGATCGTTGCGGGCCAGCTCTCCTCTGGAGTAGCCCGGGTAGAATCCTGCCAATCCTGCCAAGCCAGGGCTACTCAGGAACATGATGTCAGAGTCCTTGTCCCAGCTCTGACTGCTCTTCCAAAGCGCGCCGTAGCTGCTGTCGCGCGCTGCGTACGGTCCAGCAGCGTTGTCTCGCCACTCTACGAAACAAGGATCTTGATCATCAAACGTGCCTGAACACTCAGACTCAGTGGGCGTGAACCACGCCTGTTCGGCGCGGAATTGCACAGGAACTTCGTAGTTGTCGTGTAAGTTGGAGCCCTGCAAGGAATGGAATGATGAGCATGTTGAAAAGGACTTATGTTAATGCTGAAGGGAGGTCACTCACGACAGCAGGCAAATCGACAACGACGGGGATGTTCCAACGCTCCAGCTCCTCGCGGGGGCCGATACCGCTCAGCATGAGAATCTGCGGCGTGTTGAATGCGCCACCGGAAACAATAACCTCGCGCCTCGCATGGACCTTCTTAATCTCGCCTGTCTGTTCAGGGTTGTAGCGTCCGTCGGCAGAGTACAAACCTTCGCCGACCATGTATTCGACTCCGTATGCGACAGGCTTCCTGTTGCCCAGCTTCTTGGTGAGGACTCGCGTTGCCAGGGAGTGGAAGCTAACAGTCAAGGGGTGTCCAGCATCGATGACCCGGTTGATGTAAATACCAGCGCCACTCCTGGCAGCGGTGGCAGGGTCAATTGCGACGGGCGTGCTGTACATGAGGCCATTCTCATAGCGGCGAGGGTCAGGCCCATTCACATCGCGGAGAAGAAGCTTAGACATCTCAGAAGGGTCCTGGACATCAATGCCTTCGATCTCACGAAACATCTGGCTAAACATACTCGCCACGTTTGGAGCACCAAGCCTCAGCGCAGCGTCGCTCTGATCGTTCTAAACTCAAAAGTGCTTCGTAAGTATCTTGATCATCGTGAAACAATAAGAAAGTCCCTTACAACGACGTAGCCCTCGAAGCCATGACCAGGAGTACCAACTGGCACATAGGTGCACTTCTCAACATTTTGGAGGTGTCGGCGCATGTGCTCGTGACCCCAAGAGTCATCGCCCGTAAGGCTGGCGATATAATCCCACTCATTATCGGGCGACCAGAGGAAATTCATGGCGTTAATCTGCGCGCTGCCACCCAAGGTAGAACCGCGAGGATAGTACAAGCCCGCACTGGATGATGCATCTCTATTAGTATTTACAACACAAAGGAGAAATAGTCTTTTCCGCTCATGGTACGGCCGCGTACTTACGGCCTAGCTCCCTCGGGCGGGTCAAGCCCAACATAGTAGGATCCATTTGTCTGAATATAAGTGTACTTGGGATCGCGACGGGCTTGATCAAAGTCTTGGTAGTGGTTCACAAAGAATTGCCAAGAATGCCCTGGCGTCTCGGCAGCAGTTCTCGCCCTGTAATCTCGTTAGCATCGAAAGAGATTGGCCCGGGCAACATGCTCAACTCACAGTGGGGGCAGTTGTTGAAGAATACTAGTATGATTATCACCTCCAGCTTCAATCAAGAAGACCGAGTGTCCCTCGCTTGCCAGATTGGCGCTTTACTTCAGTGAGCAATTCCACCATCACTGAAATAATCAAGCAAAACGAGATTCAACACTCACGCAAGGGAGCCACCTCCTGGGCCAGAGCCTACGATAACGTAGTCGTAGACGTCAGCATCTCCAGCACTCGCGGTAGAGCCAGTAGCTAATGCAGCCACAACGGCAAGTTTGAGTGGATTGAGTATCATCTTGGAGATGCTTGTAATCAATTTCTTTGTTAGTAAGTTGCTCTATGACTTTCAATTTCGAACTGCTAACGAGTTGACTCTTTATATACTGCTCGACGTCAGCTTTGATCAGCACTGGCGCAGGTTCCCTGAGTTCCGTTCACATCTCAACTAAGGCGCACATCCTGGGCGCTTCCCGCTACAGTCTTCACAGCCTCACAACTTCATCGATCGGCCGCGGGATTGAAGCGACAACTGCAATTCGGAAATAGAAGCCATGGAGCTCCGCGGATATGTCCAGACTCAGCCACTGAATAACCCCGATGTGCCAAGTCCAGCCAGCATGTGTCATGTAAGATGATTACGCAATCTCACTCCCTGCCAAGGGCATAAGAGCTCGGAGGTGTTCTTTCTTATACCCAGACTTGGCAATTCAGTCTCGCAGCAATACGCATGTATGTTTTCTATAAAACACTTCTTGCATGAGAATAGAACCAGATGATATTACCAAGATGAGGCCCAAATTCAAAGCTCGAGCAATAGAATTAAATGAGGTATACTAGTACCTCCTATTGTGTTGAACTGAAGATTAGCATGTAGCAATTTGGCTAACATTTCCCATTAGCCACTGTTGATGGCCAGCACCCAAACGTTGTACTGAGCTGAGATTCCCTCGCAAGCTCTGGCACCTCGCTCAGGTAGCTACCCTTGACCATGTTGGTACCGACCTTGCAGAATGACACCTCATTAGAGAACGGGTGCAGTTCTAGATTCCGTGCGATGTTGGTGAGTAGTATGTGTTTACTCAGTTGTGTAGGTCTCTCTCTCTTCATGCGCATTAGAAAGTTGGGATAAAACCACCTTTACAGTCCCTGTTATTCTGACGCCCATTTACCAATGTGTGATTCGAATGAGTGGTGTTCTCCTCGCCATACAGATGTATATCTCGATGCCTGATTCTTCAGAATATGAAATGGTTTAAAGATATATCATCAGCCACTAAACTCCACTGCTGAAGCCCACACGTTCCACTCATAAAGCATATACTTGCCAGACAGAATAAGAATGTCGACCTTCTCCTAACTTAAAGCACCAGTCGCACAAAATGACTCAATCTCTTCTCGAAGGGCTCTTTTAACATCCTCTTTGGCCCAACACATGTCAATAGAATCCTTCTCCACTCTCGCAATCTCCTCATTCGTGAACTGAGCCTTCATTTTCAGTAATACCAAATTCTGAGTGATCCAATTGCTTTCAACATATGCCGGACTGTCACAACTGACATTGATCTTGATTCCAGCATCAAAGAGTGTCCTGACATGAGCAAAGAGGTCCTCTTCCTTGTGGTGCCTCACATAAGCCCAGGGGCAAAGCGTCAGCCCAATCCCCTTTTCCTTGATCAGTGCAACCAATTCAGGCTTCTCGGCAGCATCGAGTCCGTGGTCGAGCCGGTCGGCCCCCGTGCCTCCAACACACTCAGCCACCTGCCGGATGTGCTCATGCGTGTCTTTCTGTGTGACATCGCAGTGGCAAGTGAGTTTGAAGCCGTCTGCCCGCGCGCGAAGGTAGAGCGGCTCAAAGAGCGATGGCGGACGGTCATACTCATTCGAGTCAAGGCCTATGCCTACGATCATTTCCCTGTATGGCAGTGCGGCTTCATAGTGTTTCATTGCTGACTCTGGGGGCACGTCGCGTAGCATGCACATTGTCCATTGCGATTTAACCTTTGCTCGTCAGCTGGATGGCGACTGAAGTGCTGGAGTCCGCGGGTGACAAACATTGAGCTCCCTCTCCGCGTCGATCTGTGCCCTCTTGAACCCTTCCATGAATGTTTTAAATTCGACGCCCCGACGGGTGTGGGCCTGAGGGTCGAAGAATGGCTCACAATACCTCACATTCATCTTGGCAGCTTTCTCAAAATAATCCATGGCCAGCTCATAGAAATCCTGCTGTGTTCTCAACACTTCCATGCCACCATAGTATGCATCGAAAAATGCAGAAACCTGATTTGCACCTTTGATGCTCCGAGGCTGAAGGAGGTTGTACATGCCTTTCAGTTCATCCAAAGTGGTGAAGGTTTTATTCAGTCGCTTTGAGTGGAGAGGGATGTTGTTTTGCTGCCCGAGCTTGAAGCGGAGCTCGGGCGTCAGAGTCCCTTCGATATGAACATGGAGCTCGACTTTTGGGATTCTAGTTATAAAAGGGTCGTTCAGAGAATTGACTTGTTGCTTCCCTGATGAGGTGAATATTAGCAACCCGAAGCTTCTACAGTCGCTAAAGACTCACACTCCTGAAGCTTTTCGTAGGGAATGGGACCCATGTCTGGTAGAGTCGCCTAGAGATGTGACGGTGTGGTAAAGAGGATTTGGTAGGCAGTTGAGGAACACCTAGGAGCGTTGGTGGACGGCAATTCGTCTTACTTTCAAAGATGGAGAGGGTGAAATTTATTGGTCGGATGGGGCATATGACTCACATCTTTTCAACACCTCCGATTAAGCCCCTCATTTAAACAGGGTATATAGATCATAGGTGTAAGCATGAGGCTGCCCCAGCCACACCTTATCAGATTATTATCTTGACAATCAAGATAGAGCGGGCACGTTCATATTCATATTCACTTCTATGTTTGTCTACATTTACTTCTAGTATCAGAATTGATCCGAGACCTCCATTTCTATAAGCCTTCAAGCCTCGTTCCGTTACCACAAACTCAGCTCTCTATTCCCTTATGACCTGATTGCCAAGATAAACCCATCCCTTGTTGTCATTTTCGTTCGCATCTTCGCCGCACAGTCCACCAAGGATGAAATGTATGGCGAAGTAGATGTGCGCTGCCAACTTGTACAACAGAAGCTGGTCCCATCCCCGCCGAATCAAACTTGCAACTTCGATAGTACCCCTTTCAAGTCAGCTCCTTTAGCGTCAATCATATGAACGTTTGCAGAGATCTCCCGAATTCTTTGCACTGAGGAAGTGCCATCCTGCTCCGTAATGATGAATTCGAAGCGGCGGATATCCCAACGTAATTTCCAGCCAGTACGTCGAGTCAGGGCTGTATCGCCCCTAAACGCTTCCCGAAGCCAGTCAACTAGTTTCGGAAATTCAATCGTAAGAACGGTATTGTTGATGTCTAGGATATTTCCATTAGTGTGGCGTCCTAAGAGAAGCAAGAGAGTCTCCAAGAGTACTCACTATCGTGGTTGAGAATGCTACTAATGCAGCAACAAAAGGAATCGATTAGCTAGGATAGACGTAGAAGGCTGCTCCCAAGAAGAACCAGAGCCGAAGGAGTACCCGACCACCAGGATATCATCTAGCCTAACAATATGGCGGAGCTGGGTATTGTGACTCTCAATGTATGCCCAAGCTATTTGTCCCGTCGTTAAGCCATCCTGGTAAGGTGTCTTCTTGCGCAGTAGATCTTGCATCATTAGACTATGCTCATCCAAGATTGGCCACATTGCTGATGCCTGAGATATAGACTCAGTCCAAAGATCCTGCTGGGTTGGCACCTTCATTGTCATCATTTGCTGTGTAGGCTGAACCATTGCTTATCATACACCACTCTGAGGACCTTGAGGCAGGCGGCCTTGGCTTCCTGCCACGGCTCGGCGGCTCTGTGTCTTCCTAGCCTCTTCTCAAGTTCGTGACTCTCCATCTCGCTGGCCTCTTGGATCCACGAATGAAGCCTGATCTCTCGGACAAACGTTGATAAAGAAGTTTCTGTGGGGATATCGTCCCGGAGCCCTGCCCAGCGGCTCCACGCTCCGTCACTTACCAAGCGCTTGATTAGGGCGCTGGGGTCTGCGAGGTCCGACTCTGCCAACCGGGCGTGGTTGAAGAGTTCCTGCGTCGCATATGAGAGGAGTGCCGGATAGTCTTTGACCTTCCCACAGGTCAAAGGGACTGAAGACTGTGAATAGGATAACTCTGTTGACCCGTCGACCGAGGAGCATTGTGTTATCGCGAGCCACTTCGCACTGATGCTAAATGATTCAACAGGTTGTTCATCTGCAGATAGGTAGATGGGCCTGTGCTCCGCGTCCTCAACCCCGAAGCCTCGTAGCGGGTCTTCAATCGGATGAGCCTCCGTTTGGGCCGGCAAATGTTCCCTGCTTTGGAACTTCAAAGATTGACTCATGTCTATAGCGAGGAGCGAGTAAGGGGTATCTGGCTGCGTAGAGGGCCATGAAGAATAACTGTCTCCGGTGTCCGAATAGGTAGCAAGCAGCATGCCTTCCCTTTTCCGAGTCTCATTTTGATCGGACAACTTGTGTCCATCCACGAGGGCATCCAGCTCACTCATCTCTATATAGTCGAGGCAGCTGGACATGATGGATAGATGGCCGTTGCCAACGGAACTAGGCCCAACGCTCGGATCCAAGTTCATGAAACCGTCTCCATATAAGAAGAACTGGCGGACGGATTCGTGTATCACCTGGACGGTTCGGGTCTCTTCCTGCTCTAGATCCAAGGAGCCCGCCCTAGCGTGGATGGAAACACTATCAAAAGCGTTGCTTCCAGCTTTGGTCACTTCGAGTAAACCTTTGGATATACTTTTAATTCGACTCTCCAATTGTTCGACGTCACACATGAAGTAATCCGATTTGCGCCACGCTGGCAGGGACTGCGGCCATGGTGTTCTGGTGATTGCTAATATCTGGCGCCATTCCTCGAGACAAAGAGGCTTGGTTGCGAGGGTGGCCCACTGGAACAGTCGCAGGGTCACCTGCTTCTCTGCTGGGCTCAGTGACTCGAGCATCCGTGAATAAAAGGCCTGGAGAGATCGAGGGACGTCATTAACCTGCTCCAACAGATAATGAGTGTTTTTTCCGTCGTCCCAGCTGGTCAGCACCTCGTCAACCACGAGGATAACCCAGAGAAACACCCCGTTAGCCTTGTCCATGATTGCCTTTCTCAACAGCTTCCGGTTTTTCGGTCTTGCAAGGCCGCCAAGCTTGAATCTACGCTCTATATAGGCGGAAATATCGAGTGCGTTGTGGGTTTCGACAGTTATCTGTGGACAGTTGATGACCGCAATAGACGGAAAGTGTCTGCTGGAAAAACAGACGCTCAGATGTGGAGTCGAGTGCGTCAGCTGTCGCCAAAAGTAGGCTTGGAGTCGCACCTTTTCCTGGTCGCACTCGTCCAGGGCGTCGATGAAGACGATGATTCGACGCTGAGACTGACGACGCCTCGCTGTATTGTTCTGGAAGAAGAACCGCAGTTCATGTTCGGTCCACCTCACAGTGCTTGCCGCATTATCCTCCATATGTCGAAGCTTTTGCCTCCACAGCTTGGCAAAATCGAGGAGCAAATCTCTATTCTCTTGCGCAAGCTGATGCAGCAAGGATCTGAAAAGGCCCTGGGGGGAATGCTCCATTTGGCTGCCTTTTGCGTTGAAGAAGAATGCGGCAGTTGAGTGGTTGAGGTGAGTCTGAGCGACGATCGATCGGCGGAACGCCTCTTTCATCAACACCGATTTGCCGGTCCCGGGATTTCCTTTCAGCCAGAGTAACCCCTCATGTGCGTAGCGATTCTCGTTGTGGAACCAGTCTTGATAAGTTTTGTGTCTGAAAAGCCAGGAGCAGGATCCTTCGCTGGGATATTCAATGTTCTGTCTGTGCATGTACATATTCGGATACCACAAACTCTGAAGGCACAACCTGTCATCGCCGATGTTTTGATCGGCTTGGTCTCCTCTGAAAGGCTCGAGTTTCGAGCCGGTACTGTAGGCTGGAGGGCTCGTGGCGTTGCGTTGTATACAACCTCTTCGATGGACATTTTGCGTGTTGAGACGCTTCAGTGAGGCATACACCGAACGAATCTCCGCAACAACTTTGCGATAGCTGGGATCATTACTCCCAGTGAACCGGCACATCTCCTCGTGGTTCGCCTGGAGCGTCTCGGCACGCTCACGAGGGTCCCCAATCAGCGAAGAGACGTCTGGCACCACCTTATTCCCAGGAATACCAATTCTGATGCCCGCAAAATCCAGGCCTTCCTGGAAAGTCTTGACGCGGAAGTCGTGCTTATACCATAATTTTGAAAAAGTTTCCCTGGCGCGCTCAAGATAGCCGGTCTTCAGCCCGAGGGCATCAAGGGTAAATTCGCCGAGGGATGCAAGCTCTGGGCTTCCGCGATGTGGCGTGCCCAAGAAGATGACTGAAGCTGTAGATTCGACGACGTTGTTGAGGTCCTTTTCGGCAGACTCTGATGACCTTGCCAGCATCTAGTCAATAGTCATACGATTAGCGAAAGTGTCGTTGCAGGGCCAAGGTTGCACTTCTGGCCTACCTCCTTCACGACAATCCCACCGAGACTGTGCGCAACGAAAATCAAGGGGCGATCGACACATCGTTCTCTGCAGAGAGAGTACAAAAGCTCCCTGCTGTGTGAGACAAGTGAATTTTTGTTAGACTGGCCAGCCCTGTATTTCGTGATCTCCGAGCCGTAGCCAAACATGAGAACTCGAGAGTCCCGACACTCCCGAGGCAGTAGGTCGGCGGGCCAGAACACACAGGCAGGGCTACTATCGATCGTTTCGGGCGCTCTGTCGAGAGACAGATGGCTCCCGGACCTCAGGGGTGCCGAGGAGGATCGCTTCGAGTAAGTCCTGCTCAGCCCAGAGAACATCCGCTGCAGTGCCTCTCGCCCGCGGTCGTTACTGTCAGGCGAGGCCTCAGGCAAGAGCAGCGACGAGGACTCCGAGTCTGGCACGCGAGGTTCGGCGCTGGTCCATGATCTGTATGGATGTCCGTGCAGGCCATGCACGAGGACGATGCTAGAGGGGAAACAGGCTCGCATTAATCCTCCAGTCCCGGTGACGGTGGGGGTTGCACTCACTCGGCGACTGGCGACCCATGCTCGGGCTCGTAGACCACGGATATCCCTGTGGCAGCGATATGATATCTCATTTCTTCAGACTATGCTGCATTGTCTTAGTTCTCTCTGTTTAGTTCTTTGTGGTGGGCGGCGGCGGTCAACAAGCGGTGATGGGTAGGGTGGCAATCTATTCTGCTTTGGTGCCCAACAATAAAAGTTGACATAATCATATATGATTGGATCTTGGTAGACAGACCCGTCCTCTGGTTGCATCCGGCCAATGGCTGATGGCTACTTGGGCACTGAGAGCAGGGATTTGCGGTTCTGTTCCATTTCATTGGAGGGGCTGGATTCTAATGCTCGTCTGACCGATTTTATATCTCTCAAAAGCGAAATATCCATCAATCCTGCCGTGACTCTTGCGCTTATTCACGTGCGGGGAACTAAAATCAAAGAAACTCAACAAAACCGAGCTTGTCATTCATTCCCCCACAAACACGAAAATCCTGAGAGGCTTTTCCCTCTCTTGCTATTATGTCCCTCTTTCAATCAGTGTGCGTCTAAAACCACTGACTAAGTTTAATTAAAATAAGATCAAGCTCCTCTCTGCCATTGCGCACATGGTAAAAATGGAGCCAGCTAATATAGAGTTAATACAGCAAAATGCGTTGCACCAACTTTAAAGCCAAACAGGATAAATCCAGGTAGCACTTTTCTAAAGTAGTTAAATAAGATAGTCTAGATGCAGCTAATTTTGTCCTGTAAGTTCTATTGACCGAATCACCGCCAACTTCGACCGTTCCATGGAACAGACAGCAACGGGTATGTTTAAAGGCTTGCCTGTTGGAGAACATATCTTTGAGGGGGTAAGTTTATCAGCACCATTGCTTGAAGAGAGATTCGTTCGTACATATATCCAGTCAAACCAAACTTACTCTGTAAAGGAGTCTAGGGTGACTCAAACCGCTCCCACCGCAATCTCTTTCCTCGGTTCCTTCAGTTGATTCCCTACTTTGGCTAACCGTTCCTCCATCTGCTCCTTAGGCGACTTAAGCTCAATCGGTGGGAAGCGAGGATCTCCTTGAAACGGCATAAAGTCACTGCCGCCAACGAGCCAGCGCAGCACGACCTTCTCGTACTTGCTAACAATGGCTGCATACTCTCGTAGCTCTGCGAGGTTATGCATTTCGGGCAAATCCTTGTGACGATCATAGAGCTCCGCAGGCTCATATAGGCGATAGACATAGTAATAATCCTTATCGCGAAGAGAGATTTCTTTGCCCACGAGCGTCGTATCCTCGTGTTGGAGTGCCGTCTTAATGTCGTATGGATACGGGGCTTGTTCAAGCAGAGGTTCTTCTGAGAGCAAGAAACCACCTTCAGAAAAAGCATAGCCTTTATGTTTAGTCTCACCTCCGATGAGCAACGGGACCCATGATTTGCCGTTATGCATAAATGTCTCGGCGATGCCTGAGAGCTCAAATACAGTAGGCACAAGATCGACCATTTCTGTCATTGCGCTGATCGTGTTGCCCTCTGGTAAGCCTGCGCCGCCGATGATAAGTGGCTCATGAACAATCGTCTCCCCGAGGCCCGATGGCCACTTTTCGATCATACCATGATCACCGAGGTATTCCCCATGATCTGTAAAGAACATAGTCACCGTATCCTTCCAAAGACCAAGTTCGTCTACTTTGTTTAAAAGCCTGCCGAATTGATCATCGAGCCGCGTAATCATGCCGTAATATGTGGCCTTGATCTCCTTCCAGATCTCATCTGTTGCACGTTCGGTTCTATAGCGATCGCGATTCGCCTTCATGTATTTCAGCTCGTAGCCTGTCTTGTGCTCATGTCTGCTCACCACCTCCTTCATCGACTTGCGGTCGTACATAGAGAAGTAGGGTTCCTCTACCTGGAAAGGGCAGTGGGGGAAGACAAGCGGCAGGAAGAGAACCCAGGGCTTGTCATCCGGTGGGCAGTCTAGCCACCAAATTGCCGATCGAACAGCAGCCTTCGAGGATCTTGTTCACATCGCGAAGTCCCCTGTGAAACAGACGCGACCAGATATCCTCCTTGGGCTCCGTTGGAGTTCCGAACTTGCCTGCAAACCCAGGCATATAGTCGGGCGTCTCGAGGAAACCATACTCGTTGAGACTGAGCTCCGTTACCGTGGGAGCAAAGGTATCACCACGAGGAGCAAGACATGCGACGTGGTAACCGTCCTCCTTCATGCTGCGAAAGAGGTTCCCAGGGCTTTATCAGGTAGTTCATGCTGCGGTGGCCGCTGACATGAGGATAGCACCCGGTAAACATACTGCACCTGGACTGCGAACAGGTGGATGCCTGAATAAAGCAGTTGGTGAAGAGCGTGCTGCGGCGACGAAAGGCGTCGATATTTGGCGTCTTGACCTAGGCCGTCCCGTCCGGGGCTGCGCATCCGAGAGAGTCATACCTGACTTGGTCAGGCATAAAGATGATGTAGTCGGGACGGGAACCACCATTCTTGGAGTTGACCTTGACAGGAATGGGCTTTGTGACAGGCTGATACTTAGACATGGCTGCGGTTGACACGCACGGTGTCTACAGTTCACTTGAGCAATAAAACTGAGTCAAGGGAGGTCTTGCCTCCAAAATTATGGTACTGTAAGTCTATGCGCGGAAATACTCCAACGAATCGCTTCCAACAGGATATAAACGAATTGGCAAAGAACGATACCCGTAACCATCGGCCGCTATCCGTGCGTCTACTCACCGGCAATACCCCGAAACATCGGGTGCGGAGTGGAGGATCCGGGTTGTTGTGTCGGATGTCGCGGCTGCAAACCCCACAAACACGCACACGAGTCAGAGCAAATTGCCCATTTGCAGGCTGAGTAGCCAATGATTCGAGCGTGGCACTCTCCCGGGATTACCGCTCCACGGGGGAAGGGAATCTGCATATGCGAGCGGTACAGATGGGATCCCTGAGGCCTAGATTCCGCCAGCTAACCGACGATCCAGTCAAACGGATCAGAGTCACTAATCGAGGAGCATGGCTAAAGTCTGAGGCGTACCAAGTATATTTGAACATGGTTCCCAACTTGATTGAAACACAGTAGCCATCTGCTCCTTTCCTTTGCCAGATGTCGTCCCTTGCCGACAGAACTTAGCCGCGGCTCTCAAAATGGACAAGACAAAGTACTTCAACAGGTCTCTGACCCTCTCGGTCGTGCTGATCGCCATCTCAACCTTCAACTATGGCTTCGACAACCAGGCCTTCGCCACCACCCAGGCTATGGATCACTTCCAGCAGCAATTCGGCGACTTGGACCCAGATACAGGAGACTACTCTCTGCCTTCATCTTGGCTTGCACTCTTCAACAGTCTTATGTATCTCGGCTTCACTGCCGGTAAGTCTCCCATCCGTTCTCATTCAGAATTCACAGTAGGGCGCCGCTGACTAGAGCCCCATGACCATTGTTGGTCGCAACGGAAATCACCTCTCTCCGTCTGCGGGATAAGACTTCTCGTTTGGGTTTTTTCATCAACGTCCTTACTAAGTATGTATAAGTTGATCCTTCCTACTCTCTAAACGTACTAATCATATGGTTTAGCTTCGTTGTCAGCTTCTCAATCCCCTACCTAGTCTTCCCTGATCGTGCCGGTCTGGGCAGCCGAGTCGGCTTCATCTTCGCCGCCTTGTGCATTCTAGCCTTTATCTTCGTCTTCTTTTGCGTCCCAGAATGCAAGGGGAAGACCCTCGAGCAGGTGGATTGGCTCTTCGTCAACAAGGTGCCTATCCGTGACTTTGAGAAGAAGGACACATCCAATATGTTGGAAGAGGCTGAAACTCCGCGAGGAAAACTAGATCAAGAGGCAGATCAAGACGAGTCTGAGAAGCCCGTGGCTGAAGTCCAGGTTGAGCGGGTCACATAAATTGATTGGCCTTGCACCAACCAAAGACGGATTGCCCTTTCTGAAACATACGGTTATGTTTCCATCATTGTAGCAAATGTGCACTAACTGTTACAACCTAAGAGCCTACGCTAGCCTTACTTAAGTTACTTCGAGATGGAGTCGTCAATGTTTTGTGGCAACTTAAACATTGGTATTTTCCATTTCAATAGTCTTGTTAACAAAATACAAGTTCTAATTCTCCGTACCGTGTATCAAAGCAACTATTAAATCAGCTTCATATTTCGATTATGTAGAACCTTCAAATATCAAAGCGTAAGCACAGCGTAGGAATGGTCTATCGATCGCTTGTCTTGCCCGAAGACAGGTCGGTAATGGTTGTAGCATAGCAACGGCTCGTCGCGCCAGGAGGAAGTTTGGTCGAGGCTGCAGCGATTGTTTCTCATCGGAGTCAGTCAGGGGCACAGCCCCCGCTTATCTGAACAACAGACGCGTGGGTCACGGGATCATCACAACAAACATCGCTCGTCTCGACAGGAGACTACTAGATCATCTTCACAGCGATCACTTGTCTGGACAGCAGATAGACTGGCCAGCTTCATAGCGATCACTTGTCTTGAATGGTAGGCACGCTTCAGGTTGTGAGCTAAGCAGCAATTACTTGTCATTGCGAGAGACGCGTTATTTACCTTCATAGTCATCTGGGGCGGGTAGGGGTAGTTCACTCATTGAATGTTACACTCACCGAGAAGTACCTTTCTTGGCAGACTAACTGTATCAATCGGATTTTGGTGGAGACGGCATGTCCTAAAACGTACTAGTAGGTGTGAAGCTAAGCGCCCAAGAGTCAGTCGGGATATCGTGGTTTCTGCGGTCATTTGGAAACAAATTGTCAAATCGTAGCAATTATGAATTATAGGACCAGGGGTCTTTTATGAAAGTAGAAGCTTGGGAACAGAATAGGAATAAATATCAAACAAGGTAAAGGCAAGACAAGACTAGAATTTGAGACCCGAGATGGATAATAATACAGTTGTGAATGTCTTGTGTAGGGTAACTTGTTCAGCCACTTGGGGCTGAAGCTATTGAAAATGTGGGGGTGTAGTAATTCGGAACCTCGGAGTGCTTCCCCGAGATCCGAGTGCCTTCCAGGAAGGCAAAATCTCTTTACCTTCGCTTTTACCCGGAGTCGTCGGAGTCTAGCCGCGAAACATTTATCACTTCCGAGCAACATCCGCCGACCTAATATCTGAATACCAGGGTTCTCCTGCTTACAACACTGAGTGCGGGCCCCACGACAAGGGCTTTGTCAGAGCCTGTGCGCGATCGACGGATAGCTGGACATTATGCCGACCGGCTCATCCTGCAGAGAATGCCGGGCACGCAAAGTCAAGTGCGATCGCACCCCCTTGCGATGCCTCGTCTGCATCAGACTGAGCCTTGACTGTTCCTTCTCACAACCAGAAGGCCCCAAGCGTGGTCATGTTGAAGAGCTCACGCAAGCCGGTACCAAGAGGAAACGGGCTCGCCGAGCGTGTCTCGATTGCTGAGCTGTGAAGGCAAAATGCTCAGGCCGCTCGCTATGTGAGAGATGTGTCGCTAAGAACCTTGCATGTGAAGCCATCATTACAGCCGGCGTAGAAGGAGCAGGCCAAGATGATGCCGCCAGCTTCGTGTCTGCGGGCCTGTCAGTGGCGCCTCGCAATCTAGACTCGATGCCAAGGGACACAAGTTCAGGTGATCCAGGGACGACTTCAAGCACCACCTTTGAGGAGCTTGATAGAAGAACGATCAGAGGCTACTTGGACGATTACTTCGAGGAATCGAGCCGGTCCACTGTATCCGTCCTTGATAAGGCCATGATTCTGACCGACTGGACCCGGGGCACACTCGATCCGACTTTGCTGAAGATCATCGTCACAACAGTTCAGTATTGGAGGCATGGTTACGCCGGCGGCAGCGCCGAAGTACGACAATTTATGGATCAAGTTCAACAAGGCGTGCTTTTGAAGTGGTCTCGCTATAACTTGACACTTCTTTAAGTTCTCGTCCTGCTCGCCCAATTGAGATTTCAGGCAGGAGACAATATTGAAGTGTGGAACCTGCTCCCTATCGCATCGCGCATGATTTTCACACTGGGCCTCAACCAGGAAAAGGAAAATTTTAGCCCCGTGACTCAGGAGTGTCGAAGGCGCTTGGTATGGTCCATTTTCCATTTGGATCGCAAGTTTTCAGGCGGGCTCGAAGATTTGGCCGTCTGTCCGCCTGAAAGAATCCACATACGCCTGCCATGCGACTAGCATACTTTCTAAAGAGGTGCTGTTTCTCGTGCAGCATTCCTGATGGATGATGTAGTTGAAGACGGCACTGGCGTTGACATTTATGCTTTCTGGTTGCGGCTGCTCGTTACTAGAGACCGCGTGTTGAGGTAACTCGTCTACGGACCTTGAGTAACAATTTTAAAGCTGACTGATGAGTCTTCAAGGTATGAAAAGCGAGTGAAGCGCGCCGGGACTGTCCCTTCATCGACATATCACGAGATGCAGGCACTGCAAGCTGAGCTTGACCATTTCGAAAAGACGCTGCCCGCCCGCGGATTTGAAGATGAGCTCCGAGTGAACAATGATGATGGCTCACTCGACGGAATGGGTCAAGTATGTTGGTCTGCACATGCAATGGTACCAAAGCCACTGTGACTTGTATCGGATTTGCGTGCCGGGACTACGCGAATCGTTACCCAGGGATACTCTCACCAAGACACCGTTCGACTTTATCGATTTATGTCAAGAGGCTTGTCTCAGAAATGCGCTACGGCTTTGTCATCTATTGTCTGACATGTACCGCATGGAGCCAGGTGATGCGACGAGTGACACCAGCCTACCTATCTCTATCTATTCGGCGGCACAGATCTGTCGTCAGTTGCGGCATCTTCTCCCTTCCGAAGGAGAAAATACACTGCGCGCTGTCAAAGAAAGACTCGTAGCTGCCTTGCAATTGGCGCGTCCACTCGAGATCATGCCGGGGCCGATGAAATGCTTGAGGGATGCGAACAAAGTCATCAGCGCTCTCGAGGAGGGGACGCGTGAGCAGTCATCGCGTTCGTCAAGCATCGGCGGGGGCGAGATCTCTGGGCACTTCCTTCCATCCAAGCATGCACGTCTCCCCCGGTTCGCCAAGCCGGACGATGAGCACACACCGTCGCTTAATGACCAAGTATCATCTGCAGCCCCCACGTCGGTGAGTGGACAGGAAGAGCCGGCGGCAAGGATCATGCTGGACCTCGCCAGTTCAAAACAGGTCGGAAACGGTGGCCAATTGGGGGAAGGAGAGGTGGTATCGTGGGATCCCTTCGATATGGAGATGAACGATTACTATGACCCTGATATTGGTGTTTTGTTTGCTTCTCTTGAACAACAGTTCCATGATGCACCTCGAGCGGCATGACAGAATTACGTACAGACTTCCAAAGTTACAACCGGAATTATTTCGTTTTCTTCTCGTGGAGATTTACTTGATTTTCATTCTTTGACTCAACGGTATTGATAATTTCTAGCCAGTGTCGATTAATAGCATCCTACCCAGTGTCTCATATGGGCTGCCTGGTGGTCCTCACATTGACCTCAGTATCTAGTAATGTTTGAGACACGTTCGAGTTCCCATGACTTCGATGTATCCATTCTAGCGAATATGTGACGAAATTCGCTCGCTGGAATGCTAGCTACGGCAAAGTTAGAGAACCCTGGGGATTGCAGGTGAATTTAACTCTCCTTTGACGAAGTCGCTATAAGCCAACGCCAAAGGATTAGTAGTGCAAGAATCTCTCCTGAGACTATGTAACAGAACACTTCAATGCCAAAGCGCCCAGATAAAGCTTCTAATGCAAATGGTTGACAATGGACGTAGTACTAATTCGCTCGTTTGCAGGGAGAACAATGTTCAAAGCTATCATCGCTGATGGATAACCGGGGCCAATGAAGAATCCTAGGATACCGATGATGGCTGTCGATGAGGAAGAACTGACGACAAGAAAGAACAAGGCTTGACAGGCGAGAGCTGCGCATATAGCAACAGTCATAGGCCGGTATAAACCAAAGTCTGTCACGTAGCCCATCGTTAGTCTTCCCGCCGCCATTCCGATATGGAAGAATGAGACGCAAAGACTGCTCGACAAATCGCCACCGTTTCTGGATCGTTTTACATACGTGGGGATCCACGACGCAATAGATGCTAATTCGTTGTCAATTTTAGCTATGCGTTTTCGGAGACAAGACCGTGGCTTACCTTCAACACCTAAGCATATAAACACAAATCCAATGCCAACAAGGGTCTCGGCCGTGAGGAGGGTTGCCGGAAACAATTGATGATTTTGAGCTGAGTTGTCTTCGTTACCCTGTGCGACCTCGGCTTTGTACTCGTCGCTATCCTGTGGCCAGAATGCAAAGGACAGTAATACTAATCCAACGGAAGAGAAAACGCACTAAGATTGAACTCAGTAAGACGACACACAATTAAAAGGAGTGTACATACCATCACGATATACCAATGATACCATGGCCTCGACCAGATGTTTGTCAAGCTGCCAGCAAGACATGGCCCAGCAATACAACGAACAGAGAACGCGATATGCAAGAGTCCAATAATTACATTTGCATGATCCATTTCGCCTATCCATGAATACACTGAACCATCAATGAAACCAGACAGACCACTGGCCGCGAGTGCAGCTAAAAACAATGGGAATATTGGCTGGCATGCCCCAACAATGGCATGGAGAAGTTGGCATGTCGGCGCGATTATCATGGCACCACGCCGGCCGAATATTATATGAAGGGGGCGATTCATTAAAGAAGACGTGAGATATCCTAGACAATGACAGAGGAACACAACCGACGTCAACGAATCGTCGACGCCATAGTATTCTTGCAACTAGTGAGCTTGTTATCTCTCGCGAAGCATGCTGGACGTGCCAAGAGCACCTTCGAACTTGTGATGCTGGCCGACCACGTGAGCCTCAGATTTCCTCCAACCGATCCTCTCTTCTCGCAGCTGCGTTAAATATGTGTTATTAATCATCAATGCGATAGGATGTCGCACTTGTATCGACCATGGTTCGACGTGCTCGGGCTATGGGAGCAAGTTATCGCTTACACATAAAGGTCTAACGTCAAAGCGGCAGAGCGGACACATCCGTAGGAGCCCGTCAATGACAGGACAAGTCGTCCCAACTCAGGACATGCACCTTAACGGCCTTTCACCCTCTGCCCGTCGAGCAGGAAGAGAAAGAGAATAATAGAGTCTAACAACAATGAAGCTACTGCCCGTCGAGCAGAGCTACTTTGCACAGCACTTTAGTCGTGCGTAATCTGATCCACCCGGAACTTGTCCTGATCCCACGGCTGATGATTTGCCACAGACAATATCGTCCGAATTGGGCTTGCCATTGACCATCAGGGGAACGGCTATCGGTGGCTGCTGCCCATGGCCATGTCTGAGCCAGCTCTCCTCAACGCTGCCCTGGCGGTGGCGGCCTCGCACCACAGCCGCTGGCAGCAATTAACAAACAATGATGCCCTCAAGTATCTCCGAGCACCCTGCCAAAGCCTTAAGCAGAGGCTTGTAGACCGAAAACTCGTCCACAGCAACGTCACCTTGGCCTCTATGCTGCTGCTCTGCTAGTAACGTACGAGGTATTGTGCTTTTCCATAGTCGCTCTGTTTTCTTTCGCGTCCCTGACCTTGAGATCCCCAGGTTTTTGCAGGCACCGACCGCTGGAAAAGACATCTCCTAGCTATCCATGGTTGGATACGCTCCCGGGGGGACTGCTCGGATCTCGACCCGTTCCTCAAGAATTGGGTTTGTATGCTCGACATCCAAGAAGCGTTGAGTCTCGGCATAACGGCAATTCCCGAGCTAGATCCATGGATGGAAGCCACCGCAGACCACAAGCTGACGATTGACGCCTTGTTTGGGTGCTCGGTTAGATTGCCAAAGCTCTTGGTTAGTACTACAAATCAGCGGCCATACTTGTAATGGAAAATGGACGAAGCTGATGGTGATATAGTCGGCAGCTTCTCGCCTGCTCGTAGCAATCAGGGATGGGGAGCTCGTTATTCCGTCACGCTACTCACATATTTGTATATCGCATCATTCACGGCCCGGAGAACTCCCTCAGCCCGGAGATGCTGGAGTCTTTACATAGCGCTCTCGGGCTTTTGACTCTTGTACCAGACGCTGTCGGTCTAGGGGCTAATCTCGGTTGGTGTTTAGTCGTACTTGGAACAGAGTTAGAAACCGCAGAACGCCGCCATTATATAATATCGCGTTGGACGGGCCTACACCTGCTTGGCATTCACAGTACCAAGAACGGAGAGAAGATTCTGAACGAAGTCTGGAACCATCGCGACCTGATGAAGCAAGGATACCCTGTCGCCTCGGAGCCGTGGCAAGACATCATGTTACGTATCGGCAAGGCGCAAATATTCATATAAGACGAGATATTCTCTAATAATACTCGGTGATAGAAGAGAATTATTGGTTGGTTTCAGAACATTCCTTCCGGCCACCGTGGTGGTATCGCAATATAATATCAGAGGTTATGGGCCTGATTCATGTTGAGTATGTTGCTGAAGTTGGATGAGGATTCAAACGCCGCTGGTACTAGCCTTCACTATATGATTAATGCACACGCACGTGACTTAGAGAGACATGAAAACCTAGTAATGGTAGTAATGGCAGGTTGGAATCTAGGAAGGTGGGTGAAGGAAGAATGGCTTTTATGTTTGAAAGCCCACTTTTGGTTTGTTTCTGCGTTTGTTAGCATATACCGATAATTGATTTAACCCGCAAAAAAGTCACTTAGTTAAATGAACCACGACAAATATCTTAAATGAAAAAATACGTCTTGTTTAGTTTGCGGACCGGGTCTCTAAAACCGATCCCCCGTTCTATATGTAGATTCGTCGTGACCACTCTCGACATAAGTAATGTTCTACGCCCTTTTCTCCTGTAATAAGATGCCATAAACAAAATACCAAAGAAACGAATCTTTGTTATGAATGGATAAATACCCCATGTTTGGGAATGCTCGATTCGCTACCGCAATTTGCACTGGAGTCATGGGCTGGGCCTCAAACTTACACTTACCTTTGTACCAATAGGATGAGATAGGATTGAGATCATTTCTCCACTGCGGAGGCTTGGATGTCTCTCTCACTCGCAGACACTAGCCAGGGTTGAGATGATGGGAATGGAAACGCGATTCCTTCCAAACGGAACAGCCATCGAGCAAACTGCCAACCGGAATAAGGTCCCACATCCCAGTCAAGCCGAGTGGAGATGGTTGGTGGTAGACAAGGCCACAGGGGAATAAAATCTCATTCGCCACAATCTGGCTGCCCCGCCCATTATGGCCAGCTCGTGGCTCATCGGGATAGAATAGAAAATATGATCTTATGCCTTAAAGAGAATTCGCTGCTAGTCACGAAAGGGATTGAAACCGATAACATTTAGAGGGACCTTAACCTTTTCACTCGATATTGCAATGGCCGGTTCTGGTGCTTTGAGGATACTGAGTGCTCTTACAACCGACAAACTACAGCGCGACATCCCCATGCTACCTGTGTTTGTTATTCTCTGTGTGCTTTTGACATGCCATTTTATCATCAACTGGTACCATTAAGGCCTGCGCAAAGGTCCAGGTCCATTCCTTAAGTCAATCTCAACCGCCCCCCGCCCCCCGCATATGGTCAGTCTATCGGTCGCGCAGCCATGTTGATGACATGAAGCTGCATCAAAAATATAGTAAAATTGTGCGGCTTGCTCCACGGATCATTTCTGTCTCTAGTACCGCTACCGTCGAGCACCTCTATGGAATCTCCACTAAGTTTGTCAAGTCTGAGTTCTTTAAGCTCGGAGCGTTTACGGATGAAAAGGGTGAGTATATCCCGGATCCATTCAGCACACAGAACCGTTATGTTCATTCCAGACTCAAACGGGGGGCAGCCAATGCGTACTCCTTTACCAGCCTCGTGAAAATGGAGCCACTCGTCAGCCCGGTGACGGAACGACTCTTGCGGATTCTCGATCGTCACGCAGAAGCCGGGACCGTGTGTGACTTTGGGGATGTGCTCAAAAACTACGCTATGGACGCAATATTTGCTATATCCTTTGGGCAAGACATGAACTATCTCGAGAAGGGTGACCATCTCCGCCTCTATCGCGTGCTCGATATATTCACTAGTTACATGGCCATTGTAAGCGCTTTGCATGCAGAAAAAAGTGTTTCCGTGCTTACATGTGCTAACATGACAATTATTCATTAGTTTGGACAAGTACCCTGGTGCCACAAGTTTATCTTGAAGAACCCGCGATTTGCTGAATGGGTCGCCGGGAACAATACTTCACAACTCCAAATGATGGAGCTTGCTGTTCGGGAGACTGAAGCAAGCTTTTCCAAACCCCCATCCGAAGGCCCAGAAAACTTTGTCCAGCTTCTAGTTAACAACCGGCGGAAATCTCCCTCGACCATCTCGATTGGTGAGATTCACGGCAACGCACTAGGCAATATTTCGGCCGGAAGTGACACGACGGCCACGGCACTCAGAGCAGCCATCTACTTATTGCTCAAGAACCCGACGGCTTACCAAATCTTGTGCAAAGAAGTTCGTGACAATCTTCAGCTACCAGTCAGTTTCAAAGAAGCAAGCAAGCTTCCTTACTTGACTGCCTGCATGAAGGAAGCTCTGCGCATGCACCCTCCCGTCGGCATGCTGCTGGGTCGCCGACCACCCAAAGGTAGTGAAGCGGTTGCTGGGTTTCATATTTCAGAGGGCATAGAGATTGGGATCAACCCCATGATTTTGCACCATGGCACTCAAGTATTCCCTGACCCATATACATATAGTCCGGCATGTTGGCTCAAGACCCAGTCCAACCAAGCGCATCTGAAGCAAATGAACCGATGCTTGATCGCCTTTGGCCACGGTCGTCACATTTGCTCTGGTCAACACATTAGCATGGTCGAGATGACCAACTTGATTGCCACATTGTTTACCATATATGATCTCAAGCTGGCTAATGGTGGGAGGAACTACAGTTTCAAAAATTTGTGGTTCATAACTCAGTCAGGCCTTGAGGTTATTTTCTCTGAGGTGAAGTTGTAGATTCGAAAATTTATGATCAAGACCGAATCGTGCTCTTAGATTTGGATTACACCCAATGCATGGCCCCTTGACCCTTGAGCTGAGTTCTTTCCTCCTCAGAACCCGGTATAGTGTGAGTAGAATTGCGATAGGACAACAACTCAATCGTGGCTGATATGAAATTTCAAAGATAGCGAGTTTCTTCGTTCGCAGTATTTCATTTCGGAATTGCATACATTAGCATAGGGGTGCTCTGTTGCTACGAAGAATTAATCAAGCAACAGCGAGCTTTGTAAATGTTCTTTGCTGATAGATTTGAGATATTGTACAATATTAACCTAAATTATTAATATATAACAGGTTCTATTAAAGAAAAGAAACTAATTTGTAGATGCTCGTTTGATGCAAATGCCCCTAGAGACTTAAATTTTGATAAAATATAACACATGGAGGTTATTAGAGAGTATACACTGCAAAACTATAGGTCTTCGTCATGGTTACTTTCTCTTGCGCATGCAGGAAAAATATTTGGGTGCTGCTTCCGTTACTTCTGGCAAACATGTCTAGCCTGGACAAACAACTGAAAGGAGGCATTTCTTCTCCCATCCGACCAAGTCCGACTAGACGTCAGCAAGGTCGGCCTTTTCGCTATTGGCGACATTCGAACTCTCGCAGCTGTATCCCCTCCAGTTTCTCATCGGTAGACCAATCCGGTACATCTCGTCAATCTCCGCCACAGTCCGGCCCATGGTTTCGGGCAGGTAGAAATACGCCCAGATAATGGTGACGAGAACACAGCCTGCAAAGACGTACGCCGTCTTGACACCGAGGTTGGCCGCGTCGGCACTCATAATCTGCGGGACGGCAAATGTGGTGATGACGGCGGTGGTGTACGACCAGAATATTGACCATGCCATCGTCGGCTCGCGCAAGGCGGGCGAAGCAATCTCGGTGGGCAGAACAAAGCACCTGTCCATGGGCAGCGTCAGTGGATTCTATATTTGTTGCCAGTTGGTCCGACTTACAGCGACTGGAAAGAAACGGCGTTGAAGAACCCGAACAGGATGAAGACCGCGGCCAATGCCAGCCTTTGCGTCTCGCTCGTCAGGCCCGCGGCACCCAAGCTGCCGGCCGCGAGATTCAAGAGTAGGAGGATCGTGAAGCCGACTAGCGCCACCGGTCGGCGGCCGGCCTTGTCCACAAGGAACGGGCCGATCACTGTACCGAGGAACTGCAGACTAGAGATGATGACTGTAATCTCAAAGGGGTTCCCAACCCCGCTCGCGACGAGTATGACGGTTGCGTATGTCAAGATTAGGATCTGACCGCCAACCTGGGACGCGGACAGGATCGCGCCGGCGCTCAAGGTGCGCTGCAAGTTCTCCCGGTCCAGGATATGCCAGAAGTTTGACGCCTGCGTGCGCTCGTCGGCGGCCTGGTACATGGAGATTTCGGTATCGACCATGTCGGCTCTGTTGTTGCGAAGGGTCAGCAGGGTGCGCCGCGCAGCGTCTAGCCTGCCGTGCTGGATGTCCCAGACCGGGGACTCTGGAATTAGAAAGGTGAGGAGACACAACCCTACTGGCACGGCCGCCTGTATGGCCAGGGGTATCATGTATTGACGCTCGTCCTTAATCTTCTCCGTGCCCCAGACGACCGTGGTCGCGAGGACGCCGACGGCTGCAACGCCTGCGAAGCAAAGACCAATGGCCCTGCCGCGAAAGTCGGCGGGGACAAATTCGGCCAAGTACAGAGGGGCAGTGGTTGTCAAGATACTAATCCCGACATCTACGTTAAACGATTAGCCAAGGTGTCTTGAAGTCTTCTTCACCAGGGGCTGTTTGCGCACAGTTCCAGAAACGACCGACGACCAAGGCGGCCATGTTTGGCGCAAAAAGCTGCAGGAATGAGCCGGGCGTGCATAGAAGGCTATAAGCAGCTATCATGGTCTTCTTGCGGCCCAGGCGCCGCATTCCCGCGGGCGCGATGAAGGTTCCTATCGCTGCGCCGACAAGGGGCACAGGGGTGAGAAGGTTTAGGTTCCGGGCCTGCCTCGGGAGCATGTCAGAGAGCTGCAAGTCGATACTACGGTGAAGTTGGACGACTTCTTACGGTAAAGGTGAGCCCGGGGCCTTGGTACTTTTGGATGAAGAGGGGCAGCTGAACCAGTGGAGCAGCAAAGTTATTATCGTAGCCATAAAGCCCCATGGACAGGCCGATGATGACCACTATAGAGAGGGCGATTAGCATCTTCTTATCCGCATTCCCCTTCCTTATGACGGAAGCTGGGACTCACTATAGCAGAACGCTGACCAGGTTAGCCATCCTTTGGTATTGTTGATATCATGTTCTGGCTCAGAAACATGTTCCGCCCGGGCTTCGGAAGCCGACTGAGACTTTGCAAGGGACATGGCCAATAAGCTTGGAGTGAGTAGTTGGAAGAAAGTTGGAAGAAGTGCCTTGCAGGTTTCGTTGCAAGACAGACGAAGAATGAAACCCTGGGATCCTGGGGAACCTGGCTCTGGTTATAATTCCTCCGTAATCCCCAGGTTTTCATGCAGCTGGCAGGCAGCTTTGCTGTAAAACAATTTGAGTTCTCCGTTGCCCCTCAGAAATACATGTATGTGGTTAGGTTACCCAAGGGTTGCCCAAGGGCTAGGCAACTTGGGGAAAACCCAAAGTGGTAAGGTAAAGTCAGTCCTAGATCATGGATCACGGGACGCATGACATGACTAGATGAGAAAGTCCCCATTGAGAAATACACCGGTTTTAGCATCGACGTGACTCAGTGCGACCCACCACTCATGCCGCCAAGGGAAAGTCGACCAAGCTCAAAAGAAACAGTGCCTGTTGATTTTAACACCCAGCATCAGCACCTCTGCAGTAAAAGTGAAAGCTAGATTGTGTGTAATTTCATATTTTGTTTCTCATTCACAAAATGACTGATGTTGATGGTTCGCACGTGGACGCGGCAACGCTCCAAGCCATTGCCATGGCTCTGGGGATGGATCCAAACGCAAAGCTCGCGCAGCAGAAGCCTGACAACAACTTCCTGCAGGTACATATTTTCAAGATAATCATGTCACAGTGAATGTGCGCTAACGAGATTGAAAAATCCAAGGAGATTGCGAGGTTGCCTGTCAACTTTGCCGGCATGCCCTCGGGCACAGACGTCGACGGAATGCGCGAATGGGTCAACAGTGTCATGGTAAAAGGGCCCCTAGCTAAGCACAGAGCCGATCTTGGCATTAAACTGCGCCGGCCCCCTCAAGAAGTGGGCAAGAACATCATCACCGTCAACGCTACGGATGGTGACGGCGAGTATGGGATCTGGGTGTACGAACCCACAGCCGCAGGAGCTCGACGGCCAGCTATATTGATGCTTCACGGCGGAGGTTGGATCCATGGCAACCCTGCCGGCGACGAAGGTGAGCACTATCTTCTATAGCCAAGTATGGGACACGCAAGCTAAGACTGCCAAGCACTTGCCCAAGTGTTCGCGTCTGAGCTGGACGCTGTCGTCTTCGGCATCGATTATAGGCTCGCACCGGAGTACCCATTTCCAAAACCACTCGACGACTGCACTGATGCTTTGCAATGGGTATGTCGCTTCTCTTTGCAGGCGATATTGATGAGCCCCTGGCTGAATGATTCGGCAAGGTAATTGACAATGCACCGACTTACAACATCGACATCAACCGGATTGGCGTTTGGGGTGCTTCTGCCGGAGGGAACCTCGCTGCGGCCCTCGCCTTGCGCTGCGCAAAGGAGGCACCCAGCTCCCAGAAGCCGGAGTTGGCCCTGGTCATCCTGGTTGTCCCTGTCACGGCGCATCCGGAAGCTGAAGCAAAATTCAGCCAGCAGAGGTCTCTCCCGGACAGCGAGAGTGAGCAGCAGTTTGCGGACGCGACCCCAGTCCCAGAAGCACTTGTTCAAGAGTTAGAGAAGCTATACAGTATGCCCCCACTTCTCGTAAATGGTATCAGTCTCCCGGCTGTTTTACTCACACATCTCGCAGACTTCTTCACCGGTGGTGTTTGCGACCCGCTTGACCCTTTGGTGTCCCCTTTGGTTACCGGACCTGTCCCACACCACCCTCGAACCTCTATCACCGTGGCGGCCTGTGATGGTCTGAGGGCTCAGGGCCAGGCCTATGCAACTCTGCTGCGATCATTTGGTGTAGAGGTAAGCGAGCAGGTCCTGCCGGGTGTTCCGCACGGGTTTACTATGCCGGTCAACGCCACCGTGACAAAGCGCTGGCATGAAAAACAAGTGGAAGAGTTTGCCCAAGCATTTGGGCTCTAGTTCTCGTCAATTGGCGGCATGTGAATGGGAACAGCCGAATTGTCTTTACCGGGCATGTGCTACTATTTCATTTACGTAAAGGGTATTTGATAGTCAGTCTGCTTAGCTAAAAGACTTGTCTCGATTTACATTTCTTTTTTCCGTCTCTTTAGAATTCTAAGTGACTGTTATCTAAAACCATAAGACTCGAGGCCTCAAAAGGCCCAAATTGTTGAAAATCGCCAAAAACAGGGGGCTGGATGACGGGAAACTGTCGAAACACCTGCTCCGTCTCTGGACTACTTGGTGCACCCTGAGAAGAGGAGGGCGTCGTCATGCTGTAGCGAAGTTCCCGGTCTTGAGGCGTCTCCATCATAGGTGGCACATCATAAGCAACCGAGAGGACCAGGTCCGCGAGAGTGAGCGCATACTTCCCTTCATAGTCTTCCTTCATCACCGCGCCGGTCAGCCCGCGGAGTGAGTCTTGGTAACCGCCGCCTGGCAGCTTCCAGATGTTGATGGCCAGCTCGGCGAGTTTCCCTAAGCCCACGATCCTCAGCTCGCCCTGCTTGAGGACGCATATCCACGACATAGCTACGACCCCCAGAGGCTCAATAATTGACGCGGGTGGCCTTTCTCGGCCGGCGCCCTCTTGGTAGCTGGCGAGGATCTTGCACGAGAGCTGCCATTGCCGGGTGACCATGACGTCGGCCGACTGGATCCGCGAATAGCGATGCTGCCCGAGGCTGGATAAGACGGCGTCGGATCCAATATTTACCTTGCTTATATCGTCGGCGTTCCTTGCTAAATGTATGCGCGTCAGACACTGGAGTAGCTGGCTGGCAACCTTGCCCAGTCTGTCACCGGTGTTGGCTCTGCCCATTCGATCCAGGAGGGTGTCTGAGCAAGTCGGTCGCTTCCTTGCATGCAGCCTCTTCTCCTTGCTTCCGTATATCGCCAGGGTGGCACACTCGGTGTTGTGAAGAACCTGCTCGACCCGCAACTTCCTTTGTTGCTCGTCGTATCCAGATGGCTCAACACGGTCGAAAAGGATTTGCGCTTCGTTCAGATGCAAAAAAGCTCGGCCGTGCTTTGCCAGCACGCTGTTGGCAGTAAACAATGCCAGAGAGCAGAAGACGGCATCCAAGGTCGCCGGGTCTGCAAAGTCGTACGCTTGTCGGGATGATTCAACTTCAGCTATATGCTGAGCGAGTCCGTCTCTATTCTGATGGTCCATGCGGTAGCGCGCGGCCGAGTTGACTAGTCGAATCGAGTAGAGTAACGTCCGCAGGTCTGGCACAGTCTCCCAGTTGGGCTCCACGGCCAGACGCGAGGCAAGCTCAGCGTAGGATACGATGGGGAAGATCAGATACGTCGTGTCGAAGAACTCGTAGATTGATTCCCAGATGTCGGCTACTTGGTGAGGCGCAGTTTCTTCAGATGGTCTGCTATCCAGGGGCCAGATCTGGCTCGAGGCCAGCTCGACACCATCCAACATTGCGTCCCCGCCAGTGAAATCTGGCGTCGCGATATCATAGTTGGTTCCATCTAACGCGGATGATGGGGTATACTGACCCCCTCCATATTGGCCGGAGATTTGTGGCTGTCCTAGATCATCTTCAATATATGGAGAGACCCTGCAAGTACTGAACAGCGATCTCGGCGTGGTTGGGAGGGTGCTGGTAGAACCGAAAAGTTGCTCTGAAAATGTATCCTGTGCTCTACGTATCTCCCTAGGGCGGGCTTCAGCACGTCGGGTCAGTGAGAAGGGAATACAGTCACACCCACGATTTTTTAGGCCGGCCGCGCTTGGCGGGAAGGTCGGTGCGGGTGCATTTCGACTTTGCGAGCCAGCACTGTTCACATGGGGTCGAGTGTCGAGGAGAGGAGCAAGACGGGGCTTGGCGAGCCTGGCACTGGAAACGGAAGATCAGGCAAGAGCGCATACTCGCTTGGACTACTAGAGCTCACCTTGATTTTAAGTCTGCGGCATGAATCGCAAGCCCGCACACTGGCGCCGCCATGAGGGCGCACTGCGGCATTGGGGAGGGAGAACGTGGTAAACATGGGCACCGTCGACAGCACGAGCTGCTGATAGCTACATGCAGCACTGGTGGTTCTTCTCACGGCACGACTCTGCGTGAGGTTTCTGGAGGCATGTCACAGGTGATTATGGTGAAAAAGGACGGTCCCTCGATTGGCGTGTGGACTGTCCCCTCATTATTATCGCCTCATGTGGAACTGGCACCATCTGACAAAGATAGACTACTGTTGTACTAGCACTTCTCATAGACATGCCTTTTTCCGACTAGCCATATCTCATCACATGACCATGATTGTATCCGTCGATCAAATCGATGGTAAAAGGGATGGCCGAGATCAATCCCTACTACTCATGGTATCACATATTACGCACCCCATCAGAGCGACTTTGGATACGCAAACATTCATCCTCTATTATAAAAGAGAATGGACCCATACTCCTAATTCTAATATGCCCTATTAAGCCAGCCCCCATACTACTGGATAAAGATGGCCTCGTGGAGTTAGCCCCTCATTTCCAGCCTGTGTGCGGGGACGAGATGAAAATAACTTTCCCCATGGGGAATTCTCGATTTGGAATATTCCCCAGGCCATGACACTTGAGAGTGGGTGCCATGGTCTGCCCCAATACCAGTAGGCCAGCACCACTGAATTGATGCTGGCAGACTCATAATAAAACCCCCTCGCAAGAGGCAAGACCGCCGGGCTGATGCGTTGTCTCTTGACATTGCCATCTTGGACTACGGTACCCTTGCGGAATGCCTTCATCCGGGAAGCCAGTTTACACTGGGCGAAGACGCACCGTTTCCCATCCTCAGCTTGGACAACTAACCGGGCGAGTAGTTGAGCCGGCGGAATTCCCTGGCTTCTCGGTCGTCCAGTTCCGTTCAGTTCCTTACGCCACGATCCCCAAGCGCTTCTCGCCGTCGATTCTGTTGAAAGATATACCATCTAGCTTCGACGGCAGACCGACTCGAGACTTAACTAATTACGGCGCCGCATGTCCCCAGATTGGCGGTGCACACCCATCCTGGTGCGATCCGTATGGCGGTCCCTTGCAAGATGATCTGAATCTCGAATTTGACGAGTTCACCTGCCTCACGGTGTCCATCTGCGTACCCGAGTCGCAGCTGGTGTTGGCCACGGACACAGAACCTGCCCCGAAGCTACCGGTCATGGTCTATATCCACGGTGGCGGCATGTCCGAAGGCATTGGCCATGTCGACGGCCTGCACTCAAATGCACCCATCACGTCCTATGCGGCATCCATCTCGCAGCCCGTCGTTGCCGTCAACATTGGCTATCGTCTCGGCTGGTTTGGCAGCCTCGTGTGCGAGGATGTGTTGGACGCGTTTACCGCCAACCCTACGAGTCCCTACGGACCGTTCAACCTGGGCATGCAGGATCAGCGAAATGCATTCGCATGGGTTCGCGCATTCATTGGTGGATTCGGCGGCGACCCCTTAAACATCACGGCTTTCGCCGAGTCCGCCGGCAGCGCATTCCTCGCCTACCACATTTGCGGCTCTTCAACCCGCCTATTTGACCGAGCCATATTGCAGTCTGGCCTCATCTTTGGCAACGTTCCATTCGAGGTCAAGGAAGCCGAGTACCAGGCTATGCTGAAGCACCTCGAGATTGACAAGGAGACTGCGGCGGAGAGGCTGGATGCTCTACGCCAGGTCGACGCGCAGACCCTGATCATGCTCCCTGGCTGCCACATGACGCCTTATGTTGGCCCTGTCCCCGGTATCAGCACCGAGGCGTCACTTTTCTCCAGAGGTACGCCTACTGTTTTAGACCAGATGGACCTCATCGCCAGTTGCGACTGGTTGGGCGATGTGATGATCGGCGATGACTTTTGGGAGGGCCAGCTGTTCTTCCCTCTGTTGCAGGCCTTCGACCAAGTTGAATTTGTAGAGACGGTCCGGTCACTCTTCCCCGCGCCAGAGGCAGAGGCACTGCTGGCCGCATACCAGCTACCGACGAAAGATCGGCACCGCGGCGCAGTGCAAGTCTCGCTTCTCCTAGGCGACCTCATGTTCTCCGTCCCGTGCCACGAGCTTGGTAAGCGCCTGGCAGACCAAGGCCAGGGCAGGAAACGGGACGTCTATCGATACTCGTTCTGTCTCTCCAACCCTTTCCCCGGTAGCATCTGCGGCCTTGTCCCCGGCCACCACTTTGTCGAGATTCTGTTTCTCTTCTTGACCCTGCAGGACCGGTACCCAACTCACCGCAACGAATGGACAGCCCGCCAGGCCCGAGAGACGGCACGTCGGTGGATAAGCTTTGCGAATGGCCGTGCCCCGTGGGATCCCTGCTTCACCGATGAGATAACTGACGAGGACGAGTCCAAGATTGCCATCTGCGATGACCTGTCGGGGTGGTCGGTGCGTACAGTCAAAGAGGACGAGGAGTTGAGCAAGAAGGACCCCTGGGGTGAAAGGAGATATGCCGCGTGGAGAGAAATCTCCCGCGCTTTGGACTCGTTGAGAAACGGAGCTGGTGACACTGCAGACAGAAACCACAGACTCACCATGACGAGGCTGCGGTTACTGCAATTCGCGTATGGTAGTGATGGGCTACTAAAAGTGTCCGGATTATAGCTATATACACCAATATTCATTATGGTTGTATTATCTATCTCGTCGAGGTTTTCCTATAGCTAATAGCTCTATTTATGAGTACTTGATATAGTTAGTGATAATTATAAAGAGCGTGTTAATATACAGCATAAGATCGGCGACTACGCTACACAGGCTCTTGGAATAAGGTATATTCGGAAATCGGTAGAGGACCGGTGTCAGATATAGTTCCTTTCATTCCTCAGTGCACGCATTCCAGGCACATAAAGAGTATATAACTTCTAGTCTACCGCCTTTGTTCCAAACTAACACCGCCTTAATACACCGTCCGCTCTGAAGATCCTCCTTGGCCTGGGCCAAATCTTTAAATGAATACTTCTTAACTAATTTATCGACCGGTAATTGACCGTTTTTCCACAGTTGAATAAGACGGGGAATAAACTGTTACCATTTGTTAGCTTATCTTGGTAGTGAAAATGACAAAAAAACAAAACAAGGATAAGATGACGTACCTCCTGAGGAACCGAATCGCCTTGGTGAGTTCCAACATAGCTGATACCCTGCGCGATATACAAGGCTGGCGTGATATGAACCTGCTTGTCTACAGACGGAGCGCCGACGGTGGCGGCAATTCCACGTGGGCGAACACAGTTCAACAGCGAGTCTTGGATTATGGTGATGTTACCCGTCGTATCCATTGCAAGATCTGCACCAAGTCCTCCGGTCAATGCTTTGATCTCCGCGACGGTGTCGGCCACATCTTTTCCGTTGATAAGATGAGTAGCACCAAACTGCTTGGCGAGTTTGAGCTTAGAGTCGACAATATCAACAACGATGACCTTTTCAGCAAGGGTGGTACGTGCTGCCATAATAGCGGCCATCCCCACTGCTCCTGCACCGAAAATAACAACCGAGTGGCCTTTCTCGGGCTTGAGCACGTTGAGCATAGCTCCAGCTCCAGTTTGGATTCCGCAGCCTAAAGGAGCAAGCAGTTCCATCGGAAGGTCATGGGGAACAACTACTGCGGAACTGGCTCTGACGATAGCCTTTTGGGCAAACGTGGACTGCCCGAAGAAGAAGGATGAAACTGGCGCAGCAGAACCGTCCTTCCCCCTTGGCAGGACCGTAGAGAGATATGGACGACTGGCGTCTTCTCGAACTCCTGTGAAGTTGTTCGTCCACAGGTTTTGACAATAAGGCACAAGGCCACTATTGCAGGTCGTGCAGCGTCCACAGGCACTATACGTTAGCAGGACGTGATCGCCTGGCTTGACATGTTTCACTGCAACGCCAACCCCTTCCACCACGCCAGCACCTTCATGGCCACCAACGAATGGGAAAGTCATGGGGAAGAGACCCTGGAGGAAGCAATTTCAGTTGTGTCAAACGTATAGTGTATCAAAAATTCTCGGGCTACTCACATTGCAAGCGGAGAAATCGGTCTGGCAAATACCAGTAGCAACTAATCGTACAATAATCTCATCACTACGCAGGTCACCGCTGATAATTACTTGCTGTAGTTCGTAGTCTGAGCCCTTGGAGGGGCAGACATACATTGAGACAATTTCAGGCATTGCTTCCCGGTTAAAAAATGTGGTGTAGGACAAGAGAAGGCTAGAAGATTTTCGTGATAGGAAGAGCCAGCAACTGAACGCCTGTGATATTTATTCATTGATGAGATATACGGAGAATTTAGTGGCTCCACAACACGAGCCACCCCATTAGCAACACTTGATGTAAGCGTCGGCCGAGTCGTAAAATTTGCGGGACATGCCAACTGTCGGGGAGAGTGGTATGTTTGAGCGGGCACAATGTAACGCCCGAAAGCCGGACCGCGCGGGGCGGTAGGCACACAGATGGATATAATAAGATTTTGAACATAGCCTAAGTCCATTGAGTCATTTGTTTTTCTGGGCCCTTTTATGGCCCTTTTGGAAGCATTCGCGCGGTAGAAAGATATGCGCACCTCTAGCTGGCATCTAGAGGTGCCTCGCTGTGACCGTGGACGCGAGAAATCTAAGCTGGGCAAGGGCCGCGTGCGGAAAAATAGTGAAAATTCCCAAAATAAGCTGTGACTGGGATACGTGATAAGCTGGTTCCCTCCAGTGAAGGTGCATAACGTTCATCACACGGCGGTCTTGGGCTCAGATGGGGAGATGGGGTTGGGTGCAGCCAAACTTTTCTACATCTAATTCATTCATTTTAAACATGAAGAGCGTAAAATCATAGCAACGTCGTGCTTTATCCCATCAGCTCGCAGCCTAATCTAGCGCTACCCTAACGAGCTTTTTATTAACAAATTCGTTGAAGCCAATGTAGGACAGCTCTCTGCCGAAACCAGAGTTCTTAACTCCGCCAAAGGGAATATCTGGACCCGAGTAAGCCGATCCATTGATGAATACCATGCCTACATCCATCTTCTCTGCGATCAACTTTGCATGGGGGATGTCTGAAGTCATTAAGCATGCTCCCAACCCAAAGCTAGTAGCATTGGCAAGTTCGATGGCAGCAGCCTCGCTTTCCACTACGTATACACTCAAAATGGGGCCAAACGTCTCCTCTTGGAAAACCGGGTTGTTCGGCGCAATATCCGTAAGAACCGTGGGCTCCATGTACCAGCCGGGTCGGTCGATTTGGCCTCCGCCATATGCCACCTTTGCACCAGCAGCTCTTGCCGACACCACCTGTTCAAGCAAACCCTGCAGAGCCCTCTCGGAGGAGATTGGTCCGAGGGTGGTCGATGGATCGCTTGGATCACCTGGTTTGAGTGAAGCGAACGCGATTACTACAGCCTCAGTAGCATGACGACCTCTCTCCGCGCCAATGACAATAAGTCTCTTGACGGCGGCACATCCTTGGCCCGTGTTGAACATTCGAGAGCTTACTGCGGTAGCGACAGCTTGATCCAGGGGGGCATCGGGAAGAATAATGAGCGCGTCGGAACCTCCCAGCTCAAGCACGGCTTTCTTGACATTGCACCCAGCGCGCTCAGCGACAGCGGCACCGGCTCGAGTGCTGCCTGTAAATGTGACTCCACGAACCCTAAAGTCGTCCAATAGACCTCCCAGCTGTGCGACATTGGCGAATATATTTGTGTAGACACCTTCTGGAACCCCAGCGTCGACAAATAGTTGCGCAAACTCGAGGGAACACTCTGGAACACTGGGAGCAGGCTTTGCAATTAAGACATTTCCAACCATGAGCTGCGGCGCAGCGACACGAGCCAGTTGAAGATACGGAAAGTTCCAAGGCTCGATGGCAAGAATGACGCCGACAGGCTCTGACCAGATTTCACACCCTGGGTTAGATGCGACAACCTCTGGCTGAAGGAGCTTTTCCGCCTCGGCTGCAAAATATTCGAACATGTCGACGCACCAACCGATCTCGAGCTTCAGCTCGATAATCAGTTTGCCAAGTTCTCTAGCAGCACATTGGGCGAGCTCATCAGCCCGTTCTCGCATGAGAGCGGCCACTCTTGCCATTAGACGGCCTCGTTCGGCAATTGGCAAAGGACGCCAGACATTCTTGTACGTGTCACTAGCCTTTTGAAGAGCAGCCTCGACCTCAGTGTCAGATAATTCGGCAAAAGTTTGAAGGTGCTCGGCGGTCGCTGGATTATAACTCTGAAACTCGCTTTTAGTGGCCATGGTGGTATTTGGAAGATCGGACGTTACGTTCTTGGTGGTAGAAATAATGGCAAGCCAGTACGTATAAAACTCTGCTGTCTTTCCAGTATGCAGCAGTAGACCCCTTCCTTGATATATGTCTATTTCTTGACCAAAGGGTCGAAGTGACCACCCATCTTACTAATTCTGCTGGGTCTCGATAGGTTGCATACATTGTCAACGCCGATGCGCGAAATGCGGCCGTGACCGAAAATCCGTACATCTGCCGCCGAGACGTTGACCCGTGACTATGAGAACACACTAAGTGGAGGCATGCCATTAGTTAATTGCTTACACATTGAGAGTATTTCGATCAAACGCATGCTTAACCTTATATGGAAGCTTCTACGCATAAGCTGAGCTAGGTACCTAGTACGCATGCCGGCAGGCCCCGTTTCCATCGTGTTGGGAAGTTGGGCATAAACGCCCTTCAAGGGCCCGTTTGGTATCTACGTCTCCTTCAATCTCTTGGTTAAGCTAAGTCATTCAGATGGCGGTGTGATGGGCTGATTCCCTACCAACGACAGCCATTACGATCAAGCAAAGCAAGGCCCTGCCCACAGAAAATGACCATCACTCTGCCATGTTTAATTTCGGCAGCTAACACTCAAACTTCACATCGGGAGCGCAGTCTTGGTATAAGGTAAGCGCAAGTCGAAGTGACGAGGAAATACCGAGTGGACCGGAAGATGACTCAAGCTTACTTAAACCTGGAATTCAGATTGGCAGGCAATCCCTCGACATTTTCCACGGTTAAGTGATAACTAACTAGATGATAAACCCCCGTCGGTTCGCTTACATCCCGAGACCGACGCTTACCCCCATCTCGCCTATGCATGCGGACCTCCACTGCGGTTTCTCATGTACTTCCAGGGTGCCGAGATGAGGGGACCTCGTGATATTGCGAAGATCGGCACACAATTTGGAAAATAGTGAGGGTAATACTGGGCCGACATTAAAAGGATCCTCGGCCCCGAGTAGAGTCAGCCGAGTCCGTCAAAACATGCACATGTCTGCCCTCCGTCAAACAAGTCTCAGCACCAGTTTTCTGAACCCGCTCCACCAACGCCTACCATGCCAGCGTTAGATCGCTTCTTAGATCTACGTCGTGATCCGGCCTCGGCTGCGGATGCCGGTCCTAACATCAGCTTGGCCCCTAGAGCGATCCGGTCTTGCCAGCCATGTAACCGCCGTAAAGTTCGCTGCGATAGGAGAGAGCCATGCTCCGCTTGTCAAAAGACAGGAATAAGATGCATCTACCTACCGATAGGCATCCAACCTCCACGCGGCATCAAGAGAGGGCTGAAGGCCGGTATGGTTGCAAGGATTGCTGAACTGGAGCAGGCATTGAGCATTGTGACTACTGCAAGGAAGGATGGCCTCCTGTCTGTCTCATACCTCGATCAACCGCAAAGCGCCCGACCACCAGATCATCAAGCCCAGCTCACATTAAGTCACCTGCCCCATGAACGGCAGGACGCATCTGGGGACCATATCCACCAAGCTGATATCCTGCTCCAAGAAGGTGCGGCAAGTCGTTACTTTAGTGATGATGTTTTATCAAGAGTCGTCAATGAAGAGCGCAATCATTCGCGCACTGCATTGACAGTATCGCCTGTCAAGATAAGCCCTCTTTTCATGAAGAGCTCTTCGCCCTTCAACCCTCTAGGGATACTGTCCGTGCCCGGCACGCTTCATCCCCCATATGGTCTTCATCCGGCCAAGAGTGTAGCAGCTTTCCTATGGAGACAATATGTCGAAGTTGTGGAGGAATGTGCAAGCTGCAAGATACTTCATGTTCCCACGGATGAGATCATCGTGTTCAGCACCATCGAAGATCCTTCTTCGGCTTCAGCCGAGAACCTTGCACTGTGCTTCGCTATATACTTCGCTTCCTGCGCTTCTCTAGAAGCTCGAGAAGTGGAAACAATATTGCATCAAGATGGCGTCCAAGGCGCACTAGCCCTGAAACACGGCTTTGAGCAGGCGTTGGCCCACTTGAATTTCTTGGACATGCCCTCAGATACAACTATCAAAGCACTGACCGTTTACATCGGTGCATTGAATATTCAACATCGAGGGAAAGGTACTTGGATTGTCAACGGTCTCGCCATGCGTGCCGCTCGCTCGCTCGGGTTTCATGTCGATGGTGGGCGTCTGGGGATGCCACCTTTCCGTGCAGAAATTCGACGTAGGATATGGTGGTGCCTCAATGTCTTTGAGAGACGCGCCCATGAAGACTACGGTTTGCCGAGCGCATGTGATAGCGTCCGATCTCCTTCCGTTGACCTACCACTAAATGTTAATGACGAAGACCTGTATCCAGATATGGATAGCCTGCCACAGCCACGGGAGGGGTGGACGAGCATGACACCCACGCTCATCAATATTGAGGCTTTCACCGCTATCCGAGAGTCTACTGCCAACTCATCGGCGGAAAGCCCTCAGGAAGATGTCCGGCAGCAGATCATGGCGCGCGGCAGAGACGTTGTCAACAAATACATCCAGCACGCCAAACTCGTCGTGCCCCGTCAGCGCCACATGATACTCATCTCACGGTTTGTGCTGCGAAAGCTGGACTTCGATTCACGGTTGAAATGGCAGATTCGAAGATCTGGGACATCACCCGACCAATTTATAACGGAGGAGAATATGGCCGAGGCACTTGAAGTCATGGATCTCGTTCGTTCCCTACATACCGATGAGTTGCTAAAGAAGTACGCCGTTTCGTCCAGGGCCTATACTCAGTATAACATCAAGCTCTATATACTATATCATCTTTTAATTAGGCCGCTTAGCCCAAATGCTGAGCGCGCTTGGAAAAGCATCGACGATCAGGTGGCTCCTTGGAATGGTTTTGATGCGGAGATCGTGGGCCCCAAAGCTGAATTTCTTCAAACACTGGCCACTAGGGCTAAAGAATTTAGGGTTAGAGCTTTAACAGAGCAGGCGACGAGTTTGGGAAACGAAGAGGCTATGACTATCAATGGGCATTGTGAACTTGCGAACGGTCATCTAGGTGACGTGGGCGCAGACGACAGTTGGCTGGGGCACCTTAATTTATCATCGATCATTCAGGGGGGTTCCTCGATGACGCTATATTACAACAGCTGGACTGGACAGCTCTTAGTAGTAATCAACAGGCTAGTGCTTTAGAGACTTTGTAGTGGTATAAGGTGGTTATTCACATAACGAATGGCTTGGAACGATCAAAATCTAGACTTTTGTCCATTTAGTCGATATTGCTATCGCCTTGTTGTACTGACTTATTGCTTACTTGTGCGTTTGGTGACATACACCGCCTTAGTAAACCAACTTTATTTATGTCTGCCCAATTTACACTTGTAATCTGTTTCAAGGCATAGATCCTGACTGACTTAATTTTTTCTCACATAGTGTAGGTAGGATAATGCTGACCGGCCGCAGACTCCTCTCTTTCCATTCTACCGATGGCTAATATTCATATTGCTTATAGTGGAGGCTTTTGAGATGTCTAGTTTCAAGTATGTCCGCTCTATATCCCGCTCTCATGCCCGCTTGACAAGGTGTGTTTTCCGCTGGTCCATCTCGGCTGGGCTTGTGGATTCAGTAATGCTAGCTTTAATGCAGAGCTGGTTAGATGTCTCCTCTCGCTGCCTACTATTACGTGATGTGGATTAAGTTAAACCCATGGCTAAACGCGAATCTATGGGCCACTTGGAACTTTGTACTAGTGGATGCTAAGAACTTGGTATATATAAACGTGGGAGCGGACTCGGGAGCGGACTTGTGAGCGGACGCAAGCGGGTGTCATTTTAAACTATGTTTGTGCTGTGGAGCTAGCATTCAGAATGGGTCTAATGTCGTGGGTCGGGAAAATAGCTTACCCCTCTTCACAAACCCCTTCCTACCCTAGAGCTCGCACTCCATACCCTTTCTAAATTATTACCAAGACATTTAATCACTTTTGGTCTACCTTATAGCCTGGGAGTATACTATTTATTGTAAATAATATAAGCCTTAAGCTATATTAACTTTAGGTGTTGATTTTATACAAGAGATCCCCTTTTCTGGCTAAAAATCTTAGTACCAAAACCAAATGTTCGAAGAGATCGCTGGTACAAGCTTTTTTTTTGTACTTCTATATACACTCCTAGTGGCGAGTCGTTCGAGCTCTATTCCTAGATCCCATAGTTGGGGTCGATCCGAGCATATATACAATTATTCTTCACTGTACCTCCCTGCTTATCGCCCTGTTCAGAGCAGTTGCAACTGTCCATGGGTACTTTAAAGTATCGCATACACTCGTCATGCGAGAATGTCCACTTGCAGCCTTCAAACACTTCAAACGCGATGATAAAGTGATAGTTCCCGGGAGGTGTCTTCTTTGCTTCCTTGTAAAAGTCGGAGAACACGGGACCCTTCTTGTCATCGCCAAGGTTCCGGCAGAATGACTCCGCGGCAGCCTCGATCTTTCCATACGAGGATGTTTGACCCGAGTTGTAGCACATCTTCTCGTTCTTGGATGGGTCTGGTGCGTCGAGGTTGACGTCTGGGTTGGCAAAGCCGTTCAGCCACGCGGCAATGGATCCTTGCTCGGGGTCGATGGCCACATAGTCCGCACGGCCGCTTGTCGTCAGCTTGGCGTACTTGATGTTGGCACCCGATGTGCCGTAACCCTCTGCGACCTCACCGCCGTCTCGCCAGGTAGGCTTCTTGGGGTAGTCGGTGAACCAGACATGGACTCGGCCGTCCAACTTTCGGGTCCAGACATAATCGGCTTTGCCATCGCCGTTGATATCGACTAGCTGAATCTCACCAAGAGATTGGCCAATACCGGACGCATCTGCGTCAGGGAGTGGCTCATACTTGTTTCCCTTGTTGTCAGCGCTGTATATATTCCGGTATATTGTTGTATCGCCATTGTCTTTGAGATAAATGTAGTCGTCTCGCTATGGAGACACGCAAAGTCAGCTCCTGGTCTGTATTGAAGAGTTTGGAAGAGCACTCACCCCGTCGCCATCGATATCAGCAATTCGAACTCTATGTCCAGGTCCAAGGCCAGGAGCAATTTCTCCAATTAGTTCAAACCTCCAGCCGTATCTTTCAGTTCCCTTGTCCTCGCCCTTGTTTAGGTAGGCTTTGAGTGCACCAGTCTGGGGATCTAGGTCGAGGTAGTCATCGTATCCATCACTGTTAGCAAAAGAACATTAGCCATCACCATTTATCGCGAGTACATACAAATAACCTACCTATCGATGTCTCCCTAGACTACTTGAGAGGTGGGTGCCGCCCCGGATGTAATTGGGTTGCCCGCATTCAGCGGGCTCCAGCCCCAGCCGAGAGGATCAGCGGAGTTGGTCCCTTTGTTAATGCTGCGAGGAATAGGAGACGCCAGTTGATAAACAACGCCTCGGGGAAGGGTGCGGTAGAACATGAGCTCACAACACTATCGGGCTGCCCGACTTGGGATCATGCCGCACATAGTCATCAAGGCCGTCGCCGTCCACGTCGGCAAAGTGGATGCCATCTCGCCTGATGTTATCCTCCGCGCTTCCACGGTTGTACCAGACAAAGAGAGCGCCATGATCTCCGATGAAAACGTAATCATCCTTTCCATCGCCATCCATGTATGCCAGGCGAATCTCGCTGGGCTTTTTGTGGATTCCATTAGCAATGGTCTTTGCTGGGCCTTGGTTCACATAGATGGGAACGCCCTCCCTTTTGGTTGGCTTATTAAGGAAACCGGTGAGGCCGCCGTCGTTGACCCAGATTAAATAATCTCGAGCGCGATAGTCACAGTAAAACATAAAACGGGGATCCGGGGTGAAGAGTAAGTTCATACCATCGCGTCTATCGCCATTCATCTGAGAAAAACTATTATCAGCTTTGTTCCAGTCACGATGAAAAAGGCGAAACTCACATCGGCAAATACCAATTTCGAATGTCACTAACAGCTCCTGTAGCAATGCCACCCATGGCCTCAAAGAGTACATCTTGTCCTCCGGGTGATCCTATATTCATGTGGTATTTGAGAGACCCGCCTTGTCCGATGTACACGTAGTCGGCCCTGCCATCGCCGTTGATGTCCGGGAAGCGTAAGGTCTTGAGGTTGGCGTGGGGCACACCCGACGCAATTTGACCGCCATCGACAAACTTCCATCTGTTGTCCCACTTGTCGTCTGGGCCGCAGTTCCACCAGATTCGTACCGATCCGTCTTTCTCATTGACGACCATGTAGTCGTCCATCTGAAAAATATGTTAGCCAAGGATCATGTTATTCTCTGAATTGCTGGGGTAACCTACGCCATCGGCGTTCATGTCCTAACGGTAGAGATTGTTAGCTTGAATTGGAAGCAAAGAAGAAATACTATCAGAGAGAAACGTACAGCAAGGTATACTGTCTTTGATGGCCCTGCGCCACTACCAATGATACTGTTGTTATTTCCGGCTGGTGACCAAGGCTTGGGGAGATTATTGAGCCAGCATCGAATCTCTCCATTGTTAGGATCTACGAAGACATAGTCTGTTCATCCCAGGGCGTCAGTCTTCTCTTGTCTATACCATACGAGAGTACCTATAGGATAAAACTTACCCGCTTTTCCATCACCATTCATATCATGCAACTGGACGTAGCGGTTCTCCCAGCCCAGACCAGAAGCAACCTCCCCTTGCTCTACCCAATTTTTCTTGTACTTCCAGTCACCGTTGTGGCCTATGCTACCGATAGCAATTTGGCCAGCCCCTTTCCACTGGGGATTGTCCGGGCACGAGGCGCTCCTCTTCTGACTGCCCGTCGCCCAGTCGATCGTATTTGCAACAGTCTTTTTGGATGTGACCTGGATGGGGCTTTTGCCCCAATTGGGTGCGGGTATGTTTTTGTCGATGCCACCGTTCGCACCACCGGCACCATCGTCACGGCTCGGATCGGATCCCTCGGGATCTTTGATCGAAACCTTGGGGATCTGGCTGATGAAGCTGTACCAGTAATCACCCATAATCTTGTACCCGTTGTTCGTCGGGTGGATGCAGTCTTGGAGATCGCTCGTTGAGAACGAGAACGACGTAAAGTCGACGGCAAGCACGTGTTTCCCATCGCCCTTGCGTGACTTGACCACCTCCGGGATCAGCTTTTGGAACTCCTTGGTGCGGGGTGATTGATAGTCGTTGCAGGTGTTGATGATCATCGCGACAAGAATGGTCGCGTCGGGGCATGTCTTGATCACCTTATCAATCAGCTTGCCCAGCCGTTCGGAAGCCTGCTTGGGGTCGTTTCCTTCAGTAGAGGTGCTACCCTTGGGGTGCATATCCTTGGTCCCTGGTGCTAGGAGAATGACATTTGGGCAGTGCTCTAGCGAGGACCCAACATTGTCCGAGATGTACTGAATCGTCTTTCCGGACCAAGCTGCCTATTCCCACAACAGTTGCATTAGCTGAGTGCTTGGATATAACCCCCGGGCTTGAACTCACAAAGTAGCCGTCATCCATGGTACCAATCGTTTCTGTACCAGAGAAGACAACCTGGTTTTCTACAACGAAAGCCCTTGGTTAGCCTCGGTTCGCCGTGCGAGGGTTCATACGAGTGAATTAGGTACCCACTTGACAAATTGTCTCTTAGTTGCCTCCGGTATCCGTCCCCACCACCTCCCTTCTGTTCGCTCATGAGACCGACGGTGATAGAGTCGCCAACGGGGAGGATGCGGAGCTTAGTGCAGCCACCGATTTCTTTTCCGGCTTCCGTTTTTTTGTATTTCAATATATACGATCCTCCTCCGTTAGAAAGCGGGCAAGAGGCCATAGGTTCCAAACTCCGGATTCGGTTTGATATCTTGCTCCCGGATGTGTCTGTTCGTGATCTCGAAAAGGACCAGGTTCGCAATAAGCTTGTGGAGCAGGACTTGAGGGTGAAATACTCTCCCGTACCTGAGATGAGTGAATTAGTATCAAGGAACAAGTTTGAAAATTTGCAGGGATGAAGGGGCGTTCTTACCCGTCAGGCAACAGGTTAGGCCATTCGATAAAATCGGCAGCCTTCACGTCTTCTTGGGCAATGAACGTATTTGATTCTTGTATAAATTTCGACTTGTCGTCTTCGGTGACCTTGTCGTGATGCGCAAGCTGGATCACAGGTTCTAGGTATTCTACGACCCTTGCAAATTCATTTATACTACCGCCAAAAGTGCCATTCATATGGGGATTGACGCTTCGTTTCCAGGAATTCGAACCAAACAAATCTAAGGCACCAAGCTTCCAAAACATCAACTGAGGCCTGTTGCAGAAGAATGTCAGTGCATTGGACATCCCGACCGACCACAATACGTACATACCTATGATTAGACTCTTTTGTACTCTCGTCCACACCCGCCTCGCAGACTCGCCTGTTATACCGCTGAACGAGTTGGTCGTAATTAACAAACTGGACTTTTGGCCCGGCTGTTTTTACAGCTTGCTCCTATCGTGGTGCGGCTTCTGGTCAGGATTCAAAGTTCGGTATAGGTAGTCAAAAGTGATAAGGGAGGTTGTGTTACAATCATTGAGTTCACGCGATCGCCCAGGCCGTTCAGCTCCAAACGACGGTTGTAGCCAAGGTATTCGGGCTTTTGGAACGCGTTATACGCTTTCTGTCGCAGGATTGCATTGGTTAAATCTCACAATTAAGCAGACGTCAACTTTGGATAAGGGAAGCTCACAATCAGCCATGTTTGCCATGTGACCTTGCCGGAATCGGTGTCAAGAGTGTCGCTGAAGAACTTTGCATATCTAGCGTGTGGTATTAATTCGCACAGTTCTTGAATGAAACAGCAATTAAAAATTGGACAACGTGCTTACCCAGTATAATAGATCACGCCACTGTAGACGTTGGTCAATTGTTAGTCAGTGCTATTAGACAATTTATTATTTTCAGGCAGCTCTTGACCTACTCGGACGCGAGCTTTTTCTTGGCAGCTTCAATGGTAGCTGGGAGCTGGGAGCTGAACCAGGGGCTGTTGATAAGTTGCATCGAAGCATCAATCTGGCCCTCGCAGCCGCGGCCGTACTTTTCAAAATCAAGCGATTCGGCCCAAGGCTCTTTCTTCAACGTGGCCATCTTGCATATGGCGACTTGTGTAGCGTTGAATGCAGCCCATTGGTATATGCACTGATTTAGGACGTTGGTAAGCTCCACGTCGTTGCCACCTTGGAGCAAAGTGTTAGAAACGGACCCACAGTTGGTGTGAGAAGCCAAGGTTATGACTTACCAGCAGAGAGCAAGATGACTTGCTGGGGAAATCTGTTTATCAATTACATCCTGTGTCGCGGCACCGGAGCTCGACTCGAACTGGAAGCTTCTCATTTCTGGAGGTCCGAGCCTGGGGCCTTGGTTGATTAGCCAGGGGTAGGATAGATCATATCTCCGACAGTTCCATTCTGTTACGACAATGATTTGTGATTAGTTGGCCTAATTGTTGTAAAAGTTGTACATGAATTGGCCCAACTGGTATTTACCATGATAGCTTCTTTCAAGCGGAGACCTGGAACCGATACCCGCGGAGTACGAGTCTCCCACAGCGGCCATCTTTTTGAGAAAGTTAAGACCATCGGCGTCAAAGTCCACCGTGTCCCTTGGGAGCAGACCTTTGACAGGCATGGAAAGAAGTCGATATGAGGTGCGATCCGCAAGTGCCTGGGCAGCAAAGCGAATCGCGCCTGCTAAGCAGGCTCCCAAAAGTTTAACCATCTTGATCGATTATAGTTCCAGGTAGCCAATGCGTCTGGCAGCCGATGGGGGAAGAAAGTAATAAGAGAGCCTGGGAATGAGAGATCACAGAAAAAACGGGGAAAGCAGAAGCTTTTCCCTACCATTGATCAGACGTCTCTCTCTTCGTAGTTCCGTTGCCAACAACAGACCCAAGGCACGATTCTGCCTCGGGAAACCTCGGTGACCATGTCTGACTAGTGTCAATCATTCCACATCAAATGAACGTTTGGAATCAATGTATCATGCGGATGGGTAAGATTCTTTTCGGGCATATGCGGCTTACGTGCGGCCTCGTCCGTGTCACCCACCTTGCGCATCATACTTAGAGCTCTTATAATTATTATTATTAAAAATACTCTTAGTATTAGACTTATTAGAATATTCTAAGTCTAGATTAGGAGGTAAATATATAGTAAGAGCTATACTATAGTCCTACTATAATTTTAAAGTAGTAAAAATATAAATATTAAAGAGTTAGGAAGTAATTATAATAGAAAGGAAAGGAAAGAATAATATAGAAAATAAAGAGCCTATTAGAAAGAGAGGGAAGTGATTTTAGAAAGGGAGGAAAGAATAGGAGTAAGTATTTATAACGGTTGGGTTACTTATACTGGACGGGGGTCTAGGGTAAGTCAGAATATAACCAAGAGTATTATTCTGAGTAGTATAATCAGGTTATTATAGGCTATATAATATAATTTACTATTAATATATAAGTATTATAGAGCTAGTAATAATAGATATATAGATAATATTACTAAATAATTATAACTATATTAATAACTATTTAAAGAAGTATTTAAGCTATAGTAATAAATATATATATATACTAGAATAATATATTAGATATAGGATATATTAGTAGTAATTAGTTAGTAGTATAGCTGATATATATAATATTAACTATATTATATAGTTATATATAACCGGGTATAATAACTAAGGGTGATATTTTAGGTAACACAGGGATGGTTCATAACAGTATTATAGCAGTAACTAGGTATAGTATTTATAGTAGGCCTACCAGGTGCTAATTGTGCAATAAAATAATTATTTTAGAACCTTGACCAGTATCTCATGAAGCTCAGGGACCAACTTCTTAGCAACTGAGCAAATGCTTGCTTAGCTGGGTGCTATAGTAGAGCTGAATAATAGTACCGTGGTAGTACTTACGGAGGTTCTAACAAGGGTCTATTGGAATAACAGGGCTTAAAGGGGCGGGAGGTTTTAGGTAAATCTGCCGCTAAGAATAATAGCTAAATCTGGTAAAAATAGGGGTAATTTCGCCGTAACAACATTATAAGTAGTTAATAATTACTACTAACTTCTTTATAAGTTAATATACTTTATTATTAGCTATAATAATTAAACTTATATTTATTAACCTTATTATTTAATAACTATTAATATAATCTACTAGTATATAAACTAAACTAGTATATAAACTATTTTTTCTAATTTTTTAATTCTCTATCTTTAAACCTATTTTTCTTAATTAAAAGAAATAGTATAAGTAAATAATAAAAATTAAATTATTCTAGCTCTCTAAGCTTTAGAAGGAGATTCTAAATTAAATCTCTAAAAGACTATATTAATCTATAAAGTTAATTATATAATACTATATTTATATAAGTATAATCAGATTATTTAATCTGATTTTCAGTATAGTAATTAGATTCTTATTAATCTAGAGAAATAGATTATTATTAAGAAGGTTCTTAATCTAGATTTTTAAATATTTTCTCTATAATTGCTTAAGGTAGAAGATATAGCTAATCTCCTATTATATAACTATAATATAAAGTATATTAGTATTAATTAAGCTTTTTACTTTATTAAATACTAATTACTATTTAAGATAGTTCTATCTTATAAATATAACTATTAGAGAGCTTTATATAAAGATTCTAAAATTATCTAATTATAGTTTAATTTTATATAGAATATAGTAGCTAAATATAGTATTCTTAATAAGAATATTTATAACTTTAATAAAACTAGCTTTCTAATAGATTAGATTAGTTTATATACTATAGTTATATATTCTAATTAAATAATAAGACTTAAATTAATATAATATAATAACTAGAAATAAGTTTCTTTAATCTAGATAATTAATATAACTAGCTAGATAATTCTATTATTTCTAATAGTAAAAAGCTAATATTACTTTTTATTTTAAACTTAAAAATCTAACTTACTATTTAACTAGAGGATTTCTATTAGTAAAAATAGTTAGATTTTAAATAAATTATTATAGATTAGATTAAGTATTTTAATAAAAATATTTAAATTAGAACTAAGGGTAAATATTATCTTTTTATACTAGATAATATTATAAATTTAACTAATATATATTATTATATATAGACCCTACTTTTTCTCTCTAACTATAACTAGATTATTTAGATCTTATAATAATCCCTATAATCCCTAACTCAGGATTATTACTAAGCCTTAATAATCCCTTAGTATATATATATATTTATTTTACTAGATAGAATATTCTTTCAGATAGTTATTAATATAGTTATAACTTTACTATAATATTATCTATATATCTATTATTACTAGCTCTATAATACTTATATATTAATAGTAACTTATATTATACAGCCTAAGATAACCTGATTATACTACTCAGAATAATACTCTGATTAGTTTAACCCTGACCTACCCTAGACCCTGTCCAGTATAAGTCACCCAACTGTTACAGATAACTATAAGAGCTATTACTTAATAGAGTTTAAGGAATACTATAAGAAAAATAATATTATTACTCTCTATATATTTTTTTACTCTTTTTATTTACTCTAGCTATTAGATATTAACTATTTTAGCTTATTAAAAAAGATATATAGCTAGTAAATTAAGTATTTAATAAAAGCTTAGATTATTTATATTATAAAAGAAGATTTCTTTTTAATATTTATAGTAGTATTTAATATCTTTTTTACTAAAGAGAATATATTAGAAGTATTCTAAAAGACTAGATTTATTCTTTTAAATCTAAAGAGTATAATTTTAAAGCTAGATATATAAATATACTAATATTATTAGAATTATCCTCTAAACTATCTATTACTTAGTAGTTAAAAACCCTAATTAATCTATTAGAAATAACTTTATAATCTAAATACCTTAAAAGATAAGTAAGAATTTATTATAATAACTCTCTAAATCTAATTATTAAGAGTATTAAGTAGATTATAAAGAGTATATAGTAAGTTATATATAAGTTTATACTTCTAAAGGGAAAGATATTTAAGTTTAAAAAGATAAATAAGTAATTAAATAAATACTAGAGAATTAAAAAGTTATATTTATATAAAGAAAGCTCTCTTAATATATAGGAATTATAGGATCTTATAGCTAAGAGGGATATTAAATAATAGATATAGATAGAAAATTATATAGATTATAATTAGAGATTTTATTAAAAGTAAGATATTTAGTAATATAGTATATATAGTAAGATAGATTATAATATATAGATTTATAAGGTAGTAGAGAAGTTATCTAACTCTAATTCTAAAGTTATTATAAATAATTAGATTAAAAAATAGAAACTAGAGAGTATTTTAATTAGATCTTATTAAAGATAATAGAAATATACCCCTAAAGCTAGCTAAACTATATCTTAATCAGACCTAGTTAAGATATCTTAAAGCTAGCTATTTAGCTAGAACTAGTTAAGATCTATCTAGGGATATAATATTTTAGCTATAATAATCTTATTAAAGGAGAGAGAGAGAATTAAAGTAGAAAAAGATAAAAAAATATAATATTATTATCTAATTTATTAAGCTCTATAGCTTAGTATATATAAGCTATTTTTAGAAAAGTATTTTTTTTAGCTATATTAATATATAGTAGAAAAATAAAAAATATTTATAGAAAATATAAAGATCTAAGGTAGAAATTATAAAGATTAATAATAAAAAGATTATAAAAAGTAGTTTATATACTGGTTTAGTTTATATACTAGTAGATTATATTATTCTAATTAGTAAAATAAATATATATATATATACTAAGGGATTATTAAAGCTTAGTAATAATCTGTATTCCTGGATTATAAGAATTATTATAAGATCCTAATAATCTGCAGGTAACTGGTTGAAAAGTATAGGGTCCTATACGTGATCCGTGCGTTGGGATAAAATTCGTAACAGAGTGAGGGCTACCGGTACATCTCCGTCGCTCCATCATCGCTTGTTCCTATCTCATGCCTGTGACCGCTTCCCATCGACCACCCGTTCACCAGCACCGCACCTTCTTGATTCGACCCGCTAGCCTCGGCTCTGTATCTGCCCTAACGACAGTCGCGCAAGAGTCGCACCTGTGCACGATTTCCAGCCTGCGAACGGACTACAACTCTCTATCGGCCTTTTCAACACACACGTGCGCGCACGCACACACGCAGACTCGCGATTAGAGAAGCACTGTCGGAGCACAATGGCAAAAAAGTCCTCCCATGAGTGCAAAGTGGTGGTCGTCGGCGGCGGTGCTGTCGGTAAATCATGCCTGACCCTCCAGTTCATCCAAGGCGCCTTTGTCGACAGCTATGACCCTACAATCGAAGGTACGCCTGCATAACAAGTCCCAAACTAGAGAGCACCCAGCTGATCTATAGCAAAAAGACTCCTTCCGCAAGCAATGCATCATTGATGATAAGGCCGTTCTGCTCGATGTCTTTGACACTGCAGGCCAAGAAGAGTACATGGCCATGCGGGAGGATTTCATACGCCCAGGCGAGGGATTCCTGCTTGTCTATAGCATCACCTCAAAGCACTCGTTCGAGGAAATCAAGTTATTCCAGCACCGGATCCTGAGGGTGAAGGAAAAGGACTCTTTCCCCATCATCGTCGTCGGCAACAAGTGCGATCTTGAGGGCGAGCGCGCGGTATTAATCGAAGGTGCGTATCATCTACAAAAAGCTCGTTATAGCATGGCAACAACGCTGACATAGGACACAGAGGGCGAGCAGCTCGCGCGCCAATTCGGCTGCCGCTTTATCGAGACCTCGGCCAAGTCAGGAGCCAATGTCGAGAAGGCATTTTACGATATTGTTAGGGAGATTAGAGAATATGAGCGTGACAGCACTAGCGACGCTGGCGATGTAAACGGCACAGGTGGCCGGTCGAACAAGGAGATAGGCGAGCAAGATCTCGACCGAGCAACCAGCCGCAGCAAATGCGCCATTATGTAACTTGTTCTGTGATAACCTGCTACATTTATATAACGATCCCCTCTCTTGGATCGCTCTGTATCTAAGGAAGACGGTCAGGTGCAGAATATACTCTAAAGGCTATGCTAAGAGAAATTATATTAATCGAGATAACTTCAGGTGTATCCCTATGCGCAGGGGCCTATATAATTATAAACAGTAGGAAGTACCCTCGCTATCTATACTTAGCAAAAGGAAGCAGGCGTAGGCAAGCCTGCTAAATAACTATAATCTTAAAGATAGGAATCTATTCTGCCACGGTTCATCACGATTTTGCCACAATGTTTAACACTATTAGACAAGTGATATTTCCACTGATTATACACCTAATTTGAGTGAGGAAGTAGTACTTTTAACATCAGCCAATATAGTAACCCCTAATAGCCTTGAAGGCCTTCGGGAAGGTAATTGACAATTTTGCCGGGCCCATCTGGGTTCAACATCATAAGGTTGCACCCCCAACGGTCCTGTGTAGTAGCAGTCAGCAACAGTAGCATTACCTCGTAAGCTGTGCGACAGACCAGCTGGATACTTGCCTCTTCCTTGGTTCCGCACGAGTCAATCAGTTTAAGCTGGTTTCCTTCGCTCTTGATCCTGTGCACCGTGCCTGCGCGGGCCAACGGCGTCCGTTCCTGAAGCGGTTGGGCGTGTAGCTGGTAGTACTGGTGGAACGCCGTGACTTCGCCGCACTTCCTGCCGTTCCTATGGTCTTGCTGTGCGGGGTTAGAATTGATGTTGAAGTCGATGAAGACGGCCCGGCCGAGTTCCATTTGCTGCCTGATGGGGCTCTCGGCGACTTCGTTGATAAACGCCGCTGGTCCTTTTTGCGAGCTGGACAAGATGATTTCGTTCCCAAATGCTAGTATTGTCACGACTCCCGGCTGCATTTTCGGCTTTTGAAGCTTCTTGTCAATGGTGAGATCGTATTGCTGAATGTCCACTTACTTTCCTCGTAGGCCGCGTCGGCCAACTTCTTAAGCTGGCCGTCAGTAATTGTTGTGACGGGGCCATTGAACGTGATGTGAGTCGAGAAGACCCATTGGTGCCCACCCTCCCAATTCCTTCCGTCTCGGCTGGCCAATCCGTAGTCAAGACGCATCTCCAGAGGTCCATGAGGGTCACGCCGCTCGCTCAAGTCAAATGCGTGTAGCGTCTGGCAAAACAAGGCTAGCCCCAGGGCCAACACCAAGCCAAGGAAACGACAATTGAAAGCCATTCTAGTCCAATAGTAACCAGATAAGAATCCTATATGTAGGGTCGTACAGCGCGGTTCGCAGATTCTGTGGAAAGATTGATAAACGTGAACCGATGAGAGCAACTACTTGGCGCATGGAGTGGGCAACGTGATTATTCCTTCCTCCGAAAAGAAAAGGCAGATTCTAAACAAACAATCAAGCAACTGCGGAAGCAGAAAATTCGATACTGACTACACTGAGATGATCCATGCCTTCAGTTTTTGTGATCATGTGGTGCCAAGAAGGACCTATTCTTGTTGCAAACAAAAATAAACCACTCATCCAATACGAATGATCCATTGGCAGGCCAGAAAAAAGGACTATGATTTGCAGAACTTGGCCGGCGGCATACGGGAGATTGATCAGATACCAATGTGTTTCTTACCCGAGAATCGTCCTACAAGATCTGAGACTTCTAGGGAGGCTGTTGGGCTTAGAGTGTGAATTGAGGTCATTTGTAATGTAGACTGTGGACTGTGCACCTAGAATGACATAATACGAGCTTGTGTATCTGGAATGCTTGCTTGTATTGGATGAATGAGTTCAGTTGAGCTAACGCTACTGATCTATCGACCCATCTTCGCCAATGTTCTCTAGCTCCAACTTGATTCCAGACTGGGCACTTAAGTCATCAATTCTAGTCTGCAGTTCCGGTAAGAGAGTACCAACGTATAAAGGCAAGGGCAAGATGATTCGCTTCAATTTGGGTGGGAGCCGCAGCAGCGCTTCTTCCTCGGCAAGCAGAAGTTCAATAGCTCCAACAATAACACCATCGTGGCAGTCAAAACTCTCAACAGAGAGCAGTTCGCCCGTCATTACGAGCACTTCGAGCCCAGAGGGGAGCGACGCTCCCAGATGCGTCATCTTTCCTGGCACTTCTTCCGGTGATAACCCAATCAGGAAAGCCCAGGGGATGGGCAGGAATTTGAGTTGAGCAAGCTGGGCGAGGCCATGCAGTGATCCCCGAGTCTCCACATCGGGATCCTCATACCCTCCGTAGAGCTCGTTAGCCTCTGTGTCAGCCTCAATGCTTAATTTCACCAATGTACTATGGACTTGGCGCAGAGCATGGGCCATTACATCTAGCGCAACGACGTACGTGCTGGCGTGGCTATCCAAGTGCTCCTAGTAGAACCAATGCCAGTGGAACTTCTTCAGCGACTTGAGTGGCGCAAGCAGGTGTTCTAGTCTAGTCTCACGCAATCTGAACAGCTCGAGGGATGTCAGAGAGGAGGGCAAAAGTGGCGTAGCGTTATCTGAATGCGGCCAGGCCCAAGTGATCGGGATTGTCGATTGAAACGGACATGGTTTGGAGAGACGGCAAATAGAAGAACGGAAGAACGTCCGCGGCATTATTGAAGTTGCAGTGGCGGAACTCGTTGGTCCTACCGGCGAAAACAACGTGATTCAGAGAGGGGAACTTGGGTAACCCGCTGCTTCTGTTTCCGACGCGGGTGATTGTATGACGAAGAAACTTGCCAAGATGGGCACTCTCAAGCGTGAAATTGGGCCCGAGTTCGAGAGAAATCAAATTCGGGAGAATGGAAATAAGCAAGGCCACCAGGGCATCGACTGCACCAGCTTGTAGCTCCTCCATCCAAGTGTCAGCGCCGGGCGCATCAAGCACTCGTATGTGCTCAGCCGCCGCAGGCAAGGGAAGTACAGAAACGGGCAGTGCTGGGGGCTCCTCATCGGTACGACGAGGATGTGTCTTGAAGCCCATGCCAGTAAGCCGCAGGCGAAGGCAGTGCTGGCCGAGATAAGGCCTTTCGAGGAGGGTCCGGAGCAATGCAGCGACGGGCGGCAGGTTATGTTCTGGTTGTTTTTTTCATTCGAGATGGATGTCGGCGACGAGAAGCGGCTCGACGAAGTTGTGGAGGCTTTTGCTGACCAGGCTCAAAGAGAGGAGATCGCCCAAGGGCAACAAAGCAAAAATAGCCAGCTGCAGCTCGCGTGGACAGTCCTGTATGGTTCTAGCCGGCATGTTGATGCTGTGTGCTGGGGCAAGATGGTGGTAAGTGAAAGTGAATGACGAGGAACACAGGCATCGTGCAACTGTTGCAGAGTTTGCCCAACACGGAAAAGACACTGACTAGAACCATATACAGCGCGCTCGTTCATACATCATTCAATTCCACGGACAGATTTCATAACGTCACTCGCTGAAACTAAACGACGAAATGGTTGGGCCTTCGTTAGGAGCATGCCTTGCTTTCGGGACTATGCTACTCAGCGGAATTTCTCTGGCTGATGAGTGCTAGCCTTCAACATGGTCGCCTCAGATGATGTCGTTGTCATCAGTTACTCGTGTGCGCGAGGTCAATTGTCGATATAAGACCACGACAGGATCCAGTACCGACGGTGACGTCTGCTCCTCTCTGGCAAAGAAATACGAAACTACGGTGGAGGCGATAGTGAACTTGAATCCCACGCTGAATAAGGACTGCAATGCGTCCATCAAACCGAGCACGAGTTACTGTGTCAAAGGATGTATGCTTTCACCAGCTAATGCCGCGGTCTGAACTGGAGAACGCGCAAACTAACAATGATGTCTCACCCAGTTATTGAGCCGGACCGTGCATGGGATGGGCTCTGCGGTCCCACCCGCAACAACACCTGCCTAGGTACTGACAAGCAATGTTGCAACTCAGAAACATGGAAGTGTGGAAAAGCAGAAGAGGATTGCCAGGCCGGCAACTGCTATGAAGGTGCCTGCTTTGACAAATAGATTTTTTGTGCATTTTCATCGTGGACCAGCAAGAATTTAGTGGTTTATTATTCAATATATGCTCAGCTTCTGTCGCTGTTCGGTTCCGAGCAATAAGGCGCATATAGTATTAGAGGGTATTTACAAACCAAGAGATTATGAATTTTCCCCCTAGGGTATAATTATGGCCGGGATATTGCTACTTTTGCCTCAAAAACCTAAACTTCCTTCAACAAATAGATAACCTCCTATCTGACCGCTTGAGCGCCCCTTTGGTACCTGTTTCCAGCGACTTTCCAATCTGGGCCACGCTTTAAATGGTATCTAGGGTTCTTCTAATCACATTTGGTTCAGACGTTACCAAACCAATATATCACTGCGGCAGTGATATATTCCCTGTTTAGGACAGCCTTGCCAGCACAGGCATCAATACATTCAGCATTACTAGATCGCCAAGAAGAAATCAAACGATCCCGTATAGATCGTTATTCGCGTCTTTACTTATGGAAGAAGAGCCGAAGAATATTCTTAGAGACTCTGTTATTGCTACCGCTGCTCACACTCTGCGGAGCTTTGGTAAAGCCTCCCCCCGTGTCGTGCATCGTGCCTGACGCATGAGTGACAGGTGTGTTTGCTGAAAGGATTAGGCTGTTCGGAAACTGAATTGGACTTGCGTACTGACTCGACCCATCGATCGATATAAGCAGTTATAGTAAATTTGATTCCAACTCGCCCGGCGGCGCAGTGTATAACTCGCTTGGTGTAGCATACGCCAGAGATTGCTGTAGATAATAGTGCTGATCAAAGCCCCTGGAGCCTTACTATATCCTTGTTGGTGTCGCCACCTAACAGATTCCAGTTATACAGGTAAAAAGGATATATTGAGACTGTTGCTTCTAACTAGTAATTACAGGAGGGATCCGTTGACCCTTATATCCCAAGGAATCCCTTGATCGTATCCTCATGCGAGCAGCCCGGTCTCGGGCTCGTAAGGTCCGTTAATTATCCCGTTGGCATACAATTAATTAGGATCTTCATATCCGTTAGACCGAGGTTGTGACCTTCCTTCAACTTGTGCATTTGATAGGATCAGAACGCTCTTCGAGCTATCGGGCCTGCGCCGATAACTCGGTCTTCGGTTGATCGTCAGAGCCGTAGTTCGCGATAGATCCTACCGGCTAGGGTTGCTCGAGCTGATAGGTCAGGGCCTTGACGATCGGGTCCAGTTAGGTTGCAACCTTCCAACTTGACTAACTGACCCCTCTCGGTGAAACTGATCCTTCTAGGTCGGTTGCATCACGGCCGCGGCTATCGTGCGATTGAACCTTACTTTTGCAATCGCGGTCGGTCCGGCTTCCACAGAATTCCTGATGGTATTTGCTAGTGAATTGTGTGTACGTTCGAACATGCTGGGCTGCGGGCTTCAACCTTCACGGATTATCTCGGTAGTTGACGATCGCCCGCTTGGCACCAACAATCTTACTATACCTGCCCGATGTGAGGGTAGTGATAAAACAGGGGATATTACTGGAGTCTACTACTGGGGATTATTTAGATTATTCCAAGGGGGTTGCTGGACGAGAAAGGCAGCATGATCGGGAGCCAACTGATCAAGATGCCATCTATGGTTCTTGCTATCTCTGACAGTGGCCAAGGTGATTCATTAGAGCAGGACATGGTTAGGCGCCCGGCGCAGAGCTGGAGAGCATTCTTCTACAAGGCGAATAGGAGCCTTTCTTTATTATAACAGACTGCTGTAGTAATAAAATAATTTAAAACAGTAAGATTATCTACTTACTTCCTCTCTTTAGAGTATAAACTAGTCTTAATCAGATAATTAAGGCTAACTGAGATAGCTAAGGTAATAATAGTATATATAAGCTAATAGAGTAGAATAATAATAGATCTTGGTCTGAATAGTTTATTAGTATCTTAGTTCTCTAGCTATAAATAAAGATAAGAGCTATTTTATATATATTAGAAGTATATATATTTACTAAGCTAATAAACTGGATAAGTATTATACAGCTATTTATTATTAGAGGCTGGAGCGATTCTAGAGGCTATTTATAATACTCTATGTAAAGTTCAGCGGCTGGTAGTACTCCTTACCGTCTAGCGTCGTAACTAATGTCCCATTAGCTGAAAAGTTGTTGACTGTGAAATCCATCAACACTTGGATGCCGCCGCGCCCAGTCTTCTTAGTGTTGACCACGCTCCCAATCATCTGTGTTAGGTCGGAGTGCCAGTCATAGTACTGGGTATAAGTATCGACTTGCTGGTGAATGACACGCTCAGTGCCGATAAGGAAGACATCTCCATCGTCAGAGAAGTTGTTGTAGGTAACGCCGACTTGGTTAATACGAGGATTGATTTCAGAGAACGCCAGTAGTTCAACTGTTGCAACTCCCGAGAATTCGCCGTCCAGAGTGTAGTTTCCAGCTGGGAGGTTCGCGGAAGCTGGGATCTCGACGCCAGGAACGTACGGCTTGCCCCAGGGTACAACGTCGGAAGCCATCTCTACTTTGGGTGGCTGGCGGGGCTCACGGCTGGTTAAGGTCGCGACAACTATGCGCTGGCGGATACCGTCTCGCTCCTTGGAGGGATAGCAAGGTAAGGGGTTGGCGCCGCCACATGCCGGGGAAAATGTCTGTTCCTCCCAATAGGCGATTTTTGTGCCGTCGAATGAGAATCTCGGGTCTGCTCTGCCGTTCCACTCAGGATCGTTATAGTCGCCGCTTCCGGGCTCGCTAGAGCCCTGGTCGTTGATTTTCTGACCGAAATAGCTTCCGCGATCACCATAACGATCAAGAAGGTAAGGTCGAAAGAACCTTCTGCGGCCGTTGTTGCGTACCGAGGATGTCAGGCTCACGCTGACCAAATCGGTGATGGGAGGGATATGGCGCATGCCTGATAGCCAAGTATTGCGGTCGGTTCCTCTGGTATCCATAATAGCGATCCAACCATCGTGTCTTGATATGTCTATTGGATCAACATACTCCGGATGGCTAGTAAGACGGCGCATGCGGCCGGTTGTAAGATGAAAGGCATATGCATCTATATTTGATGATTCTACTGGGTATCCAATGGCTAGGACTTCTTGTCCGTCCCCACTGAAGCCTCGGAACTCACCCAACGAGAGTGCGAAAGGGTTCAAAACGAGCTTATCGCCGTCAACGTCGACAGACGGCTTGCTGTCTCCGCTGGTAAGTACAGTAACGCTAGTAAGATCATAGCGAGGGCCCAATGGGAGGCCGGTTTCTGGAGTCGGGTTGAATGAGAGTCGCGAGAAGAATATGTTCTGACCTAAGACGCCATCATGGAACGAGAAGGCGTTGAAGCCCAGGTGAACATTGTCGGGATGCAGGCGGAGTTCTCGAAGCTCACCTCCAGGCCCTGAACCGTCGGGGTTGGTGTTCCACCGAATGGGATGGATGCTCATGCTCTCTGGAGTACACTCGTCACTCGAAAGGTCATACTCACCGCAGTCCACAATGCGGAGACCGGCAAGGACACGCTTGCCATCGAGGAACGCCTGCGGGTTGTCCCACATACTAGTTCTGTCATGGGACAGGCTACAGGTCAAACACTTCCATGTGTCGCCGTTAGGAACGTTGTATCATCTGCCTTGACCATGATGAGCTGTGACCCGTTGTAGATGTTCGCGGGGTACGGTGCAGCCGGCGCGCCGACGAAATTCACCTCGGCGTAGACATGATTTCCATCGGGAGTGAAGCTGCCTCCCTGGAAGTAAGATGTCACGCCGAGACAACCTGTCTGCCTAGGGTTGGCGGTCTCGTCGCAGGCACCTACGGCAGCGTCATCTGGGATGGCAGGAGGCAGAAGTAGGGTCTTGAGAGCAATGGGCTCGGGCTCTGGAGGCGGAGGTATCTCGTCACTTCTCTTCTGAGGGATAATAGAGGCCGCGGCCACGCCAGCGAGCATAACTTTAATCAATGCGACCTTCATATTGGGGATCAAAGAACTGTTGAGGGCTGAGCATTGATGGAATCTTTCGAATTATATTGTCCCAGAACACAGCGAAACGACTAGTTCTTATACTTGGTGAAAGCTACGGCGTGATCATTTTGGCTCACCATCTGCTTGCCCCTCTTGGCTTGCACCTGCCCGCGGTGCATCTTTCCAATATGCGTTGCTATCTTCTTCGCGACTGAGGTAGGGTCGCAGAAGCACTCATCCCCCGTGGGGCGCAGGTAGAGTCTGTGGCAAAGCGATGGACCCTGGGGTTCTTTACTGTACACCAGGGTAAAACGGCGTCATGAGATCGAATGGGACCAAATGGGGTTGACCAGGGTTAACCGGGGTTGATTGGGGTTGGCTAGGGTCAAGCTGCTATGGTAATTAATGGACCAATGGAAGTAAATTCCGAGGCCGCTTTTGCGTATATTCCGGGATATTGGAACTAGATCTCCCCGCAGAATGGGTCGCGTGGTACTAGGGTTGAAATCATGAGGGAAAACCTGGGGAGGGCAGCCCTGGGAGTTGTGGGGTGGTGGTGGTGGTGGAATGATACGACGACCCTGGGCCACTCGAACCTGAGAGTCTAGAACTGCCCCGAACTGCCCAAGTCTCGCTTCGTTGTCGCTCGCGAGTTTGATTCGGCCCTTGGCGACGACACATGTATAAGTACAACAGCATTCTCTCTCTCTGTTTCTTTCTCCAAGAAAGCCACCGAGACGTGACAAACTCGCTACAATCCTCCTATTGTACCAACATCGTTTCAAGCTTCTACAATGGCGACTTCTAGCAGCCTCAAGCCCACAACTGAGGTGCCCGACAAGCCCGAAATCCACCAAGTCGGCCATGTCGAGTCGATCAAGGATCCCGGGCAAGTTGCTATCGATACGGTAGGAGAGGGTCAAGCAGCCACTGGCTACGAGACCGTCACACTTTGGAACACGGTGAAAACGTTCAAGATCGCCACTGCCTGTTGCTTTGCGGCTGCCTTCAGTGCCGGAGCTGATGGCTACCAAATGGCGTAAGTCTTCTCAATGTTGTCGCACCCTCGTGTAGTTGTGCACGAGGGAGGGTTCATGTAGAATGTTCGCTAACAAAGACGAAATCAGCATGAACGCGAGCATCATCGCCAACAAGGGCTTCGTGCAGCAGTTCGCTACCGATATCACCGCAGACGGAGTCAAGTTCCTTGCCGCCGGTACCATCAGCAGTTGGAGCGCGACCCAGAATTGCGGACAGATCATGGGTCAGATCGGTAGCTCTTTTATCAACGGTCGGTTCGGGCGCAAGGTTGGAATGGCCATTCTCTGGCTGTTCATCATGGGCAGTGTTTTACTAGAAACCTTGGCCAGAGACTGGAAGATGTGGCTCGGAGCCAAGCTACTGGCCGGCATGGGTGTTGGTGCGATGCAGGCTACTATCCTCGGCTATATCAGCGAAATTGCCCCCGTGCGTGTTCGCGGAAGCATGTTGATGCTATATTCGTTCTGGTGGACTCTCGGCTCTTTCTGCACCCACGTCGCTCTGCAGAGGCTCAATCGTCTAGATCCTTTCGACTGGCTCACTCCCGTCTATACACAGTGGGCTCACGTCGGAGTAATGGCCATCATCTACATCTGTCTGCCAGAGTCTCCTGTTTGGTGCGCCAGCGTTGGTAAAGAGGAAAAGGCCAAGAAGTGGCTTAGGCTAATTCACCGCGACGTCGATGGTTACGATGCCGACTACCAGTATCAAGTTTTGATCCTCAATATTGAGCATGAGCGTTCTATTGCCATCAGCCAGCGCAACGAGCATTGGACTGCCATCTTTAAAGGCGTGGATGGGCGCCGCACTATCACAGCGTTATGGACTATTGTCGCGCAGCAATTCCTTGGTCTGGCGTTATTCGGTACCTTTGGCACATACTTCTTCCAGCAAGCTGGTCTAGCGGACCCCTTCCAGATCAAGGCCATCACGACATCTTTGCAGATTGTTACTGTTTTATCCGCTGTGGTGCTAGTGGACAAACTCGGTCGAAGGCTGATGGCGTGTTACTCGACGACTTTGATGTGGGTTGCTACTCTAGTGGTCGGTATTCTCGGCGTGGCACCCCAAAGTAATGCGACAACCTATATCTTTGTGCTCTTTGCCTGTCTCTGGAGTAAGTTGACCCCCCATGTTTCACAACTGGCGAGGCTTGTTTATTGACGTCGATGGTATCTCTTTAGATGTCGGAATTTCTGCCAATGGCGCTGCTGGCTGGGGTTACATTGGAGAGATTTCGTCACAGCGTCTGCGTCCATACACGTCTGGGTTTGCCGCCTCCGCCAATTCTGTAAGCGGTCTTATCATGTCTGTTCTAACCCCCTATATGGTCAACAACCAGAAATGGAACTGGGGCTACAAGACGGGCTTTTTTTATGCTGGCGTCGGTCTGATCTGGGTTGTTGGAATCTGGTATATTATTCCGGAAACTGCTGGGTTAGTAAATTGTCTTGACCGAGTCGCTGCTATATTGACTGAATCACTACTGATCATTCGACTAGACGCTCCGCCGCTGAATTGGACGAGCTGTTTGAGCGCAAGATTAAGGCCTGGCGCTTCAAGAACACCGAGACTGTCACCCAGCGTATCGTCAGAGCCGAGAAAGAGAAATCAAGCCCCCAGGAGGCGTAGATCGCACCATGTTGTACCTGTCGCCCAATAAGTTATTATTCACTTTGCGTTGAATTTTATTTGGAGAGAAAGTGTGGATCAGAAAGATATGGAATAAATAGTAGCGTATATACTATTTCGTCCGAGATCATTCGTCGATAGCTTCTGCTTTTTCAAAGAGAATTGGCACTTAGGCTCGGGATACAGGGGGATGTCCGGCTAGCTGTACTCGATATTTTATGCTTTTCAGGCAAAGGTCTTTAGCTAAGAAGAACTCTGCTCTTAATAGCACTTATCTATACTCTGAGCTGTACTGATGTACTACTTGACTTTATCTCATGCTACACCTCCATTCATATATGTACCGGTATTGATATAGGAGCCACCTCAGGAAAGGATAAATTTGGCCATATTTGCTAAGCTTTCAGCTGATTAGTCACTACTACTAGCTGTATGAGATGGGGAGTTTGTAATGAAGCTTCTCCAACTAACATTTGTATATACGAGTGCCCTCCAAAGAACATCATTTGTCTGTTCAACTATTTATCGCTCACGGAGTTTTTTCTTCTCGCTGGTCATCGAAGGTCTACTGATATTACAGTAAGTGAGCTTTATTTTAAGGACATAAACATCTCTCTGCTTTATAATTAACTCCTTACACTATTATACTACTCGTAGTACTGTTTATCATCCCTCCTACCAGGGTAACGAGGGAGAAGAATATAAGGGCACGCTCGTGATAATAGCGTGGCATTAACGGCACATATATCTGAGACGGTGATAAAACACACTAAGTAATCTAAACCATTATCCTGATTACATGGTTTCTTCTAATTAACCTCGCGATTGAACTAGTTCCTTGTGCTCTAGGGTACAATATCTTATGATAATTATATGAGTCGAGAAAGCGGGCAACTGGTGGATTGCGCTGCATAATATTGTCGGTACTGTTCTTTCCCTCAAGCGATGTTATTGGCTACCGTAGACTCGAGTGGGTTTGATGGGGCTGCGCGTATCCGTATTGTTATTGGCACGGAATTATTGAGATATATTCCAGAGCTCCAACCTGCCAACCCCAACTGCCCCATCGATGCATTTCCCTCTTTTTCCGCCATAGAAAATCCCTGCTCAACCCTCTCTCCCGGTGAGACCTTCTGATGGACTCGCTAAAACGGCGAGGCCCGCGTCGATGCCTGTATGTGACACGAGCTTGTGGTACGTTTGGACCCCACAACTTCTTGGCTATGCCTGCACTGGCTCATCATGTGCATGTTTCCAGACTCCTGCAAACGGCGTAAAGTAAAATGCGATGGCGAGCAGCCGTGCGCAAGTTGCCGTATTTCGGAAACTGCTTGTTGCTACACTGTAGTGCCGCAAAAGCGGGGAAGGGTTCCCAGACCAGCGGCACCTCCACCGTCCTGGTCGCCTATCACCACTCCTAAGAGGAGCGATCAGGAATTTGCTGGTCCGAGCCCGAGTCCGAGTCCGAGTCCGCGGGTCGAGCTCAACGCGCCATGCACTTCGGCGACAGCCTCGGATCATCAGAGCCCGACCTTGACACATGGCGCTTCACCCAGCACCACTTTCTCTTCCGCGGTCTATGAGCCTGACGCTAAACACATTCGTCAGGGCTTCGCTGAGGATGTTTCTAGGCTGATGATGATTGGGACAGTTGATCAACTTGTTAGCCACTGCATTGATCTATTTATGCAGTACATATTTCCCAACACGCCGGTGTGCCATGAACCCATGCTCCGCGCTGGTGCTGCCACCTTTAAGCACCTAGATTCGGCTACCACCCTGCAGCCAACTTATGCAAGGACCTTCACGCTGGTCACTGCCCTTTGCGCCCTAGTGCTTGCAGTCGCCCCGGATTTTGGCTTCCCCGAGCGAGCCAGACTGACTATGGTATTTTTACGGGCATCTCGAGCCATGCTCATGACCTATATTGAGCACGATTTAGAGCACCCTGACTGGACTAGCTTGATTATACGGGTATGGCATTCTTCCGCAACTCAAAATGTAACAGGGCGGAATGGTGCAGCATTTCATTACTACAATGAAGCTTCTACACTGGCACTCCGTCTTCGTCTGTATCAGGAAGAGTCCATCATCGGCAAACCCCCACTTGAGGCCCAGTTACTGCGGTCCAACTTTTGGCAGCTGTACCTTTCCGACAAGTCCGCGACAGTCTTCGACGACCGAAAGTGCTTTGTCACCGAGCATGTGTTCCCAGGACAGCTGACCCTACTCGAGCGAAGCTCTCCCGAGATTCCGTTACTTGATATAACGAGGAGGCAGTTTTCCCCGCTCCTTGAAAGCCGATTCCACGAGGGTCACCTTCTCAAGCGGCAAATCTGGAGAGACGGAGCCAATCTGATCACCGCCATCAAAGCACTCAAAGGCGACTCGAATGAAGACCACCTGACCGGCTTATTCTTGCGCTTTACAGGGCTTATCGACAGCTTTCCTCGCTGGCTATGGAACCCAGAACATTACTTGAATGGAAGCTATGACGCCGATATTTCTAATCATCATAGGACGTGCTTCTGGGTGCAGCGGAGCAGTATCATAATGCCTTTTCACACGATAAAATTAACTATACTTGAAACGTGCATCGAATCCAAGGTCCCTGGTGTGATGGGACTCGATCATAAACAGCTGTCATGGCATCAGAGGAAGATGGACATCAGCCGAGACTTCCTGTCGGAGCTGGAGATGGTGCCCTTTATTTGTCTGAAAATGCAAGGAGAGCCCACGGTATGTCCCCATAAACCCGATAGCCTTATATTATACGATGACTGAATGGACGGCCTGCCGCATCCCTACCAGGTGCAAAGAGTACGGAAAGTTGGCACGGGGCTTCTTGAAATCATTCAGAATGCCACCGATGAGGACTTGAAAACTCGGGCGCAGGCACAGCTAAGGCAGCTTTTAGAAACGCTGGCCAGGCTCGATTCCCGAGCGTCTGACGAGCCTCGATACAGGGATCTTGGGTGATAAATTCCACCGGAACAATGCGCTCTATCCACTTGGTGTAGAGCACGTAGCACTGGAATTTTATACCTTTGGTACGTAGTATATGCCAATCTTTGTGGAGCATACGAAGAATAATCCGAGGCGCAATTCATTACGTATCGATCGCTGTGATGAGAATATTAGTACTTAGTACCTTATAACTAGCAGCCTTCTATATGATCCAATTATTTGCAAAACCTCGATACCATTTCAAGCATCACCATTCTCTTTTCACACCTCATAAGAAAAGCTCTTGTTTTTCTTTGCTCGGTGGGCCTTGCGGATTAGCTCTTTTTCTTTCTACTTACCTAGTTACTCCTTCACCATGGTCGCACAGGCGTCCTTGAACCCGATCATACCCGGCTTTGCGCCCGATCCATCGGCCACGTTTGTTGACGGCTGGTGCTTCGTTGTTAACTCATCGTTTCACCTCTTCCCCGGTCTTCCCATCTATGCCTCTCAAGAGCTTTCTAGTTGGAAGCACATTGGTCGGTGCTCACTCATGACCACCACAAAAATCAGGATTGCACATTGCTAACCACTGCTCCACTCATAGGAAATGCCATAAATCGACAAAGTCAACTTAGTCTTCTCAAGTCAAGAACAAACCTCGGCAGCCCGGCCCCAAACACTGGAGGCCGTACATTACCCGCCACTGGCGGCCTTTATGCTCCGACCATTCGCTACCACGACGGTACCTTCTATATTGTCTGTACGAATGCCAGCCGAGATCCGAGCGATACCACGGCCAAGAAGGAGAACTTCATCCTTTCGACCAAGGACATATGGAAAAGCATGTGGAGCGATCCAGTGTATTTCGATTTTGATGGCATCGACCCTAGTATCACGTTTGACAATGGCAAAGTCTTTATCCAAGGTTCAGCAGCTCCAGGCCCAGCCACCCGCATCAACAACTTTCAGATCGACATTGAAACTGGCCAAAGGCTGTCGCCAGAGCGCTGTATCTGGACAGGTATGGGTGGCGTCTACCCCGAGGGGCCTCATGTATTCAAATGGGACGGATGGTTTTACCTGATCATTGCCGAGGGAGGTACTCACGTGTCCCACTCCGTGACAGCGGCACGGGCGAAGGACATTTGGGGTCCGTACCAGCCTGCGCCGAACAACCCCATCTTGACAGCATACGGGACCGACGAGTATATCCAGCATACAGGCCACAGCGATGTATTCCAAGATGTACATGGCCATTGGTGGGCTGTGTGTCTAGCTGTACGCAAGAGTGAAGAGAGATATGTTCTCAGTAGGGAAACATTCTTGACGCCGGCCCGGTGGCAAGATGGATGGCTGCACATGGAGCCCGTCAAGTCTGACGTCAAGAACCATGCTGGCGTGAAACTCCCAGCCCTCACTACATCAACTTCACCTGAGGTCGACTATCTCTATGTTCGGGATGCAGAGCTCGATCGGTATCGTTTCGACCATGCTAGTGGAACTGTCACACTGGCACCATCGTCGACTGATCTCTCTTCGCCCACGTTATCCCCTACCTTTGTTGCTAAGAGACAGAGGGTTTTAGAAGGCCGTGCTACTGCCACGGTTTCGCATTTTGATAGCTTGTGGGGTGAAGCCAAGGTGAAGTTTGGACTTGCTTGTTACAAAGACGAGCACCGATTGTTTCGTATTTACTTTGACACGGCGGACTCAACTCTAGTCTTTGATATCGTTAATAAGGCCCAAAATATTAGCCGAACCACTCGTCTGGCTTTGAACGGTATCAAGACATTATCTTTTAGTATAATATATACTGAAATGGAGTATACACTGCAATACGCGGCCGAACCAGGCTCGCCGTCGATGGAGACTCTGGCCACGGTAGACACTTTAGAGATGACTGACCCGGATTTCGTCGGGCCTATTATTGGTCTCTCTTTTCTACTGCGAATATAGAAGGACAGCAGGTTACATTTGAAAACTTCTTAGTCGAGTAGAAATAGAATATATAAAGTGATATTTTTTCAATATATTAATTTATTAGGTGCTGGCAGCTTCTATTACTATTTAACTTTATTCTCTTTTCTCTTATATATAAAGTAATATTTAGCAGTAAGATAGTTTAATATATTTATTACTTTGTTAAATTAAGAGACTATAGCCACTATAAGTTATTGGTTATAATCACTAACCGCTAGCGGTTACAACTATTAGCTGTTAGCTGCACTTCCTATCGCCGCCGACCACGTAAAGAAGTCCCCTCTTGCTCTATCACACAACTAGCGAATTATGCTAGAAGCTCCTTGCTAATGGACACAGTTCAGTTGCCATAGGGCTAGAATGCAAACCACTGATACTTATCCTCGCAAAATAACATCCAACATCCAACCCGCGCTCCCACTCATCCGTGCGGTTGTTGCCACGAGCGCCCAGCAATCCCGCCTGGAAATCCTGCCTCATGTCTTTTCCAACGGCGGCTCTGCCATGCTAGGCAAGCTCCGGGACGCATATGGTGCCAACTTTCCGGCCCATGTGACCATCTTTGATTCTTGTCCTGGCATCAAACACCCCACCTCCGACCCGAATGCTGTCACGCCTGGCATGAGTCCTCTAGTCAAGGTTATCGCATATCCTGTTTGCTCGCTCCTGGTAGTACTCTACTCTACTTGCTTTATCGGCCGTGAAGACAGTTTCGTGTATTACCTCCGGATTCATAATGAGGTTATAAGCGAGGCTAGGCGTGTATACATATACAGCGATACTGACCAGATTGTTGATTCCCACGCCGTGGTGAAGCACGCTGCAGCAGCAAAAGAAAAAGGATATCATGTTAGACTTGAGAAATTCCTTGGTATAAAGCATATCATGCATATGAGAGACGATAAAGAACGGTATTGGAAAATCAACAGGGAGACTTGGGAGGGCTGAAAATTTCTAGTATATTCTCAGTGTTTATATTTGCTAAGTGATAGTTAACTGCTAACTAGCTCTCAGAATAGAGCTCACAGATTTGTGTTTTCAACATCCCTAGTCTTGACTTGACTTACATAGAGCAAGGGGCGAGAAATCAATAAACATCTCTATTCCAGTGACTATACCGGATCACGACTATAATTGCCGACGAATGTTACATTCCCTCCAGACCGTGTCCACAGAACCTCTCATTAGCGCGATGTAACTCAATGATCTGCTCCTCTAGGTTGCATAGTTCTTATCGACGTATATAGCCCAAGCCAACCCTCGGTTGGCAGCTTTGCGGATCTCACGCGACTGAACAAAATGACAAGGCTCAGCACTCACAGATCCTTCCGTAAACTCGCGCCCTCCATCATCTTTAACATCCTCTTTTGCTCCTCGGCATTTGGCTCATGCCACCAGGTCGTACCGTCATGTTGAGGGAAACCTTTCTTTTCCCATGCCAAGATGTTCTTCTTGAGCTTGACTTGGTGCCATGGTACACCTAGGTCCTTGGACATGTGGTCCATGATGTAGTCTTTGACTTGCGTTCTACTAGCCCCATCCGGGCCCTTGCCCTTAATGAAGAAGACACTATACAACAACTTTTCCAGTTCCTCTGCCTCATTAAGAGCCTTCATCATGCCACCTACGGCTCTGCTCTTACTATATCCTTGAGGCTTCATCCACTTGTCCACTTTTTTCCAGTCGAGCTGATATCCCGCGTTATCGTACGTAGGGCTTCCATTAGGACCTTTCTTGTGGCAGACGTGTAGGTGATGAAATGGGTGAGTAACGTCTTCACGGACCTCCATTTCGTACGCGTTGGGGCCCTTTTTCTTAGGCTTGTCCAACCACGGCATGAAGAAGCGTGTCTTGAGCTCCTCGACATCTACTTCGGAGTCCTGGAGTCGTGGTCGACTCTCTCTTCCAGGCGTCGGCCTTTGATCCCGAAGCTGGGTGCGATCATAATCGAATTTCAGATCCGAAGCCTTTAGGCGTGGCTTAGGTGCGGAGTCAGATGCGATGGGTGGTTCCTCAATGGATGGTTCCACCTTGGCTCGTTTTACGGACGCAGGCCCTGAAGGCGGCTCAGACTTCTCCAATGGCCTCTTGTGCTGTTGAGACGACAACCGGGTGGAGGTCGCACCTTTCCTGTCGTTGTCGCTGGTCGGGTTTGAAGACGAGGTTCGCGGCATTTTGAGTATATCCAGTTTAGGCTGGATGAGGTTGGTTCAGTTTGAGGCTGTAAACTATGATGACCATGTGATGCGAATACTCAAAGTGTTGATTACGCGCTGGTCGTGTTTGTCTCGCGTCCTTGTGACGTCATCAGGGGCTGAAGACTGATGTGTATGCTTGTAGGCTACCCTGGAACAAACTTCACTTCCTAAATACCTAGATTACGGCTGGCTCCTAATGAGCTTGCTGGCATCTATCTGCCTTACGGAGATTCAGACTTACCTTGACAATGGTTTTAATGTTGGAGAGATAATTCGGGGTTCAGAAACATAAACCCTTTTCGTAGGGGTGTCAGGGATTAGTAAATTGAGAAGCGACACGCAATGAAAACAGGACAGGGCGCCCACGTACAACCGATGAGGTTGTATTCGTTCCGGGAAGAGTGTCCAGTGCATACCCTTTTTCAACCCAAGAAAGTAAAACATAATTAGTTCTCAGGGAAGCGGCCATACCATCCATTGACAGCAGCATGCACCGCCAGGGAGAGAAGAGTCGGTAAAAGTCCTGTAAATCGCTGCTGAACCACCCATCTTCGCTTTAATACGTCAATAATCCAAAGTCCGTTCTGGGAAGACGAGCGGGTCACTCAGGCCGTGTCATTATATTTACGCCATGGTCCCAGAATACGGTTAGGATCATTATCCCCGACGACTGATCTCTTGGGGCTTGACGAAGATAACCTTAAGCATTGCTTACGTGATTGTAGATGGATCAAGGTCCGGCTGCTCGACGATGAAGTCTACAGCGCGATCCTTAAGATATAGAGGGCCATGCATTAGTTGGGAAAAGTCGGTCCCAGGCATCAGGATACACCATAGCCTTGTGCCATTCTGCGTGACGAACCCGTCGGTAATTAGGTTGTGAATTCTTGCCTGGAGAGAGCGTACGGCGGTGTGGGAGTTGCCGTTGGAATTTGCGGATTCATCGACTACGCTCTTTGCATCAAATTTGCAATTTTGAGGATCGGATATGACGCCATCTGCGGCCCCGTCGTTGGCGTTGCAGAATGGATGGCATACTCTTTGAAGGTATTAAAGACGTAAACCGGGACAATGCCTCCCTCCAAGGTTATGGCCATATATAGCCACAGGCCCATAGTTATAAACCCATCCCAGTTGATGGCAGGAGCAAGGGCAAGAATGCTATCGAAATCGTTGGTGTGTCCTTGGGCCTTCATCGTCCGGTGTGGCCTGCCGCCCTCCAATTGAGCATGCATTACAATATAAGTAGTTGGCCGGCTTACCATAGAACCTCTCAGTAATTACCTTGCCCATGACGCCCATGTAATGCAGACACAGGGACGCGAAGTTGGCTATCAATTAGGGGCTTCCGATGAGCTCCGGTCTGTCGAGAGCTGACAAGCCGGCATCCATTGAGGCTGCGTATCCACTAGCAACCGCAGGGCCGAGCATCATCAAAAAGCCCGCCGGTAGTAAACCCAGCGCCTCCAGTTGCTTGTAACTGTCTGTCCGGTCATTGATGTCCAGCGGCAGCCAGACCTGGACGCGCACCCTGTCGCCAGCCGAGTTATGAGAGACACGTTGACATCGCAGAAACTGACAACCGGCCCACTTGACATCTCGTAGTCTGCGACCTCGGCGGCTGAGAAAGATAAGACGGATGCCCCTGGGATATCTATGTCCGGAGCGATGGCGGAGGCGCACGGACGTTGCGGTGACAGTGATATAATGGTTTGTGCAGAACTAGCTTCTTAGAGTCGGCATTATCGCCGTTACAAGACTCGAGACCGCAGCGGAGATGCTTCCCATCATGTTAAGGATCCTAGACGATGCGGGGACTCTAGTCTAGGAAGCGTTGGTTTATTAGTTAAAGATAACGCCTTAATGAACTCTCGCCATCACGCGATTTCCAACTCGGCGTTATGGGTTGGTGGAGGTATTTGACCATGCTACATACGACATTTGGGGTATGGATATTCAGTGGAGAAGCATGGTATACTAGGGAGGTAGCGTCAATCTCGTCTTCCTCACGAAGTATTTCACCATTACCAATGGAAATAACGTGCTCTTCTTCAACGTTTTAGGCTTATATTTTCTCCACTAGTGCTACAACCTTGCAAGGGGAAGAGCATGATGGAAAATGGCGCGAGCCACTCATCCAAGATGCCATAAGGACCTAGCAAGACCAATTCGACTATAAAAGCCGTTGTCCGCTAAATTCAAGAGCCATTTACGACAGTAATTTGATCCAATTCACTCTGTACCACTTCTTGAAACAGATTGGCCGTTGTTAGCTGCAATTAGGATGCTTGACTCCACAGTCCCTCGGAAGCGCTGGTGGAGGATCCAGTGGTATGCCGACGAAGATACACCCGAAGAACGCAGATTTCTTATTAAGCTCGATATAATCGTGGTACCCTATGCCATTCTTGCTTATTGGGTCAAGTATATCGACCAGAGTAACCTGAGTATGTATTTGACTCATCCGACCTTGTTGTATGCCCCGAACTGTTAGTAATCTTCCTCTGACAGACAATGCCTATGTCGCCGGCATGAAGGAAGACCTTGGGTTCTATGGGAACGAACTGGTGCAGCTTCAGACAATGTACACGGTCGGGGCAGTGGTTGGAATGCTGCCTTTTATGTTCCTATTCACCTACATCCCAATGTATTGGACCATTCCTTTCATGGATATCATGTGGGGAATTTTCACACTTCTACAATACCGAACATCATCATTTGCAGAGGCTGCTACATATAGGTTCTTGGTTGGCTTCTTTGAGGTATATTGAACCGATAATGCCCGTGGTATTTGATATTGACTGCAACCACTTTGTTTCTAGGCCGCCTTTTTCCCGGCTATGCATTATGTGTTCGGTATAAACCTTTCCTTTTCTCGGTATGCGTGTCTACTTACTAAATGTCCTTCATAGGCTCATGGTATCGTGGTCATGAAATTGCCCGACGTGGTGGGCTTTTTTATGTCGGACTTAACCTAGGCACCTTAACTGCGGGACTCGTTGCAGCTGGCTCTTCTCAGAGGCTCGAGGGCGTGAACGGCCTCGCTGGATGGCGTTGGATGTACATTATTTGTGCTCTGATAACCATTCCAGTCGGCATCCTGGGCTACTTCCTACTTCCCGGCAGTATTGATAAACCAAATCGGTGGATACTAACCGATAAGGATATAGAGATCGCTAAACGACGCCTCGAGAGCAGCGGGCATGTCACTCATGGCACTTTCAAGCTCGGGCATCTGAAGAAAATCTTCAGGAGCCCTCACTTCTGGACAGTTATCCTTGTCGACGTACTCTTCTGGAATGCTGGAATCCACAAGAGTACAGGCAGCTTCTTATTATGGATTAAGAGTCTTAACCGATATAGCCCGGCTAAGATCAACGAACTGGGAACGATTACGCCAGCCTTAGGTATTCTCTACAACATACTTATCTGCTTCGCCTCCGATTTGATACTGGGGCCAGCATGGGCAATCACATTAGCATCTACTTTGAACGCTATTGGTCTTGTAATCTTGGTGGTCTGGAATGTGCCGGAGCCTGCCAAGTGGTTTGGATTCTCAACTATGTATTGGTCAAATGCCCTCTCCAGTGTCTTGCATGGTTGGGTAAACAACTTGCTTCGCGACTCGCCGCAGGAACGATCTTTCACACTTGTTCTGATCACGATAATCGCGCAATCGTCGACAGCTTGGACCCCCCTTCTTACTTTTCCAACTGTCGAGTCCCCAAGCTATCCCAAAGGATTCGCGTTCTGCCTTGGATGTGCTATCGCACTTATTGCCGCAACCCACGTTCTCGACAGATATATCAAACGCAAGGAGTAAGTCATTCTTTTATGGGTACGAGAGCACTTGTTTGAGGATGCTAATATTCCTTGCTCCAGAGCAAGTTCCAAGGCCACTCTCAGTGAAGGGGATACCCAAGGCGACAGTGCCTTAGTCGAAGGCGGGGGCTCAGAGAAAGGCCTGGGGGTTACGGCTTCTTCGAAAGAGATTCGTTAAGGCTTGCTGGATAGGACAGAAGATTGTAAGAAGAGTTCATGCCCTTGAGTATATCGTGCGGGCGTTGTTCGAGTTTCAACGATAGTTAACATCATAAAATGTATCAATTGAAAGGGGATTGATTGCCTTTGAAAGCAAAGTTCCTGTCTTCCTTAAGCTACTTCAATCTACCCTCAAAGTGTACTCGAGGGAATGCGGTAAAAGACGCGCAGTTGTTTCAGCATTGCCATGCTGAAAGACCCCAAAGCGATGTGAGACAGCTGCCCTGGTTTCGTAGCCCCCTGGACCAGCCCCTGGACAGGCACGAACAACCGCCGTGGCGGGCCCCAACCTGGTCTTGGATGGCTACTGATGGTACAGCAGCGCTCTGGTCCCTATGGTCTGGAAAAAAACTATATTTTGGAGGAGTACGCGCGTGCCGTAGACGCAGAGACCAGCCCAGTTTAGGTAGAACCCTTCCGCGCTGTCACGGCGGGACGTATCGCAGTAACATGCTTCTTCATTCTTCGAAGGCTGGGCTGCTTTCACAAGTACGAAAAGTTTATCATACTAGGAGCGCTTGACGCAAAGCTGGAGAACATTCTTTCACAAGGCGAATTGGAACCTTTCTTCATCATGATAAACTGCTGCAATAATAAGATATTTCGAAAGGACAAGATTATCTATATGCTCCCTCTCTTCAGAGCATAAACTGGTCTTATTCGGAAGAGGCTAACTGTAGATGGCAAAGGCGATGATGGTATATACGACCCGACAGAGCGGAACAGTAACGGATCTTGGCCTCAACACTTCATTAGCACCTTGCTCTCCAGGCTATAAATAAAGATAGGAGCTGTTTCATCCGCGACGGAAATATGCATGTTCGCCAAGCTAATAAACTGGATAAACATTCTGCTGCTATGTACTATTGGAGGCTGAAGCGAAATTTAGAGGAGGCAGCATGGCCGATAAATACGACAAGTGGCACTGGAGAAGAGAAGTCAAGGGGCTAAAACTGATAGGGAGAGAAATTCATTGTGTTATTACGATAGTGTGGACTAGTGTTTCGAGCGGGCGTGGGTGAAATGAGCGCGTCTCATTTCTGTTTCATTCGTAATAGTTATAGCAATATGTTGCAGTGCCTAGGAGGTTCTGGAGCGGTGTCTTAGCTGGCACTGTCTGTTTGATTTTGTCAATAGCGGCTCGACTTTTAAGATTCGTAGCACTCTCAGTCCACGTATCCCATACTCACCGGTGCATTCCAAGTTACGCCACAATTTCTTTCCTCTCCAGCGAATTATATGCGAAGCTGTCTTTGACCTTTTGCATTCTTTCCAAGCACTTCCAACGCCCTGGCCTCGAAATAACTAACGCATAGCCCAGATACCAAAGCCGGGTTTCCGCTGGACCAAACACTTAGGATCCGCCCTTGCGCATCGTCTGGTAATCAACAATCCAGTCCCTCATCCAAGGATACTTCTCCAGCATCTCGAGAATAGAGTCTTCTGTCTGCATAACGCCTAAGAGTGTTGCGGGAAACACAGCGATACCGAGCGTATAGTGCCTGTCGCCCGCAAAATGGCACTGAGAGCGTTCGAATGCGCTCTTGGCGTGAATGATGCTATTCTCTTCGTCGCCCGCGTAAGAAACATACTTACTGACGTCGCACAATAATCTCTCTTATTATGCCTCGATTATAGCTTGCAGCGCCTCGTACATTTAGGCCGCACGCACCATTATGCGCTTTATCTTAATAAGCCAGCGACCCTCAGGCGCATTGTTTACGCCGGGAGAGATGGTCAATTCAAGCCTTTGAACTTGTTTAGCCAGGCAAGAGCTAATGTCTGGGTGAAAAAGGCGATATCATATGTATTGGAGATGGAAGCAGATGTAGAGATGTAATTGTTCTATGTCGTTGCGATGAAAATGAAATGCGAAAATCGTTCATGTTGTCTCGACAGCGAGATTGATTGAGAAAAATACCGATAAACTACTACCTATTGATCATGTCGAGCCGGTCGCTGCTTCGGTCCTTAAAAGCTCACCAACAACTTGATCCTTTGAGGAGCCACAAGTATCAGTATACCTCCCAGCAATCGAGTCGCCAACCGCGACGGGAGGATACTTGGCACGCTGTTCCCTTCCACCAAACGAACTACAAACCTTAGATGTCCAGAGAAGAAGAACAGGATGCTGTATCGCTCTTTGCCGCTTGGGATTGCCGCTGTGGGCGACGTTACGTTACACTGGAAACTGATGCGCGGGTTAGATGTCATTCTGAGGTTACTGAAGATGGAAAAGATCGATCCAAATCTCACTTGACCACCCGAATACTGCAGATTTCGTGAAAACAGCCTGCAGAACTAGCACATCATGTACATCAAATCTGGGCAAAGGCAATCGAATGAGTGTGATGTATTTTTTTTTTTTTGGAAATGAGTGTGGCTGTCGTCCCGACAAGATTTTCCATCGCGATGCCTATCTACTTCACACCAGAACCAGTCATGGGAGTTCAGTCCTTAAATGACTAGTCAGAATGGTCCTGTTGCAAGTCCTTGAGAGGATTATAGTAGGCCTATCAATGCCCCGGGCCTTAACCCTACACTGGCTTAGTTCTGAGCCCAAGTTCCAGATCCAGAGATGCGAAAAGCCGGGTTGATAGGCAGGTTGAGGGGGCCCTTGATGGTGGGGCCATTGGCAATGGTGATGGTAACGTCCTGGGTGCCGACCTTTCCATCAAAGTCCCTCTTGGTGGCGAGCTGGGATGCGCTAGAGTACTCCAGAGTAGCCTCGTTGCTCTGGAACTCCTGCACGGCAGGGTCAAAGCTGCCGCTAAAGTGGTACTGGATGTCATCGATGACAAAGGTGGCGGTGAACTTGTTGCCGCCGGCAATGCCCTTGATAAATCCTGGTGCAGAAGGCATCTGTATAGACAGCTGGTTAGCAGCTGTTACCTGATGGAATAGAAATATAACAACGCACTTTTCCTTGTTTACCAATCCTGCGACAATGACGCAGCCCATGTCGAGTACCGGCCACCCGTGGGCGACTATGAAGACTGCCCAGCCGTCCACCACGGCTCCATCGCGTCAACATACAAGTCGATCAGAGACCCCCAGCTCAGGGATCAGCTCGCCGCAGAAAACAGTGTTCTCTGCTTTGACACGGAGGCAGCAGGGCTGATGAGCACATTTCCGTACCTCTTGGTCCGTGGCATTACCGACTACGCAGATACGCATAGTAGTCCCAAGTGGCGCGGATATGCCGCTGCCGCTGCCGCCGCCTATTCTCGACATCTTCTCCACGTCCTGAGTGACCAAGATGTTAAAGATGGACCGATGTTTCAGGTTTACGCTGAGCGCAAGGCGGCCAAAGATGCTACCTCGTCTACCACCGACAAACCTGCTGCTGGCGATGTTCCACCTGTGCCCAGGCCACAGAACATACAGTACAAGTCGATGATTGGGTACGTTCTCCAAACCGAGATCGACGCGGCAATCCGCCGGGATAGCAAAGGTCTCGAGGCGGATCTCATCAAGCTGGTGGGGATAAATAGCGACATCTTTGGGTATGGTGACAAGTGGAAGCCACTGATCCTAGAGGTCGAACAGTTTCAAAGGAAATGGCAAATAACGCAGCCCCTCGTACGAGAGGGGAGAAAGGTTGTGCGGGGCCAGAAGCTTGAAGACTGGCGGAGAATCAGGCATGACGGTGCGTTGAGCAAGCAGATGCGCTTCTTTGCTGCTCACAATGAGCTGTTGGCGTTCTCCAATGGGACCGTGTTTGATAGAGATGCTGGTTATGGATCTTTTCAGTGCTATCTGTGGAGTGTCTGGAGAGTCATGGAGTACATGGGCATTGCTGAGGATGTTAAGCTGTAATTACGCAGTATCATGAAGAATGCCGCGTAACGCCGTGTCGATACTGGTTATGATACTAGACTAACCCACAATGCACACCTAATCATGGACAAGGTATGCTAAAACCATTGCCAACACCGCATTACTTTATAGTGTGGATGTGAGAAACGTGATTCTGGCTGTGGGCAATCAGTGAACCCTCGTGGGATCTTCACCTTTTGATGTGATTATCTTACAGCAAGCTTCACTACTGCATATCTTGTAGTCCTAGGACCTTATGACATGATATCGCTAGTGACGATAACGGATGAGCTCGTTGCTGTGCTTGCGACGAGTAGAACTATCTCCTACAGTAGTCGATTCATGGTCTGAGTCTCCTCCATCGAATCTCTACAATCTTCAGCCCTCGATTGAACCTCCCCATCCCCGCACTGAGAGAGCTCCTGAAGCCGTTCCATCCAAAAGGCCCAACGCTGAGGGCTATAGCCAGATGAGGGAATGTTCCCAGCCTTGATAGCTAGTTCACCAAGACCTGATAGGTCTGGGTGACTGTCATCAGTGGCAGGAGCTGATGGATGGTTGCTGGCCAAGATGGGAAGGCTCCATCCCGAATGAGAAATCAAAGAAGAAAGCGCAAACAATAGATGGTCAAGGGGGATCTCTCCACTCTCTGGGTCTATATTGAGTGATCGTGGCACCTCTAGTGTCTCTCGGAATAGTGAGAGTGTACATAGAGCAGGGCCATCATAGATACCAACAGAAACCAATCTTCCAAGAAACGCTCCCATATTCTGGTACTGCTCACTATTATACGAGCCCTTCTGATAGAAGCGGCTAGTAAACTCCTCAACTAGATCTTGCGCAAATAGGGGTAGATCAGACCAGAATATACGGCCGTCAGATAATGTATTGCCCTTGGTGCTGCCAGCTGGAGGTGGGGGAGATCCCAAGTTCCTCACAGCAACGAGGTGACATACAAGGACATCCTGTGATTCAGACCAGGCTGTAATATTCTTCCCTGCCTGGATGCATTTATACCATATATCATGCAGATATAACGGGAGGCTTTTGACAATAGAATCCGGGACCAAATTGAAGTGCTTAGTTACAGCTCGGATCAGGCTATGAACATCGCCAACAATGCGTTCGGGGTGACCTTCTGCAACCATTTTGTCGGTAGTTTCCCTCACATGCTTGGAGAATGGATCGATGTTTTGGGCCGAGGATGCCATGGCGAAATAGGTGGATACAGTAGAAGATAAAGCTGATACCACCGAGGGAGAAGAAGAGTGTAATGGTGAAGATATAAGGGTAGGTAGTTGTTGGGCAAATGATAAAGAATGCCGTGATTGTCTGCCTCTTTATACTTCTAGGTTGCCCTAGGGCTGACTTATAATTTCAAGGGGAATCCTGGTCTGATTATGGTACATTCTTATTGGCTCTATTATATGCATCAAGGGCACTACAATTGTGCAGCATAGCTATTTATATATACCCGCTTTGCCGCTGTCTTGCTTGCCTGTTTGCCCGCCTAAGTGTACTGTTGGTGGGTTGGGCACCAGACTGCGCCACTGTCCTGTCGAGGTTCCATCACTAGCCCATGTCAGCCAACCAATAAACAACCAACCATACCAGTCACGCAACCAACATCAAATCATCGTGTCTCCTCCTCGCGCCAGCCTTCCATGCACCACCCCCGAGTTCATCCCACCTACCAATACACCCACCCACACACCCTCACACTCACCCGCCCTTGTTCCTTCCTTTCCGCCTACCGTATAATTTCGCAAAATCCGGGGCGAGACAAGCCCCGCTAAATTGGGTGCAGCTACGAATCGATTTCCTCTGTTCACAGGTTGGCCACAGATCCTGGCCCGTATTTTACCACAATTAGTTTAGAAGCTCACGGAAAGCCACGGTTTATAGGGTTAGCTCGTCTCGCCCGAATTTTGCGAAATCATACGGTATTAGTACAACATTTAACATAAGCTAGGTGGAATAACAAGCGAAATATTAGGACCTCAGCCTGGATCATTCCAGTCTACGTAAGTGATGGGGCGAATGGGTCGAGGTCTAACTCGAGAGCCCTAACTTAAGAAAATAGTACTCATAACCTACTCTGTGTAGACTGAGGTTTGGAGCTTGCATGTAAATACTTAATAGTTGCTTACTTGCTTGATCAATTACACCCCGCCAAGTAGAGCTCAAGGGTGACTCGCGTCTAGTCTAAGTGGTTCCAAAATTTCGCAGAGATATAGCAGAATATTTATTGAGCTTGTTGCTTGACAAAGCCTATTAACGGCAATAACGACAATAAAGATCACCCGAAACTTGACGCAGTCACACTATGAAAACGCGCTTTCTCAATGAAGCATGCGAGGAGAGCGAAGAGACCGAGAAGATCGAGAAGATCGAGCAAAACGACGGGATCGGGGAGAGCGAGGAGAGCGAGGAGAGCGAGGAGGAGTACCGTTAGGACCAGTGCCAGCACAAGCAGCGTAAGGGCCGTCAGTATATTCGCACACGTTATTTTCCACGCCACACTATATTGTGATTGGGTTAGTTTATGGATTTGATAGGTTATAAAGGTGTAGGCAATCGTTTCTCACTTTTTTACTACCGCAGCCCTGAGGAGGGTGCGGCACCGCTTTCCATTGCTGTTTGTCCCCCTTGTGATTTGGGCCGTTTTTTATCCAATGCTCCCCACCTTTGCATATATTTGTTTTCGGGGAACATAGCTATCAGAGAAAAACATCAGTAATATGCACATTGAGGCGCTTGACACTGGCAAAAGAATAAATTTAGAGATCTTGTAGATGGTAATGAATCTGACTTACGCCATATATGTCCTTGCGTGGTTGGACCACATTGGCATCCTGGCCTATTGGCAAATTGATGAACTTCTGCTCCGCCTGAGCAACAGCAAACAATCCAAGAACAAGAACAAGAGCAAGCTTCATTTTGAACAAAAAGGTGAAGAAGAAAACGGTTTGTCGAGTGCTCTTAGCAAGGTGTGTAGATTGTAGTAAAATGAACGAGATGCTGTAGCTGGAGTGCGTTAATTGGAGGCCAACACGCTCTCCATAATTGAATTTATCATGATCTGTCAGCGGTCAAAGGCAATTTCGCCCGCATGCTGCCTAAAAATAAACTAGAAGCAGAACTCCCACTTAGGCATGTATTTAATAATTGTAATAATAGCTGCAGCACCAACACGCCGTTTGTTTGTTGGTAAGCCCAAATTCATCCTTTCAAATACTAATGCAATGAGTATCTAGGATGGGAATCCTTAGTGACCTACAGTTTGATGATTGACTATTTTTACGCGGCTAGATATATGCTGATCAACAACCTCACCTCATTGCCGCAGACAAGAGCGTCGCGGTTGGCGGCATGACGAGCTACAGGCGACAAATGAAAGGGGGAGCACCACGGCTTTATTATAGCAACAACCTGCCATCATTTGGCCAGTGTGGATTTACCTATGCGTTACTGTGCGGCGGCAGGGTCGTAGTGCATAACGAATTCTATGGTTACCAGGGGTTAGCTTATATCTGGGACCAACAGTCCTCGCCCCTACATTCAACCAACCCATCTGATCCAACGCTGTGTTCAAGCCTGACTGATTGATCGGCTCACCCCTGGTGAAGTATCTAAAAGGTTGCTATTTATTGCTGGTTGTGTTGGCCACCTCGGCTACCACCAACTCGCCCACTTCTGCAATCGCCGCGACACATAAAGTGTCGAAGACTGTCATAGTGGTCCCAGAGTCGTTGCGGGTCCAGTTGCGCAGCTCGACAGCCATGAGCGAATCCACGACGTAGTCGGAAAGCCTCTTGCCCGCTGCAACGTAGTCCGGCTCGAGGTCCAGTGCGCGTGCGAGCTTCTCCTTGAGGGCCTCGACGACGACCGCACTGCGCTCTTCTGGTGTCGTTGCGGCATGGAACAGCATGGCAGGAGTCTACTGATTGCGGTATCAGCCCCCGTACTATCCTGCCCGGTGCTACTCGTCAAACTTGTCCTGGTGAAGCCGTGGAAGAGTGGCCGGAGCAGTGCCGGTGGGCTGCCTTAGGCCCAGGTAGTGAAGTTGGCTGGCGTCAAGGCACCCACCAGCAGTTGGCTCTGATCCAATTCCCGTTTCATCCACTGCGCCGGCGGCTTGGGTTCGCCGTAGTAGGCGAGCGGAGAGAGCAAGTTTGCTCCTGCTCCGGCTGACATGCCGATGTCCTTGGGGAGCAAGGTACAGTGGGTGTGCAAAAGTTTGCGACCACCCGACCCCACCGCCTTTTCGCGCCGACGCGTTCGCGACCCAACCTCCTTCTTTCAACACACACAACACAGCCAATTTATAAGTAAAATACGTCGCTTTGGGGTCGAGATATCAGGAAATCGTGGTCGAGGCTGCCAATTTTCTCCTGAAGCAAAAGGAGCTATGTTGGGGCAGCTAGCTGCAGGAAGGTCCGCACGTGCGGTTGCTCGCGAGTTCCGGACCACACATACCACGGTCTTAGCCCTCAAAAAGCGGTTTGAGGAAACGGGCTCTGTGGATTATAAGCCAAGATCCGGGCGGCCTAATAAGCTTACGAAGACGGAGAAGCGATATATCGTACGTATGGTATATAAAGATCGCGATATCACATGGGGAGCCCTAACAGCTGAGGTGGATAGCCGCATCAGCATTGATACAGTTCGACGCGTTGTGCGCAGCCATTTCAAGCGCAAATGGAAGGCTATGAAAAGGCCGAAGCTAACAGCAGAAATAGCAGCTATCCGGCTTCATTGGGCACAAGCTTGGTTGGAGGATATTGAGGATTTGGTTGAGGTATTGCTCTTTGAAGATGAGGGTCTCGTACGGCGGCTTACACTCTTAGATGATCAACTCGGATGAGGTTTCTATTCAGAATAAATCAGATAACCCCAACGTATATCTCTTCCGGCACCCTCATGAGAAGTATAATAAAGAGCTTATTAATAAAACGGATCACAACCAGCCTACGCTTTCTCAGATGTATTGGGGAGGAATCTGGAAGACGGGAAGGACGCCGCTTGTACCAATGACTCGCGATAACAACGCCCCTCGTAAGGGCTATACAGCTTGGAGCTATCAAAAAGCCCTCTATGAGGGGCTTCTGCCGTTATACGATGGAACCAGAAGATTTCAACAGGATAACGCAAGGATTCATACGTCTGAGAGCTCTATGGCGTGACTAGCTGTACATGGGATTGAGCTGCTGGAGTGGCCTCCTTGTTCCCCAGATTTGAGCCCAATAGAGAACGTTTGGAGCCTTCTCAAGCGTCAATTAAGGAAGAGATATCCCTTACTTCATCACCTTAAAAATAATGCAGCTGATAGAGCGATTTTCATGGAATGCGTTCAGCAGGCGTGGCAAGACATCCCCCAGCCTCAAATACGCAGGTTGATAGAGTCACTGCCCAATAGATTGCGTACAGTCATCCGTGCGCGCGGATGGTATACAAAATATTAATCTACTAGCTTTAGGCTATCTAGAAATATATTTATTATTCTAATTGGATGCTTTTTGGGCTAAAAATATGTAATCTAAATTGGAAGGTTGGAATAGGTGTGTGGTGTTGTGGTGGGGGTGGTCGCAAACTTTTGCTAGGTTAGTTTATGAAGATTCTAGCTTGCATGAACCCCGAATCCGAGCATCGTGGTCCACTCCGTATGTGTCATATTGAAGAACACAGCATCCTACATGGTTGATATAGCTAATTAGTTCGTCATTAATTTAAATGTGCAGCCACGAACCTTTAGTGCTATTGCCGAACTGATGCAGGCTTTGATGGGAGGTATTGAGCCCGCACACACTTGCAAAACCTGACATCACTGGCAGATGACACATCACAGCGTGGTGCCACAATACAAGCGCCTCGATCCTTGTTAACTATTGTACCGCGTCCGACGCAGCCTGGGATGAGGTGCCAGATCGAGAGAGAACAATGAATTTCTATGCTCTTTTCTCTGCCATCCATATAGTCACGTAGCAACCCAAACCACCAAGACATCCTGCAATTACGTGTGAATATCACCTGCATCTGTCGCACAACATTAATATCAGCACCTCAAATTGTGAACCAGGGCCTTGTTAGTCTCTCGTAACTCGAAATCTCGTTCCTTGAAGCCACAGGCAGGATTCGATCCGTGTTTTTCTCACTTTGTATGAATCGGAAAGCTTTTTCTGTTGTGACAGTGAGAAAAGGCGTAGTGGCTTGGGCAGCTTCAAATCAACCTTGGAAACAAGGTCGGAAATCTTGTCCATCAGGTCACAGCTCATCATAGGATTCGCCTGTACAATATGATACACATTTGCACCCACAAACCTTACGTTGTTCGCAAATCTAGCTGTGGGAAGTGTCGAGTTAGCCAGGATAGTTGTCTTTCTACTCTCAATGCAACAACTGTATGGAGCAATTTATTCCCAGGTTGCTCTTAAGCTATCGCCGGCAAATGAGTTGAGCACGACATCTATGCCATAACTGCTTGTTAGACGTTTAATACCCTGGGCGAAGAATGTGCTGCGGCTGTGGATAATGTGGCTCTAAAGAATGATATTTTTCAATCGGGGGGCTGCTTCTTTTTTGTTTCAGATCCCAGCGTAGCAAATATCCTATTCAAATTAGCTGGACCAAGGTAGTTGACGGTGTCTAACTGTATAGATCCTGTCTGCTGAGCACAATAGCTGGCATTTGCTTCTTTCGCCTGACAGCCCCCCAGCGTACCGAAAATGGAGAAAGAGGTGCCTACATTGTCGCCTCGTAGGCTCCGCTCTTCAAGATGGCGACAGAAAGCTTAATACTGGTCATATTTATTCGTATTCTCAATGGCATTTCAATGAGCCAACTTAGCAATCTCAGCAACATCGCAAAGGGCCTGGGCTCAGCAAGCACCTTTCTAGCCGCCATGCTTGGAGTTTTATATGTTGCCTATCTCACAATAAAAATGGTCGTGGATTTTCCATCATCAAGCACATGGGATGCCCTGTATTACCGGAGGAAAAAATCTGTACTGCGTTTTGGAGCATGGACCTGGTTGTATCTGTGCTGCTTGTTATCTGGAAACGATGCCGCTTGATCAAGGTATGGAGCAGCGCCTCCCTGCTCATTACTATACAATTACCATTTGTGATTATGGACATCAAATTCAGCAGTTGCCTGTTTCGGGCTCTGGCTTATACGCTCCGTCTATAGGCCCATTTCACAAGCCATCCTGGACAAAGCTGCAGATATGGCAATATTCATTAGTATCCCCTGATTTGGTTTTGAGGATTTCTCCAACCTTGTTGTGCTCTACACCACCTTTGCCATTAGCAGAGCTAGCAAAAAACGCAGCTTGCATCTTGATCAATTCCCGCCTGACCATAGTGCCCCTCTCGTCTAGCGACCCCCTTGAAATAATCCAAACAATCCCTCGCAACAGCCCCCATTTCATCACCACCCCCGGATCGGGCAGGCATGGCAAAGCTCAAGGGACTTTGACCGGCCTCATCATCTACAGCAGCCTCTGGCAGACAGTGTATGCCACACCAAGCGAGTTGTACACTGCGCCGTGCAATCTAGAATTAAACGTGTTCCAACCGCTCGCATCGCTCGATTGATCGAGTCAGTACGCAAGTCCAATCTAGTTCCCGAACAGCCCGAGCCTCTCACCGCACACGCAAATCATCACAGACCGTTCCTCGGGTGTTGCAGGCTTAGCTGACCCAGAAGACTTGCAAGAAAAAGTAAGGATTTTGATCAGTGATGGAGAGATGTTGTAACCCGAAGGTTGAGCCTTGGTCATGAAGCTAGATACTAAGGATAACAATGTCTCGTTCAAAGAAGATTCCAAGAGTACAACAATGATTATGTTGACATCTCACTTTTGCCAGGTTCTATTGCTGTTTGTTAGTTTATACTAGAAGACTCTTCCATCGCCTACACTCAAAGGGTGTATGATTTCTTGAATAGCTTGTTGTATTTCCCGATCGCTTCTTTTAGCTCTCTAACTATTTGTGTCAAGCTCTATGCTTTTCTCCCAACATATCTTATCGAGTGCTATAGAGACTTTTGTCTATTCCGGTGTTTTCCTCTTAAGGTAAACATAACTCTTTACGCTTTCCATCTGCATTACAACTGGCAAACTTCCAACATTGTCTGTGCCAACCTCCAATCACTCTAGGCATAAGCCATCTGACCGGGCCAGGAATATCTGGCCAATCTTTCCATAGCCCATCCTCGTAACTACTGTCCAAGTTGTATAAGAAAAACATGAGAACATCCGTGATGCCACTCCTTGTCACTGAACTGGAACCCCACTTGTCGAATTTCTTTTCAGCTTCAATCTGCTCAGAACTACCTTCTCCAGGAGCGTTTGGATGGGTTGCAAGTGACGCGATGAGTTCAATCTCGTTCCGGAAATGAAGCTCAAACGGTTGCTGAAATACAGACATGAGGGATAGTATCTTATCCGACGATAACTGGCTACCATTTTCCAACGAGTCCAAGTATTGCTGGAAGGCCTGAAGTAAGGGCATGAATGCGTCTAAGTATCCCTTTGTTAACAACTAAGAAAGGAGTGAAGCAAGCATTCGAAAGAACTCACCATGCTCTTCATGCGTCTGTTCAAAAACGCTGTCATCAAGCAACTTCTCAGCTTCAGGAAAGTAATTGCGCTCTTCTTCTTCTGCATGCAACGTGACTAACTTGCACCACGCGCGGCAGTAGCCCAGGAAGGCGTCCATGTCTGCTTCTTGGACGTGGGGGGCCTGGAGATAAATAGAGTTGTACCCGCGGAAAATGACATTGTGGACATTGCACATGTGGCTTGCTCCCGAGATCCGCATGTTATGCTGCATATCGCACGGTTAAAGTTGTGTTTTTTTTTTTTTTTTTTTTTTTTTTTTTAAGTTGAAGTGACCACTTTACCTGTTTGATCAAGAAAGCCGGAGTCGGGATTAGCGCAAGCGGCTGATCCGCCCACGGTTTAGAATTTGATGCAGAAGCGGACATTCTGAGAAAGAATGCTCTGCAAAGATTATATGGTGTGCTTTATGAGATAGGAGCAGCCCTCTAGAGGAATGCCTTGGTATAAATAGGCTGAATGATTTCTGCTATTGTGCTGGTTAGATGGACTGCCGTCATGCTTCCACTGAGTTAGCGGCTCAATCAAACAAGATCGCAATTACTAACCACTTCAATTTGTCAATATTACAAATAGCTTGTAATATTCATTACCTTACAAGCGCGAGCTCGGGCTTGCGTGCGAACGTGTAGCCTGCATAACTTTCTTGTTTATTTCCCCCAAAAGGCTAGGTACTGTGGTAAGGCAGTTTGTAGGTAAGCCGAGCCGCAGCTGATCCCCTCAATTTCCCCCTCAAAGCTTCAGGTCAGGTCAGGTCAGATCAAATCAGGGCCCTAGCAGCACTAGTGTCCAGCATCTCTTGTCTGAATCTCACCGATAAACTGGCCAAAATACGAACTGATCGGATGGGCCTTGTAATTTGACCGTTGCGCTCTTGGGAGCACACCTCAGTTCAGGCTACGCCAAGTAATTATGCCAATTGCTTAGTATCCAGCTTTACATCAACATCACAAACCCTAGACCCAGATATTAGCGCTCAAGGTTCTGGACGTGGGGTGATGGCTATGGCTCAGAGATCCGGAACCGAGAAGCTGAGGTCTAGTTGCGACCGCTGCAAGGCGCTCAAGATCCGCTGCGACAAGCAGACACCGACCTGTGGGAGGTGCAGAACGCCCGGCCTCTACAGCCTCTATCGCTGGAAAGGGAGCCCTCAAGCAACAAGTCAAGGCGGCCAGAAGGACAAGGCGCTCTGGCAGAGCCTGCGTCTCAGCCGACACCGGTCGCGGAGGAGGAGCCCAGCAGCTCGCCAGTGTCGCGGGGTGGTGCAACGCAGCCACAACCGGGCACCCAGCACAGTTACCCCCAATACATGGAGCTTTCGTCCCCGGGTATCGATCGAGGTGAATTTCCTCCAACTACCGAATTCTCCTTTGAAAATAGTCTGACCTTGGCCTTTTCAATCTTGATGTTCCGGCCAGAGACACATTCCAACGTGCGCTCATGCCCGTCAGCCAGACTGAAACAAGCTCCTTGTACTCGCCAACTAGAGTAGAGAATGTTACCCAGCCATCTTATCCGGTTGAAGAGACTACGAGGACTGTCAGATTGGGGCACGGGTCCGAGTCTGGCATTCACTCCTTCGCAACCCCTAGCATGGCCTCGGCTATGGTTCGCTCTTGTTATGAAATGGTACTGGATACCTTATCTAGCTTACGCAGTAAACCACTGGACTCGTGTCTTTTCAGGGTTGACCCGTCCCAGTCACGGGCAGAGGGAGGCAACCTGAGCAGGGGACTGGGCTTACCCGTCGAAAGCGTGTCGACCTACCAGGCCTTGAAGGTCAACCGCGGCGCTTTACAGACGTTGAATCAAATTGGGTCCAGGAATTGTAATAACTGTGCGGCTGACGCGGATTTGAACCTAATTCTCAACACAACATGTCACCGTATGCTCAACATCTACCAGTCGATCTTTGAATGCATTGCGGACAAAAACCACATGAGCACAGATCGTCGCCAAAATGGGCTAGAACCACCATACTTGCCCCATTCTAACTCTGGCGCGCTCTACTTCAGTCCTGTGCAGTTCAACGAATTCGGGGTCGACATGCTCACAGCATGGCGCATCAACTCACAGCTTCTGAAATACGAGCTGGAAACTCTCAAGAGACTGGTAAAGACGCTGGGGAACCCGAGACATAGGCTCGGATCCGCGGAAAGCCGCGCAGATGCGAGTGCCCAAGGCCGGTGTGTGAACTCCGCGACCGCGACATCATATCAAGAGGTTCTTCGCCAGCTTCTTGCTAATTCTATCGATAAGTTGATTGCTTAAATAGGACAATTTTGCCAAATGTAGTGTTAAAATCACAACGGAATGAATAAAGTATGATATAGAAGAGAAACATGGTTTTCTTCCTTCTTAAACTGGCCCCATATAGAGCAAATCCCATACTTCAGTTGATACCTGCAAGTGTTTATTCTGAACAGTAAAACCTAATTAATTATTCTTTTCCATTCCCATGTCTGAAACGTACTTTCTGCGGGTACGGGCATATTACACGCTTCTCTGTCGCTGTTTGTCGTGGCACGTCAATGACCAAGCTCTCTGGGACTTTTTCTGTTTCCACCCAGGCACGCAGCGCCTCGAATACCCCCATTGGCTGGCCGCTGTTGCCGCCGTAGCAGTGGCCGAGGCCTGGAACCTCATAGTATTTGTAGAAGTCATGAATATTTTCGTCTCTCTTCCAGACTTCATTATAATACTGCTCTGTGCCTTTAGAGGGGCAGAGATCATCCATCTGGGCATGGGATGTGAGCCTAGCTAGTGAGTCGGGGCCCACCTGTGCAAGGGATAATCCCTTAAAAGTAGTTAGATTCCGTAGTTATGAAAAACACACACTTTTTCCTTCCAGTCATGTTTACTTTTGAAAATGCCCACCTTTGAAAGACGAGTCTTTCCGTGTTTTTGAGCCCCAATCTCAACACAATTAAGTCGAATAAAAAGTATGAACTATTTGATCCAATAAGATTGAACCTACGAAGCCAAATCCTAAGTTCATATGGCTTCTGGATCCCGATGTATTATCCGGCCTTCGGCATGAGTGGTTTCTCTACGTTATCTACGATGTGGGCTTGATTTTGGATAGTTATGGCAGACATTGGTTAGAGCTCAACTCACACGGTGGATGGCCTCTACACTGATGCTGACATCAGGGATCGGTCTACGCGGGTACCGTATGCAGTCTAACGCGACGCCGCGGATACGATCCTACTCGGGTTAGAACTCTGCGCAACTAAACAACAAGAAGTTGAGACTCACTTCAAAGTGAAACGAGTAGCCTCAAACTCAGAAGAATCTTCTATCTCTGTACATTCTTCGAGCTTCGTGTCATCTAAGGAGCTGTAGCTAATCACAGTTCTGGAATCAGAGGCCAGGGTTTTGATTATGATGCTGGTTCCACGCTGTGATCTCGATATGCGGCCTATAAGTAATGCCGCTTACAAATGGTGCTGGGGTAGCTGAATGCATTGACCGCCCTTTTTGCAGGGGCAGGCATATAAGCACTATATAACAAACGCTTACGTGCACCGAGTCAGTCAGAGCCATAGCGATCGCTTGAGGTTGTCTCAACAGCAGACAGAGAGGTCAGGCTCATACGAATTAACTGTCGCAGCCGCTGACAGCTAGGCCCGGATTGCAGGGGTTGTTTCGCATGCTAGTCTGAATATGGAATTTCGTGGGGCGACGGTGCACATAAGAGCAGTTCATATAAGTCGAGTGGGGGGAAGTGGCCCGGGGGTAGAAGTGGCCCACCTAATTTTTGGCCTGCGCGTCTACCCTAAGTCACACACATCATGACAAAAACAATAACAAAAGCTTCAATTCGTGTTTTACGAGCAAAATGGCTATATATTCGGAATCAGAAATTAATTCTGCGATTAATGATATACTTGCCGGCTTATCTGCACGCGTTGCTGCAAAGAAATGGGCAATTCCTCGTATAACGCTTAGACGACGATTGGAAGATGGCTTAACACGCGCACAAGCGCACGAACACCAACAACGCCTCTCGAAGGCGGAAGAAGAGAGAGTCAGGAGATAGATCGTATCTTAAGAATTACTGGGATACACACCTACGCATCGACAGCTTCGATATATCGCTTCCCAGATCCTTCAAGGTCGGAAGGATCTCGAGCCTCTCGGCAGGTCCTGGGTCAACCAGTTTCTCAGCCGTCAGGAGGGCCTAGGAGTTAAGCACGGAAAGCGAATAGCATCAGCTAGGCTCAATAGAGCCAATCCTGAGAATATTAATAGGTTCTTTAATAACTATAACTCGGTCTCTTGGATCAAACCGGAGAACACGTGGAACGCTGACGAGGCTGGCATTATGGAGGGATATAGCCTCAACAGCCTCGTCATCGGCTCTGACGAAGGAAGCCGTAAGTATACAGTTCTCAAAGGGAACCAAGAGAGGGCTTGGGTCACGCTCGTTAAGGCTATTTCCGCTGTTAGAGAGACCCTAACTCCTTGTATTGTATTTAAAGGTAAAGCGGTGCAGCAACAGTGGTTCAAAGATAACTTCAATGAGAAGTAGCTATTTACAACATCGCAAAATGGATAGATTAGCAACACCCTCGCGCTTAAGTAGCTTCAACGAGTATTTATTCCGGAAACTGCTCCTGCTAATCCCTCCGAGGCTCGGCTGCTGATAGTTAACGGCCACGGCTCACACGCAACACCGGAATTTATGTGGGAATGCTTCCAAAACAATATCTTCCTTCTCTTCTTGCCTGCACACACCTCGCATGTCTTGCAGCCGCTCGAATTGGGTGTGTTTTCTGTACTGAAAGCGGCCTATTGAAGATATCTAGAGCGGCTCGATGAAATGCTCGATTCGACTACGATTGGAAAGGCCAACTTCCTCGAATGTTATGCCAAAGCTCGCAAGGAGGCTCTAACAGCGAAGAATATCAAGTCAGGATTTCGGGCTACAGGAATTTATCCTCTAAACCGCCGGAAGGTGCTCCTAAGCAGCCAAGTCATAGCCACAGCCAAGGCGCCCTTAATACTACAAAAGCCGGCCCAGAAGGATAAATACGACCTTCAAACACCTCGAAATGGCCTTCAAGTTGTTGATACTATGAGGTATCTATACCCTGCTAGCCCTTGTACCAGAAGGCTGCTCACACGATATAGCTATAAGGCGGCGCGAACGATTGATTCATTAAGTGTTCAACTGGTCTTGAAAGATCGGGAATTAGAGGCCCAAAAGGCCCTGAATGAACGCCTAAGTCATAAGAAGCGTAGAGCCGTTGAACCAGATAAGAATGAGATTTTCTGCTCACTTGCGCAGATAAAAGACGTACAAGGTGGGCTTGACGAATTGAGGAGGAAGAGGCAGCGCGTACGGAAGCCACGAACCTCTAATGATGATAATACCGATGCCGCCATAATCGTCGCGACAGCTGATCACAATGGTATAATTTTCATAGCTATTGGAGTTGAATTTATATAGTAATTATTAAGTTGTATTATCAAGACTGTCAAAAATGTGTGGCATTTGGGGTGGGCCACTTCTACCCCCGGGCCACTTCCCCCCACTCGACTTAGTGCCCATATGCCTGCCTCTTTTGCAGCGTTGGTCCAGGTCTTTTCCACCTCTTATTAACAAAAGCATTGCATAAAAGCTTGAAAACCAACCCGAGATTATAAAAGGACCATTGCAAGCAGTCAGGATCGCTTTATAACAAACACCATGACTGGCGTGCCTGACACCGCCAAGCCCTCGCCGGCGGCTGTGAACGACACACCGCCATCAGCCGAGGACCTCAAAGCCATCGAGAACTTCGTTGTCTACGACAACAAAGAACAGCCGCATCCGTTCAAGAGCCTCTACGCTGGGCCCGGTACCGCCAGCCGCGTGCTCGTCATCTTCATCCGACACTTCTTCTGCGGTGTATGTCCCTCCCCTCCTCCCTGACCCTGTCCGCCGCCCGATCAGCTTATTTTCGTACTGCAGGCGTGTAAGAACTACGTCAAGTTTCTCTCTGAGTCTGCCGGCCCCGAGAAGCTCAAGCCCATTGACACGTCCATTGTCTTTATCGGGTGCGGGGACGCGAGCCTCATAGACGGCTACGTTGAGGACACTGGGTGCCCGCACCCAGTCTACAGCAACCCAGGTGTGGACCTGTTTGACGCCCTAGGGATGGTCAAGACGATGAATCCGGGGACCCCCAAGGACTACGTCCCAGAGTCGCAGGTCAGGCTAGCGGTAGGAGGACTGTCAAATGCCTTTGGGAAGTGGATGGGGGGCGCTGCGGTGACAAAGGGGGCTCGATTGCTCAGCAGGGCGCCGAGCTGCTCTTTGAGGGGGAGGGAGATAAAAGGAGGGTGACATGGTGTCACCGGATGAGGGACGGGAAGGATCACACTGACAAAGACGATATCCTCAAGGTCATAGGCGTTGGTGGCTACAGTCATTAGACGCTGAACATTTACGAGCCGGTGGAACAGTCCAGTCAATTCTACATGTATATAAGGACTAGTAGCTGGTAAAATATCATGAGATATAGTCTCAATAGAGGTTGCTGCTATGATGCTCTAAATGACCAGTCTAACCTTGACCTTGTCACACTCTATAATCTCCTTTTCCCGACTCAGGAACTCGGGTATATCCCAGGTGAGATCTATATAGTAACCAGCTAGCCAGTTATATTTCTCTTGGGTTAGGTAGACTATAGAGTTGGCAGACAGCTTAGTAGTTATAATCTTATAATATAGTAGTAAGATTCAGAGTTATAAATACCCTCTACCTTCGTCTTATACCTATATTCATTGTAATCTGCCTCCTTGTTAACCCTTCGCTAATTTCCGGTGGCCCCTGCCTCATACAAACATCATATCTCTTTGCCCAAGTTGCGGCGAGGATCTTCAGTTCCATTTCAACAAGATTACGCCCAAGGCAGGCCCTCGGTCCGGTGCTAAACGGTATAAAGGCATTTTTTTGTTGAGCTGTAGCATTATCCCACCTCTCTGGCCTATACTCCAGGGCATCTTGACCCCATATTTCCTCCGAATGGTGGATCGTGTAGATAGGTACACTGAGAGTCGTGCCTGCAGGGAAATAGTGTCCGCGGAAATGGATGCCTTCAGAGTCTGGCGGAACGTCGCGAGGAAGACCGAGCCCGATGGTGGAGTGTTGGCGGAGAGTCTCGTTGATAACCGAGTTCAAGTAAGGCAGATTCTTGACCATGTCGTGGGTGGGAACTATAACATCGGCGGGAAGTGCTGCGTCCACCTCCTCTTGCAGTCTTGACATGGCGTGAGGGTTGGCCGCCAAATGGTTCATTACTGCGCAGAACGTGTTGTTTGTCGTATCACTACCGGCAATTAGTAGAGTGAGCGCTTCGGCTGTGAGCTCTTCGAACCCGAAAGCGTCTCCTTTGTCATCACTCCCTTCCTGTAGGAGTGAAAGAAGATCTTGGCGATCTTCTGGCTGCTTTGGATTCTCCCAGCGGTCTTTAACGCGAGCAATTGCAACGCCAGTGAAGCTCTTGACACCTTCCAAGCCCTTGCGGAAATATGGATCAGGGATGTACTGGGCATAAGGATTAAGCTCAGGAATGGCACCAAGAGTTGCTGCAATTTCACTCCTGTGGCTGAGATGCTTGACTGCTGGGAGAAGTGTTGATGGCCCTTCGCGAGTTGTGCGCGACTCAGCAAGGTCAGCCCCAGCCTGAAGCATGCCGAATGGTGACCCAAAAATGATATCGCCAATTACGTCGAAGGCAAAGAAACTGCAAAGTCTCATTAGAAAGGTGTCTCATGACAATCATTCCCTCGACTTACTTGATCCAACGTCTGCAGTCAAGGTCGGCATAGCCGTCTGTCTTAGCTCCATCCTTAGCAATGTCATCCCACTTTTCAATCAAAAACTTGAGATTCTGGGCGAAACAGGGCTCCATTTGACGGACCGACTTGGGAGCGAAGGTGTGGGCTACGATGCGTCTTTTATGAGAATGCTGAGCTCGGTCTCGTGTATTGAACACGCTGTAGCCGATTGATCGGAAAGTATCATACCAAGCCCTAGGAGTATATCAGTCACAATAGGTCTGCTACCAAGAAAGAGTCTTGATGCATCACATACGATTTCAGTGAGCGGTTACCATGGCCGTAAACAAGGTTGATTGCCTTATCATCGGCAATACTCACATGGTTTGGCTGAATACGGACGACAGGGCCAAGGCGACGGTGCAGGGCATCAATGTACTCGGATCGTTTGTTTTCACGGCTAATGGACATAAGCCAAAGACTTGTGAACTGAGCCGGGAAAGGCGATGGAATGCCTCTTAGGTGACGGTAGGTCCAGAAATAGGGAATGATTATATAGTAGACGGGCAAGAAGGCGATCCCAGCAACTAGGAGAACCCAGGGTGAAAGGATTGGGATAATTGCCATTTTGATTTACTTTAAAGCCCAGAATTAAGAAATTAGTAGTATGAAATCGAGTAGGTAGGTTTGGTCCTGCCATCTGTGAGTCTATCTACATGGCGAAATCTATCCTATATAATAATATTGCCATAAGTCACCCAACACTATGTAACCTGGTTAGGATTTACACATGACAATAGCAATCAACATCCCGCCCCCGCCCGGATTGCTCATATCAATCTTGACCTTGGTGTGTTGTACTGGTCCAAAGTGTAAAGACAACGGTGTATCCCTAAAATCAAAGGATTTATACGCCTGCATCCCAACCGCCGGGGTTACATCTACGAAGTAGGGTAGGTACGTACCTATCTACCTAGATGTAAGTACTTACCATGCCACGTTACTGTCTCCACATTTAGCAATCATACCTACCCAAACCATTCTTTCTAAAGAACCCATGACCAGGATCCACCGAATCGCTCTATATTCTGACATGCATCCCTTCAGCGATGCCTATCCTACCAACCGCCAACTGATGTCTCACGATTGTCAGCCCTCCTAGGCCTAACACAGAGGAAATGAGTATTTCGGCGACTGCGCAAGTGGTAGCAATGCGTCCGTTAAGGAGGGGAAACACTCCTAATCCAAGGAGCTTTACTGGCCAAGCTCAAATGGAGCTCAGTGCTGTGGCCAGTGGCAACGAAGCGAACCAGAGAGATGACGCTCGTGAGTCTGGGGAAAATCCAAGCTCTCCCATTCCAAACCCGGATCCCCTCCCAGATGGTGGATATGGCTGGGCTGTCGTCTTCGCCTGCTTCGTCCACACCTTCTGGCTCAACGCCTGGACTGGGTCATGGGGCATACTCCAAGTCGCGCTCCTCAAACAGACACTGCAGCACTCCTCCTCAAGCACCTTGTCCTTTGTGGGATCCCTTGGCCTCGCTTTGGGAACCGGACTAGGTGTTCCTGCTGTGATGCTTGCGCGTCGCATCGGTGCTCGTAACACTGGCCTACTTGGCATTACTATCTACGGCGTGGGCAATATTGTGAGCGCAGAGGCAGTCCACAGCGTGGGGGGTTTGTTCATCGCGAGTGGCGTTCTGTATGGATTGGGAGGTGGCTGCATATATGCCATGTCCAATATCCTACCTGTTCAGTGGTTCGACAAAAGACTTGGGACGGCTAATGGCATCATCAAGCTTGGTGGGGGAATAGGTGCTACCCTCATGGCCGTCGTGGCCGGTATGCTGACCGAAAAAGTCGGCATCGCCTGGACATTCAGAATTTTCGGACTGGTATCACTAGGCACGGGTATTCCTGTAGCCTTCCTGATCAAGGAACGCCGAACAGCTCCGCGAAACTACAATTTCCAACTGTCCATCTTCAAGGAGCTGCCCTTCTCATTCATTTTCGGGGCAGGCGCCATTGGTATATTTGCCTTATATGCACCGCCCTTCTTCCTCCCTTACGTGACCAATGCCCTAGGGTTCGACAATACGACTTCAACAGGCGTAGTCGCGTGCTTCAATGCTTGCATGGCCATTGGCCGTCTCATATCGGGTATTGCCTGCGACAAGCTCGGGACCATGAATATGGTGTTCTTGACTATGGCACTCAATGCAATTACTTTTTTTGCGGTGTGGTCCGTCTCTTACAACCTCGCGACCCTGTTAGTGTTCGCTGTCACCAACGGCATCGCCAATGGCGCCTTCTTTGTTACGATGCCAACGGCTGTGAGTAGATTGCTAGGAAAAGACCGTGCCGCAGATGGCATTAGCATTGCGCTTGCAGGATGGTGCCCCGGTCTTTTGGTGGGAAATCCTATTGCCGGCGCCCTGATTGATGTCATGGGAGCAGATAAGGCGACGTCGATTGTGCCGTTTCGGCCGGCGGTGTTCTATGCCGGCGGGACGGCCTTGGCCTCGACTGTTCTGGTTGCTGCTTCCCGCCTGGGGATGAATAAGTCGGTTTCGAGGATGTGATTCAATTTAGCAGTATTGGACCTCTCTTAGGATTGATTCATGACCTAAGAGGGATAGAGAATAAAGACTCTGTTCTCTGAGTTTTTTATTGTTAAGTACATATAAATAGCTGATGAAGTAATGAAATCCCATTGCATAATAATAAACACTCCTTAAAGCAGTCGGGAAACAGATATTGATTTTTCCTCCGACTCATCTTCCTCCACCTAACGTGAGTTCATACTTTACACTCGTACACCAAACGTCTTCTCCATCCCGCCCATAAGTACCGATGATTTATCCTGCTCGGCATGACTGGCCGCATAGCTGTTATACTTCGACTCTGCCAATTCCTTCGCCGTAGTCTCAATCCCTTCGGCATCTAGAAAAGTGGTGTTGTCTGCAGGACGAAGCAAATAAGCAATCGAGTACCTATGGCCCTCACTACTGGCTCGTCCCTCTCGAACTACACGGTGCACGGATGAGAAGAGTTTCTTTCCCGAAATAAAACGCAGCCCGTCGCCAACATTGATAACAGCCTGCTCTTCGCGTGGCTCAACCCACTCCCAGCCACTGGTACTAGGCGAAAAGACCTGGAGACCCCACTGGTCACTGAACAAAACAGTCAGAGAGCCTAGGTCAGTATGCTTCTGGTGAGTAAGTCTGCCTGGGTAGCTTAGCAGAGCTAGAATAGTTTCTGACTTGACACTTTGGTCGTGGTGTTTCTGCAGGTCTAGTTCGGACATATTTAGAATACAAGCGTAACAGCAGAGGAGGCTTCTAACGACATGCTCGCAGGTAGCTATATATTCTGGGACAAGCTTGCCAGCTTCGTGGAAGAGGGCTGGGAGTGCACCTGCCACGTTCATTTTCAAGTCGTACGATCCAATCTAAGTCGTGTCAGGCGGCGGAGAGAAGAAGGGTAGGTAATTCTCTTTGTAACTTACAGCGAGGTGCTCGAATGATTCTTCCTGTTTCTCGCGATCAACACCCGAGAATGTCCCCTTTCTCACAAATCTTCAAACGTAAATTTGTTAGTATACTTAGATAACTCACAGTACAGTTAGACTTGCCCTCTCTTTGAATGTCCCTTGTAGTCCTGAAGCTTGACATCAAGAGGCTGATGAAAGTAACTTTCCATCACTTTGAGCAGATCCCTCTTCATTTCGGGCAGCTTATCCACCTTGCTACCCTTAAAATCTAGGTAGAAAAAACCGGCAGAGGTACTTGCTGCTGCTAGCTTACTGATTTCATTGGAATCCTTTCGCTCCAAGGCCGCAAAGCTGAGGGTCTCGAGCGATGCATTGGGGATATGTCCATCGCTTACCATATTTGCAAAAGTGGTAGGGGGGTTGGTCAAAAAACGTGTAAAGTATACGTGTTATTCAGAGGAGACTCGGTGCGTTCGAGTGTGATGTTGATTGTTATAAAAAGAGAGAGGTTTGATGGGCCATTATCTTCTGTGTCTCGTTTAAATATTTTAACAAAGCTTATATTCTATTATTCTTTGATTGGTAGAGGAAGTTAACAGGCCCTTTGATTTACAGTCACTCATATGGTTCTGCATATTAGCCAAGGTTACACTAGCTGCGATACCTTGGTTTGCTATCCATGGACTAGCTTTGCGTCTTTTTTTGCCGGGGATAACAATCCCCTTATGTTTCGGCCACTGCTGTTAAAAGAGCCCTGTAAGACTAGGAACCTTCTATCCTAGGCTTCTGCGAAGATAGGAGGAATTTTATCAAATTGACACGCCCTGCCATCCACACACCTTTTTTTTTTTTTTTTTTTTTTTTTTAAATAACCTCAGGCTTGGAATATAGAAACATGTAAATCTAATTCGTACACGATCCCAAAGATGAAACGAAAGGATTTAGTTGCAACCAAAAGACCCTGATGACGCAATATTATAAATCACTACCATCCCAAAGATAGGTCTGACAGTACATTACAGTTACCTCGGATATAAAGAACGGTCATATGTGGGATGGAGGATTCCCTGCCTTAAACATCCAATACAAGCTCGACAAATGACAGTACTGACTCAGGTGGCCTGGAGATCTTGTTGATCCTAAGTCTTGTGTCCACCATTCCCAAAAGACTCTTCAATTCCCTCTCGCTTCTATCACCACCTCCATGCAGATTGAATCCTAGAAGATCCATGTTGCGGAGATTCTTCTCCTCGTGGACGGACATCTCATCAAACCCCTCGGGTAGGAGCCTGCCGATGATCCATGTCTTTGCCCTATACTTCTCCATTCCGCGCACCAGGGGCTTCAGGATACGAACGCTCCCTGCATCTGACCAGTCCTGTAGCACCCGAACAAGGAGATACGCAGCGGGGACCTTCCCATCTGGAAGCTCAGGTTGCGGCGTGAAGAAGTCATGAGCCTGGAAGTGGATACGATCAGCTAAACTGTGAGCCTCAATCAGTTCTCTCGCGGGCTTCTCGTTCTGCGGCCGATCCTGGACAACAAATGATATCCCATGCACCAAAGGCGCAAGCTCTACTACAACGTGCCCATTACCACCACCCACATCCACAATTGTTCCTCCCTTTAGGGAATCCCAGTCAAGCCCTTGGAGATAGGTTGCTGTCGCCCCGCCAGAGTTCTGGTGTAACAGGAGCCCCCTCATCGCTCTGCTGTACAACTCCGTTTCTGTCTCTTGCCCAGGCGCTGCCTCTTTGACGTCTTCAATCTGCACCCAGAACGCCCTGTTCTTTCCAAGCGGGTCCGCGAGGGCGCATGGGGCCACCACCTCTTCTTGCTCAACGGATTGAGGGCGGAGGAGAATGGCCTTTGCTACTTCGTGTGCTCCCTGGCTTGCCAGTTTGCCTGTTCTCCACTCGATCCAAGCACTCGATTCTGGGAGCGCAGCACTGAGTGCTGTGTGTGCCACTTGTCCATTGTCGGTCTGGCGAAACAGACCCATGAGGTATGCGAATCGCAGCTGCTTGACCAAGGATCGCTCGTCCCTGACGCCAATCTTTGCGGCAAGGTCCGAGATGCTGAGGCTTCCGTCTAGTGGTACGGCCTCGTGGACCTTGAGGAGGTTGAGGGTGCGCAAGACATCGATCTCGGAGAGCATGGAGCCTGAGTAGGCGGCCAGGGTCTCGACGGGTCCGCGGACGAGGTTGAGAAGTGCTTGGGTGCGGTCAATGAGGTCAGAACGAGCAGAGAGAATGTCTGGGTGGGCTGCGGCATCGGACCAGTCCTTGCGGCCAGTAGGGGAGACGGAAGGAGGTTGGAGGTTGTACTGAGTGAGGAGGTGCTGGAGAGTGTTCGCCGAGTCCGTGATCAAGCGAGAAAGGGCGGTGAGGGTAGGAGCTTCCTGTTGATACATGGTAACTAGCAACATCAGTATGAAAGCAAGGGTTCGATAGGGTCTAGTGAGAGAGCAGAAACCAAGTGCAGATTTTCCTTGTCTTAAACTAGGTATGTAATGGCACAACGTCATCAAAATCATACGTAACTTTAGATTCGTATTTTCAATAGTTCTGCGCGTGTAGCCCAATCAATTGAAAGACCTTGATACATCGGCAATGTTACATCTCGTGTAAAAGGTTGCAATATCTAATTTATCCATGGTCGAAACCATCCAAAGTATTTTACACACCCTTACTAAAAATAGTATTAGATGTAACATTAAGCATATAGGGATAGCCTTAGGATAGGAAAATCCTTTCTAAAGCTAAATTTAATTCTAATATATCTTTATAATATATACTAATTAATATTATCTCTCTAACTTAATATCTTAGCTTTTATTAATAAAATAATATAAATAATAATTAAAGCAAAAAGATCTTTAACTATTTATTAAATATATTAATATATAGAATATTCTAAATCTTTATATTAAGTTCTTCTTATCTTTATAACTTTAATCTTACTCTAATTATAATATTAATTATAGCTATTTAAAGTAATATAATAATAATATATTTATTTATTTATTTTAATAATAGCTATAAGTAGAGAATATTATAAGTAATATATTTAAAGATTAAGCTAAATATATATATATATTAAGGGTTTTTACTATATATAAAAAATATTCTAAGATCAAGCTATATATAACTAAATCTATATAATTTATTTTAATTAAGTTTTAGTTTATATCTAATCTTTAATTCTATTTTTTTTTTACCTTTTTATTTATATAAACTAAAATAAGATAATAATATCTCTAAAAGTTCTAAAAAGTACTTATTAAATATATAATTTAGCTATAAGCTCTAAAGAGAAATACTTATTATATATAATTAACTATAATACCTCTTTAAGCTTATTATTACTAATTATTAATTATCTCTTATAATAGTTAGATAACTTATACTAGATAAGGTCTAGGGTAGGTCAGGGTTAAACTAATCAGATTATTATAAACTATATAATATAAGTTACTATTAATATATAAGTATTATAGAGCTAGTTCTAATAGAAGTATAGATAATATTATTAATAACTATTTAAAAAAGTATTTCTAGCTAGTAAAATAAATATATATATACTAGACTAATATATTTAATATAGAGTATATTATTAGTAACTAGTTAATAGTATAATTAATATATAGAATATTAACTATATTATATTTTATATATAACTTAATATAATAACTAAAGGTAGTTTTTTATATAATATAGAGATAGTTTATATATTATAAATAAAGGCCACCTTCGGGCCGCAGGAAGTTATATATAAGATAGATAGTACTAATCTACCTTAGTAACTAATAAAGATAATTTTACTTTAAATAAGTAAAGTCTTAAATAAAGATTATTATAAATACCTCAGTAAATATACTAGTATATATATATATTTATTTCTATAGTTTAAATACTCTTTTAGATAATTATTAATAATATTATCTATATCTTTATTATTACTAGCTCTATAATACTTATATATTAATAATAATTTATATTATATAGCCTAAGATAATCTAATTATATTACTTAGAATAATACTTTAATTAGTTTAATCTTAATCTATTTTAAACCCTATCTAGTATAAATTATCTAACTATTATATATTAATAACTCTTATTTAGCTAATTACTTTATCTTAATTACTATAATAATAAAGAAAATATTATAACTATTATAATATCTTAAGCTTAGTAGTAGTATACTCCTATTATTAATAATAATCTATCTACTTAATTATTAAGAATAATACTATAGATAAAAATAGTAATAATAGTAATAATAATAATTATTATTATATTAAAAAAAATATAGCTCTTATAAAACTAAGTTAACTAGCTTAATATATATCTTATAGATATCTACTAGGAGTTAGCTAATATAATAAACCTTATAGTATAGTAAACTATTATAAATACTAATCTCTATATCTAAGCTATAATTATTATTTAAGGAAGAGAGTTAGAATAACTACTTAAGCTATTACTATTTAAAATATTTAATAGAATATAAAACTAACTTTAGGGATTTATAATTTAACTCTAAATATACTTTAACTATTTCTTTATTATCTTTAGAATAGTAAAAAGGAAGATTATATATATCTACTTATAATTTAAAAGAGATATACTTAATTAGTTTAAATCTATTATAAGGGAATATTTTAATAGATAAAGAAATTAATAAACTATTAATATTATAATAAGTTTTAATTACTTTATAGAAGTTCTTTAGTAAACTTTTAAGATCTAAGATAAGAAATATAAAGTAGAATATAAAGTTAATCTACTCTCTTAGAAAGGATTATATATAACTTACTTTTAATACTAGATATCTCTAGCTTTTAGTTAAAACTAGATAGGATAAGGAATAAGCTATATTATATTACTTTAATCAGCTAAAAGAAGAAGTATAAAAAGAACTCTATAAGAAAAACTAGCTAGTAAGTATTTATAAGTATATAACTATAGCTATAAAAATTAATAATTAATAGTACTAGTAATAAACTTATAATAAAAGAATAAACTATTTTATTAATACTAGGAAACTATAATAATAGTATATTATAGCTTTTAGAATATATATAAGATCTATAGAGCTAGAAGCTATAGAAAAATATAAATACTATAATTATAATAAAATTAGATATATTTTACCCTAGTATTTAGAATTTAAAAAAAAAAAGATTAAAAACCTATTAAAAATAGTAAAAAATAATTAGAAGTAATTAGGAAAATTAATACTAAAGTCTTAAGAATAATATATAAAATTAATTAAAAGGGAACTCTTATAACTATTATAATTTCTAAATTTCTCCTAAGAAATATATCTATCTTTAGAGAAATACTAGAATCTGAGGAATATATAAAACTTAATATAGCTAGAAAGTAATAATAGAAAATCTAATAGATCTTTTAGAAGCTTAAGGAAAAATATAAGTAAGAGGAATAAGTTCTAAGATTTAGATTATTTATTAAATATAAATATATATTCTATTATACTAATAGAGTTATTCTATAAACTATTATAGAAAAAGAATAATACTAATTTATAAGAATAGAAATTAAAACTAAATATAATAAACTTTATATATACTATTAAGAAAAAATATAAAAATAATATTTAAATCTATTAGAAGAATTAATTATTTTTAAAAATAATACTATTAATATTATATAGTTTAGTAATAGTATATATAAAATACTAATCTATATAGAGATTATATAGATATATAATTACTCTTTAGAATTCTAAATAACTTACTATAATAATTATTATCTAATATATTAGATAGAGAAAGCTAAAAATAATTTCTTTTTATATTCTAATAGAAGAATATTTAATAAATATACTATAGAATAAATATAATAATTTATATATTAATAATATAGTATAAAATAATATACTATTTTTAAGAAAAATTTAAAAGAATATTCTAAAGAATATACTTATAATAAACTACTAGTAGAATTATACTCTAAACTAAAGTATAAAGTTTATAAAAAGACTAAAATTAAACTATAGTACTAAAAGAAGAACTTTAAAGAATAAATAATAATTATATATAATAATTAAATTAAATACTATTATAATTAGGAATATAGAAAATATTTAGAAATTAAGAAAATAGTATTAGAACTAGCTAAATATAATAATAATAATATAAACTCTATTAAGTTATATTTTTAATAATACTAGTTATAGAAAAAAGAATAAAGATAATAATATATAGAAAATATACTATCTTTAATAAATAATAGAAAAAGTAGTAATATAAAGAAATAAGAAATTATCTCTATTAATAAAAAGAAATAGAATAAAACTTACTCTAATAAAGAGATATTAATAATAATTAATAAATTAAATAATTAGAAAAAGAAATATAAATAGTATATCCCTAGTTATATAGATAAACTAAGAACCTTTATAGATATCTTAAGATAAATACTTAAGAATAAAGAAGAATAAGAATAGTATAAATAATAAGTTAATTAAGTAAAAAATAATATAAATTATCTATAATAGAACTATAATATAGTAAAATAATATTAAATTAGAAGATTTTAAAAGCTATTAAGAAAGGAAATTTAATTAATATTATTATAGATATTAAGATTAAGAGAAATAAGCTTATAATATAAATAGACTATAGAGTATTAAGTAATTATATTTTACTAATAGTAATTAACTAATTCTACTTACTATAGAGAATAAAAAAAAAGTTCTATAATATTATAACTCTAAATAGAATATTATTTAAATATAAAATTAAAATTATTAACTCTAAAACTAATTATCTTATAATTAAGATCTAAGGAAAAGAATTTAATATTATATATAACTTAGTACTATTAAATTCCTATAATATTATATTAGAATTATTATAACTATAAAATATAAACCTACTAATAGATTAGTTTATTAGCTATATAGAGTAAAAGAATATTCTTATAAATCTATATTAGAATTAATAGAAATTAAAATTTTATTAGATATTAGAAAAATATAATAATTTCTTAATAACTAAAGATATTATTATAAAAAATTAAAGTAATAATTTATAATAATAAGTAGATATAGTAATTATAGTTTTAATAGTACTATAATCTAATATACTAAAAAATCTATTCTATTAAGAATTCTAATAAATAAAATAAATCTTAGATTAGATATAAAAAATAAAATAATCTCTAGAAATAGACTTTATTAATTAGATATAAATAATAAATTAATAAAAGTATAATTATAATATTAAGTTTAATCTATAGTATAAACAGATTAGAAAATAATAATAATAAAAAGATAAAGAAAAATACTTTAAAAAGAGAAGATTAAACTATATCTTAAAGGAATATTAGAAATATAATAAACTATTTAAAAAAAAACCTTAGAAATTAGATTATTATAATATAGTTAATAGGATTATAAAATCTCTATTATTAAAGAAGGAGAACTAGTTTTTTATAAACTCTATAATCTTATAGAACTCTAGTTATAAATACTTTATAAATATATTAATAATATATTAGTAAAAAACTATATATAGCTATTAATTTTATCTATAGAATACTTTATAATATTTATATTTAAGAAAAATAATAAACTCTATTTAGTTATTAACTATTACTAATTAAATAAGATTATATATAAAAATAGGATATTCTTACTACTAATTATAGAACTTAGAAACTAGTTATAGAGTAAATAATAGTTTATTATATTAGATCTAAAGGAAGTTTATAACTTAATATAAATAAAAAAAGAAAATAAATAGAAAATAATATTTAGAATAAAGTTTAGCTTATATAAATACTTTATAATATTCTTTAAATTAATAAATATATTTATAATATTCTAATAAATAATTAATTAAATACTCTAGGAATATCTTAATATTTTTATAGTTATATATTTTAATAATATATTAATATTTTTAGATAATCTAGATATATATAAGGAATATATATATAAAGTCTTAAAGAAACTAAAAAATATAAATCTCCTAATAGAATCTAAGAAAAGTTAGTTTTATATTAAGAAAATTAACTTCTTAGAATATACTATTTAATCTAATAAAATATAAATAGAAAAAAGTAAAATTATTATAATTTCTAAATAGAAAGAACTAATAAATATTAAAGAAATATAAGCTTTTCTTAGATTTACTAATTATTACTAATAATTTATTAAAAACTATAAAAAGATTATTATATCTTTATATAATTTAATAAAAAAAAAAAGAATTTTAATAGAATTTAAAATACTAAAATATATTTAATAATATTAAAAATTATATAACTAATAAATCTATACTATAGATATTTAATCTAAATAAGAAAATAGAACTTAAAACTAATACTTTAAACTTTATAATTAATATATAAATTAGCTAAATAATAAAGAAGAAAGACTATACCCTATAGTATTCTACTTAAAGAAGCTATATAGTATAAAACTTAATTACTCTATCTATAATAAAAAATTTATAGTTATTATATATATAGTTAAAGAATTTAAATACTATTATCTAGGAGTCTAATATAAGGTTAAGATATATATAGATTATAAAAATATTTAGTATTTTACTACTACTTAATAACTTAATAAATAATAAATATATTATACTAAATACTTATTTAAATTTAATTATAAAATTATATATTAAAAAAGATTAGAAAATAGAAGAGTTAATATTCTTAGTTAGAAATCTAAATATAAATAAATAATTCTAAAAACTAATAAATAATTATTTTTAATAAATAATAAAGAATATTTAGTATAATAAACTTTAGATATTATACTAAAGGAAATAGTATATACTAAAGTCTAGATAGATATTATACTAGATATAAAAATACTATAGTAAGATATAAGAATAGTACTTATTAAGAAAATCTATAAATATCTATTTTTAGAATACTAAGAAATTAAGAAAATATTTAATAGAATAAAATAATATTATAATTATCCTAGTCTATAAAAAGATATATAAACTATAGTTTTAAAATATAATATTTATATATAAATTAAGTTAGTAAGATATAAACTCTATAGAGAACTTAAACTAATATAAATATTAGAATAACTATAATAATTAATATTCTTTAACTATATTATTAAACTACTATTATTAAAGAAACTAATAATAGAAGTTTAATATAATAATATCTTAGTTATTATTAATAGACTTATAAAGTATTAATATTTTATTCTATATAAGAAAGTAAGCTCTATAGAAAACCTTATATATTAATTCCTATAATATATAATTAGTTACTATAGACTAGATATATCTACTATTATACTTATAAAAGAAATACTATATTTATTATATATAGAAATAAAAATAGAATTAGAATTTATCTAAAAAAGAATAAAAAAATATTATAATAAAATAAAATTAAAAAGATTAATCTTAAAGAAAGAAAATAAAATATATTTATTCTATAAAAATATTATAATATTATAATTAAATAATAAATTAGATTATAAAAAACTTAAACTATTTAAAATTAAGAATAAAAAATCAGATATTAACTATAAACTATTATTACTAGATATAATATATATCTATCTAGGTTTTTATATTTTATTATTTAAAAAAGTACTAGAAAATACTCTAGATTAAGATTATCTAATTAAGATCTATAAAGAAAAATATAAATTAGAAAAAATACTAAAAAAAGAAATTAGAAATAAATAAATATTTTATTTTATTAAATAGAAGAAATATACTAATAATAATAATATCTAGAAACCTACTAAATATTTAAAAAACTACTAATAGTTTATTTACTAGTTTTATTAGAAAAAAAAGAATTAGTAATATTATCTTAAGTAATATTACTAAAGAGATTCTTTATAGAAGAATTAAAGAAGAAACTAGAAAAATTAACTATCTCTATAGTATAAATACTTTAGATTTAGAATACTAATTTATTCTCTTAAGCTTAGATATACTCTAATTTTGCTTAATAATTCCTTTTCTCTATCTCTTTCTATTCCTCCTCTTCTAATACTTTTATATTATCTAGACCTTTTTTTAATATTTTTATACTCTTTTTATAAAACTATTTCTATATTTTCTATAAATAGGAAATTTATATAAAAGCCTTAGCTAATACTATTTTAGCTTAGAACTCTTTATTCTTAAGATAAGAAAGTTCTTTATTAATTTTTTTAACTATATAAGTTAGTAACTATAGTAAGTATTAACTATAAATATACTTACTTAATAATATTAGAGATTAGGAATAATTATATAAGTAATCTAAATAATAATAAGTTATATAATAACTAATATTCAGAATAATAATATATAAAGTATTCTTCTTAATATAATAGGAATATAGAAGAACTTTCAAATTATATATAATAATATACTCTAACTTTTAGATATAATTATATACTAACTTAGATTTCTTTTATTTTAATATATAACTAGATATTTTATTAGTAAGTAATTATTATATAAAATATATATAGAATTAAGTATATATAATAATAGTATAGTATAATAAAATAATCTTAAGAATAAGACTAATAGGGAGGGAGTATTATATTATAAATAAAAGCTATCTTTAAACTATAGAAAGTTATATATAAAGTAGATAATACTAATCTACCTTAGTAATTAATAAAGATAACTTTACTTTAAATAATTAAAGTTTTAAATAAAGACTATTATAAATACCTTAGTAAATATATTAGTATATATATATATTTATTTCTATAGCTTAGATACTCTTTTAGATAGTTATTAATAATATTATCTATATCTCTATTATTACTAGGTCTATAATACTTATATATTAATAGTAACTTATATTATATAGTCTAAAATAACCTAATTATACTACTCAGAATAATACTCTGATTAGTTTAACCCTGATCTACCCTAGACCCTGTTTAGTATAAGTTATCTAACTATTATATTATAATAGCTAGCTTTTATTTATTATTAACTCTTTATATTATATTTATATTAAAAATATAATTTTATCTTATTACTTATTAAGAACTTAAGCCTAGTAGGAGAATAGACTAGATTTAATATAAAATAACTATAGTAAGTAAGATCTCTGATTAATATATTATAGTACTATATAAGGGGAGAGAGAGAGTTATAGAAAGAAATTTACTCTCTTTCTCTCTAAGAATATAAACTCTAAAATAGATTTCTATCTATAGCTATTATAGGGCTAGTTTATTATAATTTATATTCTTTATAATAAACTTTAATATATTAGAAATCTCTAATTATAGAGGGATAATACTAATATCTAGTTTAAACTCTTTCTTATCTACTAAAGAACTTGTAATTATAAATATAATAAATTAATATAAAATTATTATTTAAAAGGTTTTTATAAATATAAATCTAGTTCTAATCTTAAACTATTTAAAATTAACTATTAGTTCTTCTATTACTCTATTTACTATCTAAGATCTTTTCTATAATATTAAAAATTAGAAAATAATTAATAATAGAGAATCTATATAATAGTAAAAAGAACTTATTTCTAATATAGAAAAAATATATAGAATATATTTTTAAAATAGATTATTTCTTTATTAATAATAATAGAGATTAGTTTAAATATATTTAGAGTACTTTTTTATAAAAAGTATAGAAGAAACTTATAATTTATTATAAGAATAAAAAGTTATACTATATATACTAGCTATATAACTTCTTAGTTTATATAGAGTTAATATTTTCTAATCTATATTAATAGTAAATAGTTTTAGAGGAATTAGAATAAATAACTTAAGGATCTAATAAAGTATTTATAACCTTCTATATATATTTTAAATAAAAAATAATAATAGTAAGAGAAATATATTAGGATAATACTATATAACTTTTATAGTTATAGTACTATCTAAATAAATAATTATATAGGCTTTATATTAGTAGAGAAATATTCTAAATTAACTTTATCTTAATAATAATCTAGATCTAGGAAATTATAATTAATACTAAATTATTTAATTTAAATATATTATATTAAGAATAAAAAGAGCTAGTAAGATATTAGAATAAAAAATATTAAGATAATAAGAGAGATATATTAATAATAGGGATAAATACTATTTAATTAGTATACTAAAAGGTTTAGAAAAATAAGAAGAAAAAAAGAGGAAAAACCTAGTTAAATCTAAATTAGAATTAAAATAAAGATAAAAAAGCTTCTAAAAATAAGCTTAATAAGTATTAAAAGAAGTAAATAATAAATAATAGAAAGCTAGTATTTATTTATACTATAATATATCCTTATATTTAGCTAGAAATTACTATTTAGTATAAGTAGTTAAGATTAATATAATCTCTATAAACTCAGAGAGTAATAATTACTAGAAGAGAACTAATTAGGAAAAAAACTATTTAGAGTTAGAAAATAAATAATCTCTATATAGAGTTTTATATAGTAGAGAGCTAGTTTATTAAGAAAATAATATTTATTAATTTTATCTAGAGAGAAAAAGAAATTTATTAAAATAGAGAGAAAAATAAAAAAATCTTTATTTTAAATCCTAGTTTTATTTAATTCTATAAAATTTCTTAATATATTAATTAATAGTAGATATAATTACTATAAAGTAGTTAGAGGGAAAAAGTCTAGAATATAAACCTCTAATAAATTAAACTCTTTAAAAAAAAGATTAAGATAATAATAGGAATAGATAGTATCTATACTATAATATATATTATTAAAATAAATATAGAAATCTAGTTAAAAAAAATTTAATAATCTATATAACTAGTCTTTATTAATTAATTAAAATAATTTAAATATAAATTACTAAATTAATATTACTATTAGTTTAACTTCTAGAAGAGCTTATAAATATAGAGAACTTATTTAGTAAAAAAGAGATAAAAGTACTTCTACTTTATAGAAAGATCTTAGATTATAAGATTAGATTAAGAAAGATAGTAAATAAAGATAATCTAGATCTTCTATAGAGACTATTATATAATATATCTAGAGATTATCTACTAGAGATTAGAAAATAGATTATAGAACTTATAGATAAGAATTAAATATAGATTAGTATATTTTTAATAGTAATATTAATATTCCTAATAAAAAAAATCAGAGAAAGATTAAAAATTCTATATAAATTATTAAGCTCTAAATAAGATTATAAAGTAGAATTACTATTTATTATTTTTTACTAAAGAAACTTTATAATCTCTAGTAAAAGTATATTTATTTATAAAACTAAATATAAAAATAGTTTTTTATAAGATCTAAATAATAGAGAAAAATAAATATTTAATTATATTCTAAATATAATTTAATCTATTTAAATAGCTAGTTATTCTTTTTAGATTATTAAATATACTAACTACTTTTTAATAGTATATTAATAAATCTATTAGGAATATATTAAAAAACTATATAATAGTATATCTAGATAATATTCTAATATATACTAATAGGAACTATTATAATTATATATAAAAAATCTATATAATCCTATAGTATCTTTAGCTAGTAGATCTTTATTTAGATCTAGTAAAAAGTATATTTATAGTAAAAAAGATTAAATACTTTAAATTTATTATTTATATAGAGTAAGAAATATATTTAAACTCAGAAAAAAATATTATAATTAGAGAATAGAAAATATTAATAAAATCTAAAAGAATTTAAAGTTTTCTTAGTTTTATTAACTTCTGTAGAGATTTTATTAAAAACTTTACTATTTTAATAGTAATAAAAATAGATTATTCTAGGAAGGCCTTAGAAGAATACTTATTATAAATTTTAAATAAAGGGATTTTTTATCTAGTTATATATTATTCTATAAAACTTTTAATAATAGAGAGGAATTATATAGTTTATAATAAGAAACTTCTAGTAATAGTATTATATTTAAAAGCTTAGTTTCTAAAGTTAAAAAGTATATTTTAACTATTTATAATCTTTATAAATTATAAGAGTTTAGAATATTTTATAAAACTAAGATTAATAATAAGCCTAATAGGAGGAGTTTTTTTTTCTTTTTAATTATTACTTATAATATAGATCTAGAATATAGATTACTAGATTAGATATACTTTTATAAAAGGAGTAGAATAATAAGAATATACCTCTTTATAAAAGTATAATTTTCTGCTTATTAATAATTATAATATTAGAGTAGGATTCTCTATTAATTATACTAAAGAAGGTTAGAATCTTATATATTATTATAAAAGCTAGCTTAGAGCTAGATTAGAATCTTAATATAACTACTAAGTTATTATAAAGTTATAATCTATTTATAAAACTTAATTTATAAGTACTATAGAAAGAAGGATTAGTATATAACTTACTATATAATAAAAGATTATAAGCTATAATAAAAAGTAAAAAGAAGTTCTCTAAGGAGATAGCTATAAGAGCTCAGATTATAAACTATTTAATTAATATATATAGTACTTTACTATATAGAAGAAAGTTATAAGTATTTAACTAAGAACTTTTAACTATAGCTCTAATCTATAAGATATATAACTTATCTATAGTAGATTATCTAGTATAGAATATAATCTTTTATCTTTTTAATTATTAATTTTATTAGAATAGATTATTTTTATTAATAAAGAAATTCCTTAGAAATTATTCTTACTATAGAGAATATATCTTAAGGTAAAGAAGATAAAGCTTATTCTAATCCTTACTAATTATAGAATATTATTAGTAATAAATCTTAATTACCTTTATAGTAGATCTTTTATATATAATAAAAAAGACTTAAAGTACTTAATAGTTATTATAAATAAATTCTCTAAATATATATAGTTAGAGATAATAATATTAATAAGAGCTAAGAAATATATAAAATAATTTAGAGATATTTAGTAAAGATTTTATAGATTTCTATTTAAAATTATTAATAATAAAAAATTAAATTAAATAGAAGAGTTTTAAATAATATTTTATAGATTAATAAGAATAGAATAGCTCCTATTAATTTCTTATTATCTATAGATAGATAGTAATATAGAGAGAATAAATTAGAATATATAAATAGTACTATAAATTATAATCTTATTCTTTTAGCTAAACTAGTTATTCTATCTACTAACTTATTAACTAGTTTTAAATAATAGAGATTTCTTAGTAATAAATATAAATCTATTTAGACTTTTAAATAATATAAATCTAATTTAATTTCTAATAAAAACTTCCTAGTTAAAATACTTATTTAAAGATAAAATAATTTAATTTCTAGAATATCTAAAAATAAAAGTAGAATCAGCCTAAACTATAATTATATTTATTTAATAAAAATAATAGTTAAATATAAACTAGTTATAATAACTAACTAAATAATTCTAAATAGATAATAAAGTATAGCTATTCTTAAGAAATATAAAAATAGCTAGATCTATTAAGAAACTAGATTAGCTTTATATAAAATATATAATAGTTATAGTTCTAAATCTAAATATTATTACTTTAAATATATTAAATAATATTTATCTTATTTTTTTATATAAAATCTAATTAAGAGAGTAGCTAATAATCTATTTTCCTTCTAAAGAATAATAAATACTAGACTAGAGCTATTATAGATAGATATTAATAATAGGAAAAAAGAATAATAATATTAGATTAAATCTATTCTAATAATAAAAAAAATACTCTAAGCTAAGAGAGATATAAGAAGATTCTAATAAAATAGATTAATTATAATAAACTAATCTAAGAATTATTAGAGGAGTTTTATAATATAATAGCTCTAGATAGGTCTAAAAAGAAATAAGGTAAAATATATATTATAAATAGACTAGAGAATATAATAAAAAAGAGATAAAAATATATTTAATTCTTAATTACTATCTTTTAATAAATTTCTTTATAATTAGAATCTAGAAAATAAACTATAAAGAAAATTAAGAGTATTATTATATAAAAACTCAGTTATATATTAGGTATATTATACTAATTATTATATATTTATATAACTAATATAATATATTAGTATATATAATACTTTTTCTAAATTTTTAATTTTTTAACTTTTTATCTACTTTATTTTACTAAAAATAATACTATAAACTAGTAAAGAATATTAAATTACTCTAGTACTTTAAGCCTTAAAGAAGAATTTAAAATTAAGTATCTAAAAGGCTATAGTAATCTATAAGATTAATTATATAACCTTAGCTTATTAAAAATATAGCTATACTACTTAATCTGATTATTAATCTAGTAATCAGAATCTTACTAATCTAGAGAAGTAGGCTATTATTAAGAGGGTTTTTAATCTAGATTCTTAAGTATTTTCCTTATAACTATTTAAGGTAGAAGATATAGTAAATTTTCTACTATATAATTATAATATAGAGTATATTAGTATTAATTAGATCTTTTACTTTATTAAGTACTAACTACTACTTAAGATAGTTCTATCTTATAAATATAACTATTAGAGAGCTTTATATAAAGATTCTAAGATTATCTAATTATAGTTTAATCTTATATAGAATATAATAACTAAGTATAGTATTCTTAATAAGAATATCTATAATTTTAATAAAGCTAGCTTTCTAATAGACTAGATTAATATTTATCTATAGTTATATACTCTAATTAAATAATAAAATCTAAATTAATATAGTTTAATAATTAAAAATAGATTTCTTTAATCTAGATAATTAATATAGTTAGCTAGATAATTCTACTATTTCTAGAAGTAAAAAACTAATATTATTTCTTACTCTAAATCTAAAAATTTAATTTACTATCTAACTAGAGGATTTCTATTAATAAAAATAATTAAATTTTAAATAAAATTACTATAGATTAAATTAAGTATTTTAATAAAAGTATTTAAGTTAGAACTAAGAATAAATATTATTTTCTTATACTAGATAATTATAAAAATTACTACTTAATAGAGTTTAAGAAATACTATAAGAAGAATATTATTATTATTCTCTATATATCTTTTTACTTTTTTTATCTACTCTAGTTATTAGATATTAACTATTTTAATCTATTAAAAAAATATATAATTAATAAATTAAATATTTAATAAAGATCTAGATTATCTATATTATAAAGGAAGATTTTTTCCTAGTATATATAATAGTATTTAATATCTTTTTTACTAAAGAAAATATACTAGAAATATTCTAAAGAGTTAGATTTATTCTTTTAAATCTAAAGAGTATAATTTTAAAGCTAGATATATAAATAAGTATACTAATATTATTAGAGTTATTCTCTAAACTATCTATTACTTAGTAATTAAAAACCCTAATTAATTTATTAGAGATAACTTTATAATTTAAATATCTTAAGAGATAAATATAATACTATTAGAATAGCTCTCTAAACTTAATTATTAAGAGTATTAAGTAGATTATAAAGGGTATATAATAAGTTATATATAAGCTTATATTATTAAAGGGAGAGATTAATAAACTTAAAAAGATAAATAAGTAACTAAGTAAGTACTAGAGAGCTAAAAAGTTATACTTATATAAAGAAGGCTCTCTTAGTATATAGGAATTATAAGATATTATAACTAAGAGAGATATTTAAAAGTAGATATAAATAGAAGATTATATAGATTAGAATTAGAGATTTTATTAAGAGTAAGATACTTAGTAATATAGTATTTATAGTAAGATAAACTATAATATATAGACTTATAAGATAGTAGAAAACTTATTTAGTTCTAGTTCTAAGGTTATTTTAAATAATTAGATTAAAAGGTAAAGGCTAGAAAATATCTTAACTAGATCTTATTAAAAATAGTAGAAATATATCTCTAAAGCTAGTTAGACTATATCTTAATCAGATCTAATTAAGATATCTTAAGGCTAGCTATTTAGCTAGATCTGATTAAGATCTATATAGAGTTATAATATCTTAGCTATAGTAGTCTTATTAAAGGAGAGAGAGAGAGTTAGAGTAGAAAAAGATTAAAAAATATAGTATTATTATCTAATATATTAAGCTCTATAGCTTAGTATATATAAACTATTTTTAGGAAAGTATTTTTTATAGTTATATTAATATATAATAATTGTTGAATTGAGAGACTATAGCCACTATAAGTTAGTGACCGTATCGCTATAAGTTAGCGGTTGCAACCACTAACCTCTAGCGGTCGCAACCACTAACTGTTAGCGATCGCTATCCCCTGTAACAGCTAGCCAATAGCGATTGAGACCGCTATCCGATAGCGACTACGATCACGAGCCAATAGCGGTTGCAGCCACTGTGGGTCAGTGGCTACAGGCCGCTATGACCGCTACGGCTTAGCGGGCTCCAGTTCCTCTTTAGGGCTAGGAGCGTCAGCAGCGTTATTTATAGGTTATTAGGCTATATTAGCCTAAATAAGGGTCTAGAAAATTCAGGAAAAAATCTGAGTAACTTCTAGTAGCCTAACCTATACCCAAGCTACCCTATAACCAACCTACCCTAGACTAGACCTTAGATCTTAGATATCTCTTTCAGCTTTAAAGATAAGATATCTAATATCTATACTTAACTGATCAGCTTAACTAGCTCTTTCAGATAAAAGTGGGTCTTAAAAAGGTTATATATATCTATCTTATGGTTTGGTAGTTGTGAGTCGATTTTTTAGATTTCCTATAGTAATGAATTTTGCGGAAAATCAAAAGTGGCCCGGGAAGCTGCTGTAGCGGGTTTTAGAGTAGTTTTTAGTCGGTAGACCTATGAGAGAAATTGGTATATTTTTCCGGTTCCTCTCACCAAAATAAGATCCTTTTGCGCTATAAAATACACTATAAACCGACTTTCTAGTGTGAAGTTTGACTAAGTTATAGAGGAGTGTTCGCTATAAGTTAGAAGCTAAAATTTCCACTGCTGCTAGTTATAGCGGTCTCAAGGCCTAATACACCTTGTAGGCCACTGTAATTTCAACAATAATAAATTAAAAAATATTTATAGAAAATATAAAGATTTAAGATAGAAATTATAAATATTAATAATAAAAAGATTAAAAAAAGTATTATATATACTAGTTTATTATATATACTGATAGATTATATTACTTAGAGATATTATAATACTTCTTTTTATACTTCTACTTATTTTTATTTTAATTCTATTTAGATTATTTCTCTTTAAAAATCTTTTCTCTAAAGTAGTTTATATTATTATAATCTATAAGATTATCTCTATTAGTATAATAAGTATTATATCTATAATAATATAGATTTAGATACTAATAAAGTAATATATACTCTAGATTAGAATAAATAGATATAAACTAAAAGCTATACTAGAAATAAGATATAATTATATAAATAAAGTAAGAGGTATAGCTAATAGGAGAATTATTATAAATAGAATATATAATATATTCTCTATATATATAGTTTAGAGAATTAGAGATATAGCTATAGTTATATATAAGCTTATCTAGTATAAGAATAGATATATTATTAAAATAGATATTACTAGAGTAGGATCTATAAATACTAATATATCTAGTTAATAAGGTTAATCTAGAATAAGATATAGTTTATTATAAATAAGAGGGGATAATATAAGGGGAATTAGTAATTACTAATTACTCTAGATAGATAATAGATATAAGAAAAGGTATAAGAATCTATTAGTTTATAGTAGATATAATACCCCTTAGAGCTAGATAATATAGGATAAAATAAACTGTAGATTAGAATAGGCTATATATATTAACTCTATAGAATCTAGCTTATAGAGTTAAAAAGTTAGTTATATATAAGATTAATTTCTTAATATTTATATTTATTTATTTTAAAATACTCTTAAAATAATATATTAGTTTTTATTAAAGTATAAGATTACCCTAGGTTAGATTATTTATATTAGTATAATAAATTTTATTAATAAATTCTCTAATATAACTCTAAATCTTATAAATAAAGTATATAATAGTATTATAGGAAATTATATCTATATAGATATAGTTTATAGAGCTAGTAGTAAATTAAATAACTACTTTAGCTAATTAATCTTAGAGATTAGAAATAGAATTAATAATATAAGCTAAATAAGTTAAAATACTAAATTAAACTATATTCTTATATATATATATAGATATATATAAGAAAGTAAAAAGAGAGTATAAATTAAATATATTAAGTAGAGATAATAGCTATCTTTATAATTATATAGCTAATAATATATTTACTCTAATTAATAATAATTATAATATTATTCTAAATATAATATAGAGTAGGATTTAAAGTAAAAAGTATAATATTCTAGATATACTTTATTTTATACTTCTAATATCTAATATAGAATACTCTATAGCTATAAATATAGATAAACTTACGCTTTATAAAAGTAGATTAGTAGTAGAGTTAGTAGATATTTTTAATTTATTTAGAAGTAATATATTATTTATTATTAGAATCTCTCTCTATAAAAAACTTATTTATAATTTTCTTAAGTTTCTTCTTTTTCTTATTTTTATTTAAAATAGTAGTAATATTACTCTAGATAGGAGTAAAAATAAAGCTTTAATTATTCTAGATAGTAGAGAAAATAATTATACTAGAAGTAGAATAAGTAGTTAGAATATTAGCCTAATATAGAAAATAAGATTTAATAAGAAAGTTATAATTAATAAATAATTTATAATTATTTTAAAAAGAATAGAAATTATAAAGTAGATAGAGTTTATAATAAAATTAAAATAAGAAAAGATTATTTATATTTACTCTATATTTATTTATAATTACTCTACTATTATTACTATTATTGAAATTACAGTGGCCTACAAGGTATATTAGGCCTTGAGACCGCTATAACTAGCAGCAGTAGAAATTTTAGCTTCTAACTTATAGCGAACACTCCTCTATAACTTAGTCAAACTTCACACTAGAAAGTCGGTTTATAGTACATTTTATAGCGCAAAAGGATCTTATTTTAGTAAGAGGAACCGGAAAAATATACCAATTTCTCTCATAGGTCTACCGACTAAAAACTACTCTAAAACCCGCTACAGCAGCTTCCCGGGCCACTTTTAATTTTCCGCAAAATTCATTACTATAGGAAATCTAAAAAATCAACTTATAACTACCAAACCATAAGATAGATATATATAACCTTTTTAAGACCCACTTTTATCTGAAAGAGCTAGTTAAGCTGATCAGTTAAGTATAGATATTAGATATCTTATCTTTAAAGCTGAAAGAGATATCTAAGATCTAAGGTCTAGTCTAGGGTAGGTTGGTTATAGGGTAGCTTGGGTATAGGTTAGGCTACTAGAAGTTACTCAGATTTTTTCCTGAATTTTCTAGACCCTTATTTAGGCTAATATAGCCTAATAACCTATAAATAACGCTGCTGACGCTCCTAGCCCTAAAGAGGAACTGGAGCCTGCTAAGCCGTAACGGTCATAGCGGCCTGTAGCCACTGACCCACAGTGGCTGCAACCGCTATTGGCTCGTGATCGTAGTCGCTATCGGATAGCGGTCTCAATCGCTATTGGCTAGCTGTTACAGGGGATAGCAATCGCTAACAGTTAGTGGTTGCGACCGCTAGAGGTTAGTGGTTGTAACCGCTAACTTATAGCGATACGGTCACTAACTTATAGTGGCTATAGTCTCTCAATTCAACACTCCCTCTAAAAAGGGATATATAGTGCTTATTTATAGAGATAAAAATCCGAAAAAATATACACTAAATAGCGCATTTTTCAAGGATTATAGCGCACTAAAAGAGTATAGGGTAAACCTATTATTTGCTATTTTATAAAGGAGTATTCAGAAGAAAACTCCTAAGAGGCTAGGAAAGCAGTAACTGCAATAAAACCTAACCAATAGAGACTAATAGTCTCTATTTAACCCCTATAAAGGTTATTAAGAGAGGGAAGCTTCTAGGATAAACCTAGGAGCTTTATATAGCTTTTAAAAGCTATAGAGGCTAGGGGTTTAGTTAACCCATCAGCCGGTATCTCTTTAGTATTAAGATAGATAACCTTTATATTTTCTAGCTTTATAACTTCCCTTATATAGTTGAACTTTAATAGTGTATATTTAGTTCGACTATGAAGATTAGGGTTAGAAGAGTTAGAAATAGAGCCTGTATTATCACAATAGAGGTTTATAGAGGATATAGGGTTTTTTAGTTCCTTATATAAGGTTTTTAACCATAAAACCTCTCTAATAGCCTCTACTAGAGCATCTGTTTCAGCCTCTGTAGTTGATAGAGCTATAGTTGAAGCTTTCTTAGACTTCCAACTAATAGGGGTATTTCCTAAGGTTATTAGATAACCAAAGGTTGACTTAGAAGACTTATCTCCAGCAAAATCACTATCACTATAAGCTATAGGATAGAAATCCTTAGTAGCTTTATAAGTTATAGCTAGTAATTTAGAACCTTTTAGATACTTTAAGGTTCCTTTTGCTTAATTAAGGTGTTCTATATAGGGATTACCTAGTTGAGAAGATAACCACTGTATAGGAAACCCTAAGTCAGGTCTAGTCATAAGCATAAGATATATTAAGGTACCTATTATAGCTTGATATAACTTAATTTCCTTATAGTTTAGCTTCCTAGATAAAGGTTGCTTTATACTATTAGGTTGTAAGGGAACTAAGTTAGGTTTAGAATCTAGAAGACTAAAAGTTTCTAAAGCCTCTTCTATATATTGGGACTGAGATAACTTTAAAGTCTTCTTATTTCTATCCCTTATAATTTGAATTCCTAAGAAGAAGGAAGCAGGTCCTTTATCTTCTAGCTTATAGGCTTTATTTAGCTGCCTTTTTAGCTTATTTATAGCTATTAAGCTAGGACCAATAATTAAACAGTCATCAATATAGGTTATTATATAGATTTTTAAAATCTTATTATAATAGACTGCTGGGTCAGAAATTAGGGGATAAAAGCCTAGGGTTTTAAATAGAGCTCTAAGAGCCTCTTGCCACTCTCTAGGACTTTGCTTTAAACCATATAAGGCTTTATTTAACTGTATAACCTGTTCTTTATCAGGATTATAACCTAGTTTAGTTATTAACTTAACTAGATAGGGTCTAGCTTTTAAAAGCTCTATAAAGCCCTCAGGTATAGCCATAAATATAGTTTCTTTTAAGGAGCTATTTAAAAAAGCACCTATAAAGTCAACCTGTTCAACTTCTAAGTTAAACTGGTTAGCTATAGCTAGTAAAATTCGCCAAGTTGAAGGAATAGCTGTAGAAGCAAAGATCTCTTTAAAATCTAGGCCTTCTATTTGCATAAACCCTTTAGCTACTAGCCTAGCTTTAAACTTATAAGGGATATTATTAGAATCCCTTTTAAATTTTAAGACTAACCTATTTAATAGAATTTTTCTATCTTTAGGTATACTAGTCTTATTTATAAAGGAAAAGCAATTTTGATATACTAGTTGTTCTAGTTTATTAAATATAGCTTCTAACCACTCTTTCTTATTTTCTGACTTAATAGCCTGTTTAAAAGAAGAGGGTTCTTTATCTAATATTTTCTTCTTAACTTTATAATTAATATTATAACTATAGTAAAGAAGTTCCTTAGGATCTAATTCTATAGGATCTTCTAATATAGAATTTTCTTTATTTTCTATATTAGAAGATATAGGAGTATTAGAATTTTCTAGAGAAATCTCTAGGGTAGGCTCTTCTAAATTTATCCTTTTTTCTCCCTCTAAGACTTCTAGTATTTTAGAATTCTTAGAATTATCTAATTCTTCTATTTCTCCCTCTAAAGGGTTATTTAGAAGATAGGGGTTTATAAGTTCTTCTGGGTTATTAGAAATTAAGTTATCAACTTCTATTTTCTGAAAACCTTTATCTGAAGAACTAATTCTCTCTAGAAACCTAATATAGCTAGTTTTAGTTACTAGCTTTCTTCTAGGTATCCAGATTAGATAAGTATTAGAACCTAATACAGCTAATAGTCTAGCTGGTTCAGTTCTAGTATTAAGCTTATAGGATTTTTCCCTATTTTCTATAGGAATTATAGCTTTATAATAGCTACCTATAGCTTTATAAAAGCCTAAATTAGGCTTATAATTTTTAGAAGGTTGTAATTCCTTATAGAATAACTCATAGGGTGTAAAGTCTCTATTAGTAATAGCAGTTAAATTAACTAGCTTAACTATAGCTTTTATTATAAAACACCAGAGATATATAGGAATATTAGCCTATAATATAGAGGCTCTTAACCTATCTAGGACTAGCCTAATAGATCTTTCTATAAGACCATTCTGGCTATGAGTATAAGGGTTAGAGGTTGAAAAAGCTATCCCTTTTTTAGCTAGCCAATCTCTTAATTCAGAGCTTATCTCAAGGCCTCCATCAAAGTAAAACTTCTTAGGATACCTATTATAAAGGTTTTTAAATTTTCAAAATAAATTCTGAATAGCTATAGTTATAGTTATAGCTTCTTTATTAGCTAAACTAATAACCCAGCGATATCTAGTTTTTCTATCAACTAGAAAGAGATTATAAGGCTTTTTATTATAGGGTATAGGGTTTATTTTAACTGTATCTCCCTCTATTATATCTAGGACTTCAGAAGGATCTTCTATAGGTCTTCTAGATATAACCCTAACTGCTTTAGCTCTAATACAAGCTAAGCAAATAAAGTCTTTATCTTTAACTAAGGAAAAATTAGGAATTCCTTTAGTTATATTAGCTGTTTTCTTAAGTAAAGCTAGCCCTAAGTGGCCTAGTCTTATATGCCAAAGACCAGCTAAGTCTAATAGTTTCTTATATTCTTCTGAACTTAGGCTTATAGCTTTAGTTTTAGAGGAATTAGAAGGAACTAAGATAGAAGGGTTATTAACTAAGAGATCTTGAGATCCACAGGCCTCGTCAGAACCCTGAAGACTCTCTATAACAGCTATATCAGCTTTAGAGTCCTCTAGGCTACGCTTATAAGCTCTCTTAGTTTCCTCTTCTAAATCTATAGTTTTCTCTTCTAGAAACTTATAGTCTTCTAAAGACTCTTCTTCTTCTATAGAAGAAGGGATTTCCTTATAATCTTCCTTATTTAAAGTAGGATTTTAGGAATTCTAACTTCTAAGGGATAATTATAGCTAGTATTTATTTCCCTATTATAGAAATTATAAAAGGATTTTAATAAGGGAGTTTCTATTCCTTTTAAGGTTAAGAAAAATCCATTTTCCTTTATATTAAATAACCCAAAACAGGCTCTATCTTTAGAATATAGCCTATCTTTTATAAGGGTTCCTCCTGAGATATAGTGTTTTAAACCACTAATTATAGCAGTATCAAAGGAAGGAATATAGAGGGTTTCTTCTAGATATATATCCTGAAATTTTATAGGATTTCTAGATATAAGAACTGTATATTTAGCAGTTCCTTTTCCTTTTGGATAAACTAAGCCTCCACCTGTTAGAATAGGTTTAGCTTCCTTGGAGTTTAAGGGTTTATAGTCTATAAAAGACTCCCTTTTATTAGCTATATGAATAGTTGAACCTGTATTATATAATAAGCTAGAGATAGGTTTCTCTATAACTTTTTTCAGCTTTTTATAACTCTTAGGTCTAGAGGTCTTATAAGTCTCTAAGGATAAGTCTTCTTCTTCTGAAGAAGATTCTGAGGAAGTAGATATATAATCTTCTTCTAAGTTATAGCTTCTAGTTAGAAAGCTAATAGATTTTTTATTAGAATCTTCTTCTTTATTAGAATTAGATTCTCTTTTATTCTTATTCTTATTAGAATTAGAATTAAATCCTTTTTTATTCTTCTTATAATTAGAAGAGTTATTTTTAGGATCTTTAGGCTTAGAATTAGCTAGTTTTTTATTAGCTTCTTCTCTAGCTTTATTAACCTTATAATTTATTCCTTTAGCTACAGAAGAGCTTTTATCTCTCTGTTCCTCTAAGAGGTCTGCTATAAGAAACTGAAGGTTTAAAGATTCTAGGTTATTTCCTAAAGCTCTTTGAGATCTTATATTAGATCTTTGCCTTTCTGCCCAACTAGGAAAGGTTTCCTTTAAAGACTGAAGATACTGATTAAACTGATCTATAGGTTCAACTTTAACCCCAGCTAGGGTTAGTCTAGCTAACAGACTAATAAATTCAGAATTATAAGCCTCTAAGGAGCCCTTATAGCTAGAAAACTTAAGAGAGTGAAATTTAGAGTATAGATTTCCTCTCTGTATCTCAGAACTTTGAGAATACTGCTTAACTAAGAGATTATAAGCTTTAGAAGGGCTTTTTAACCAAGTTATAGCAGCTTGGGGTCCTTCTTCACAACTATCTCTTAATAGCATAAGAATTATAGCCTGTTCAGTATCTACTAAGGAATTAGCTATATTAGGTTTATCTATAAATTCTAGTAACCCAAAAGCTCTGAACTGTATAGTTAAGGCTTATTTCTATTTATCGAAATTAGAGCTATCTTTTAGCCTATAATCTTCTGGAAAACTATATACTCTCTTAGATAGTTCTCTAACTATAGAGGTATTTAAGGCAGAGGTTAAGCTAGTAGAAGATTTAGTTTCTAGCTTAAAGGGTTTAATTTCCTCTTTACTATCAACTTCCATCTTACTAGCTATTTCTTCTCTTTTAATTTCTTCTTTATCTTTAGAATTAGAAGAGATAATCTGAGTAAGGTTTTGAAGAGCTAGTTGTAAATTCCCTATAGAGTCTTTTAGGGTTCTAAACTCTTCAGTCTGAGAAGCTAGTTGAGTTCTTATTTCATCAACTTCTTCTTCTAAAAGTTCTAGATTCTTATTAGAACCTACAGGACTAGAAGGAACTTTATAGGAACCCTCTAAGGGTTGTTTACCCTTATTAGACCCACTCATTCTAACTCGAATAGGCCTAGTTAGCTAGAGCTTCAGTGAAGACTTAAATAGCTAGTTAGAAGGTTTAATAAATACTTCTTTTTAGATCTCTTAGGAAGAGGTCTAGGGTAATTGAAGATAGTAGAATAAAATTCTCCTAAAAATCTAGTTTCCAAATATATTTTTTATAATTTTTTAGAGCTTAAAATAAGCCTTCTAGAAAATAAAGAAGCTAATAGCTTCAAAGTTGATTTCTTCAGCGCTTATAGCGCTATAGCCTTTAGCGGGCTTAGGGGCTTAGGAGCCTGGAGCTTAGCGGTCAATTGACCTAACGTTCAGTGGGCTAGCAGCCGGCTTTTTAGCGGTCTGCAGCTGTGCGGCAGGTGCTCTAGCAGTGCTAAGAGCGCTGTAACTCAGTGAGCTTAACAGCCTAACAGGGACTTCTTCAGTGGTTCAATAGCCAATTAGAAGGGTTTGTTCAGTGGACCTAGTGATCATAACAGCCAATTATAGGGCCTTGTTCAGCGGATCTAGCGGTCAAGAGGAGCCAATTACAGCGGGTTACACACTGGGTCTCAGTAGGCTAACAGGGGCCTAAGCAGCCTATAGGAAGGAGCTGCACAGCAGGGGTCTTCAGTAGTCTGACCACTAAGAGACAGGTGCACACTGGGGCCTTCAGGGGTCTTCAGCCAGTAAAAATACAGGCTTTATAGCGGATATAAGACGGTTTTAGCAGTTGAAGCGCTATAAGTTAGTGAGCCGGGCTCATAACCTGTTGAAATTACAGTGGCCTACAAGGTGTATTAGGCCTTGAGACCGCTATAACTAGCAGCAGTAGAAATTTTAGCTTCTAACTTATAGCGAACACTCCTCTATAACTTAGTCAAACTTCACACTAGAAAGTCGGTTTATAGTGCATTTTATAGCGCAAAAGGATCTTATTTTGGTGAGAGGAACCGGAAAAATATACCAATTTCTCTCATAGGTCTACCGACTAAAAACTACTCTAAAACCCGCTACAGCAGCTTCCCGGGCCACTTTTGATTTTCCGCAAAATTCATTACTATAGGAAATCTAAAAAATCAACTCACAACTACCAAACCATAAGATAGATATATATAACCTTTTTAAGACCCACTTTTATCTGAAAGAGCTAGTTAAGCTGATCAGTTAAGTATAGATATTAGATATCTTATCTTTAAAGCTGAAAGAGATATCTAAGATCTAAGGTCTAGTCTAGGGTAGGTTGGTTATAGGGTAGCTTGGGTATAGGTTAGGCTACTAGAAGTTACTCAGATTTTTTCCTGAATTTTCTAGACCCTTATTTAGGCTAATATAGCCTAATAACCTATAAATAACGCTGCTGACGCTCCTAGCCCTAAAGAGGAACTGGAGCCTGCTAAGCCGTAGCGGTCATAGCGGCCTGTAGCCACTGACCCACAGTGGCTGCAACCGCTATTGGCTCGTGATCGTAGTCGCTATCGGATAGCGGTCTCAATCGCTATTGGCTAGCTGTTACAGGGGATAGCAATCGCTAACAGTTAGTGGTTGCGACCGCTAGAGGTTAGTGGTTGTAACCGCTAACTTATAGCGATACGGTCACTAACTTATAGTGGCTATAGTCTCTCAATTCAACAACTATAATAATCTATAGTTATATAAATACTATAATATAATAATAAAATAAATAAGTTAGAGAATAATTTTATTAGAATAGTATTTTATATTATTATATTAGAAGGAAGAAAAGATCTAAATAGGAGGGTATATTAAGAACTTAAGCCTAATAGGAGATTAGGCTAGATCTAATAAGAGATAATTATAGTAAGTAAAACCTCTAACTAATATACTATAGTACTATATAAGGGGAGAGAGAGAGTTATAGAAAAAAACCTACTCTTTTTCTCTCTAAGAATATAAACTCTAAAGTAGATATTTATTTATAGCTATTATAGAGCTAGTCTATTATATTACTAGAGTATATAATAGCTTTATACTTATTATAAATAAGAACTTAATACTTTTTATTAAATATAATCTAGTTCTATATTCTAGCTTTTTATATATATAATATAAGTTTATCTAGAAAGTAGAGTTTTATAAATAGTAATATTATTTATTACTTATAAAAAATAGCTCTTTAATTCTAAGTTTAAAATAAAAAAAATAATCTATAATTCTTAAGTAGAATTAAATCAACTTTATAATTAATAAATCTACTCTTATAGAATTTACTCTAAAATAGTATCTACTTTTCTTATTTCCTACTAAAGATTAGAATAGAATTACTATTGGATAGAGACTAGGGTTAATTAGATACTGAGATATCAGCTTAGGAAATTAAAACTTATATTTTTAAAAAGCTATACTTTACCCGATAACTTAAATAGCTTTATTTTTAATATAGAAAATTAATTATACTGAGAAATATATATTTGAATATATACTTTAATTATTAAAGGTAGACTGTTAAGGGGGTGGGCCGTTAAGGGGGGTAGACCGTTGACATGGGTGCCGATTTAGTCTGGTCCCTCTATTGTTAAGCTTGGTCCATATCATTCCGATAGGCAGCTCAGCCTTGCCAAAATGCCTTTACAGAAGCCAAAACTCTCTCCTTCCTCCCTTCACAGTCTAACTCAACTCCTCCCGGGTGGTCATCCCTGGATCCGATTTTAGCCGAAGAGCGCCGGTAGTTCTGGATCAGCTCACAGTTACAATTCGAATGCGCCAGGATCAAATGCTTCACTTATTCCCATGTGTCATTTCGAGTCACTCATGTCCGCGTAGCGCTGAGGATGTATAGTACGGAAGGGGGGGGGGGGGGGGGGGGGTGCCTTCTCTAGGATGGAATAGCAAGGGTGAGGGTGAGCAGCAGCTACTGGAGTGGGGGACAACTGAACCCACAGCGCCACCGGCAGGTTGGATTAGGCCGTTTGTCTCATATTACCCTAGACACATCATTTGTTGTTGTTTTCTTTCTTGGATAGTTATTTGTATATTATGCCGCTTCTCATCCCTCTTTCTATCCCTTCATGTATATGTAAAACAGCTGCTGTCTATGTCGTCTTTATGCTTCTATTGCTGTTATTTGTGCATGCGACTCTTTACCGCCATGGAACAAGCTCCTAAGAGGCTGATGAGCCTGACCCTTGCATTGACCGTCACCTATTGCTCTTACTTGGGACGCGTGCAACTTCAATAAGCGCCATCGCTAAAGATTAAATAACAGTGCTGAAAAGGACGAGTATCGTTCCATTAGAAATGTATACTGTGCGTCCATTTGTAAGCTTTGAATGCCTTGGAAAATTATGGAGGCGAATCCATGTAGACAGAGGGGGTCTTGAATCAGACTTCTCCAGGTGTGATTACGCAAGAAGTACCGACGCTTGGCAGCTGAAAAGGGTCCAAAGAGTGTAATATCAGTAGCGCCTTAGTGAATCAGCCACTAGCGGTAGATTATCAGGCTCAATACAGCTCATATCTGCGCCGGAGACTTTTCCCGCGAGGTCCTCATTAGCGCTGCAATGTAAGATTAAGTAGAATTAGGTATTTCATCCCACTGGCGGCTTGGCGTCAACGCGACGGATAGCTGTAGTATACAACAAGGCAGAGGTGGTTTTTTATACAAAGATCTATTTTCCCTTCTGCTTGCCCTTTTCGCCGCTGTGATCCATCTGATCTCCCTTGCCCCAAGTGCCCCCAAAGTTGTGACTGACGAAGGCGTCCTTCGGTATCGTTCCATCGTTCGTGCTTCCCGAATGCTGCTGCCCCATTCCAAAGCCGTCAATGGTTAGCACCAAGGTATCTCCAAACACTAAAGGCTCCTTCATAGCCGAAAGAGCCTTTGTGTCCTTTAACGTCGGGTCAAAGGACTGCATATGCTTGAATACTAGCTCGGTGAAGGCGATTGGCCCCGTTGAGTTAACCACCTCTATATGACTGTGCGGCCGGAAGTCCTCGATGGGCACTTCATAGGCCTCAAGCAAGTCTTCTATTGCTTGCAGTGTGCGGTCAATTAGCTTCCGAAAGACAGGATGACCTGCGGCAGCAGCTATCGTCCATTGGCCAAACTGCACAAAATGTGCCATCCCACCCCATCTAGGTCCATCAAGCTGATCAAATTCTGGCCCTACAACAAGGCGAATATTGCCAAGCAAGTGATCAGGAACCCAAGCATCAACAGGCTGAAGCGCAACAGTGTCGATATCTGCGTAGACGCCACCCTCCACATTCAATATGAGGTACCGAAGGAGGTCCGATTTCATGCCTGTGTTATGCAGGTTGGTGTAGATTTCGAGAAGCCGAGGCTCGTCGGCGTAGTGTTTCTGGACAAACTCATCGCTCTTCTTCGTGCTCATAAGCGTACTTCAATGGCCAACCAGTTAGCATGCTGATCGTCACGTATGGAAATAGCTGTTCTGAGTGTGTCGCACTTACTACTGGTAGTCAATATTCCTTGCCAGCCACGACTTCGTATCGCGCAAGATCTCTGGGTCGGGGTTGTCATTGTTGACCATGATCTGCCAGATCCTCTGTGGAATAAGACTGTTTCCGGGGACAACCCCCTCTTCCTCTCCCGAGACGACTTCCCCCACCTTTAGAGTAGATGCAAGATTATCGTAAGTGACTGGCACCTCTGGACTGTGGAGACGCTCGAAATTCGCGAGCATGAGGTCGTGGTATGTCCATACTACTAAAAGAATGAAGGAGGTAGCCACGACGAAAGCAAAGGTCCGAAACCATCTTTGCCCGAGCGGCCGCACAAGTGACAACCGAAAGACAGTTTCCGTCCGTTCAATTGAATCAAGTGGTTTGGGAAATCCCATGGCAATGGAGGCAAGTGTTAACACACAGAAAGCTGATTGAGGATAGAGAATGACTGGATCTCGGTCGTATGAGATCTCGAACCTATTAAGGCAATCACCCGAGTATCTTGGGATGTGTGAGGTTTGGGAAAGGGGGAACAGAAGGGGAGCTGAAAAGTAAAGATTATTGTCCTGCGCCCGCCCCCTTGTTTCGGTCCTGCTATAGCGATCATCTGCATTCTTTGCGACAATAAATAGTGTTGGCGGCGAGTTCTCATTTGAGAATGCAGAAATGGGCACAACCGCAAACGTGGAGGTTGGATGACTGGGCATTTGCCAACACCATCGATCGATCGATCCGGAACCAAAACGAGTAACCTGGGGTAGTGGGTATTTGGCATGGTTTCGGAAGTCATCGATGAGGTCTCTGCGGGATAATGGATCGCCTTTCGGCCATTTATCGGAGATGGGTTAGCACTGTTTCGGGAGTATGCTCGAGTATATATTGTGAGATTAGACATGGTACCCAGCTCCCAGGCGCATTCCGAGGAGCATTTAAGCTCCAGGCCACATGCCTCCCATATCCCGTACGAAATCTTCTCCTAAATATAACCACTACATTCCTCATCGGTTCAGCACCTGCTTCCTCCCAGTATAAACCTTCCCTAAATTAAACCACTGCATTCCTCGCCCGTTCAACACATTCCGTGCCGGAAAACCTGCGTATGCTTGGCGTAGCGGTTGAGTTCCAGGCTGCTTTGGAGCGGACTGTGCACTAAATTTCCGCCCAACAAACTCAAAGCCGATTCACACACTTGCACCTTGTCGCTGCATCATTGCCTCAATTCTAACCTCCATTTTCTTGAGATTATCCGAATTCAAACTGACACGGTTCTACGTATCCTGGTGAACTTATGATCGAATCACGTCTCCCTTTTTAGATGCCATCATTTTACCTCACCAGACTATATCTTACCCTATTTTAAATACCGCGATTTATTCTAGTAGAATATATTAATTAATTAGTTAATAATTTTTACTACCCTATAAAAAATATATAATTATCTAGAATTAAACTAATCTATCTAATATTTAGCTAATATACTACTCTTTAACTAATTAATTATTATATATAGATAATTATAATTATAATTAGCTATAACTTATACTAGTATAGATTACTAATATAATCTAATTATATCTATATTCTATATCTATAGTAAAGATATTATTTATAATATAACTACTTTAACTATTTCCTACTAAAGTTACTTATTTATCTAATTTACTTTAGTAGAAGTATAAAAGAATAATATTTATTATATCTTACTACTATATAATATAGAGTTCTGCTTATTATAATAGAACTATTTATCTATCTTATATAATACCTATTTATTATCTATAAGTAGTATAAGTATACTTATATTATTAAAGAGGTAGAAATCTATCTATAAACTTAGTATCTATTACTTACTTTATAATAGAGAAAAGATATTAAGATAGCTATTAAAACTATTAATAGATTTATTAGAATTAAGAAGAACTATATTAATATCTATTACTATTATATATTATAGAGCTAGTACTATATATCTTTCTACTAAGAATAGATAATAGATAATATAACTAGTATATATATATTATATATATAGAGGTTAGTAGATAAGATTACTACTAAATAGTATACTAGTAGTTTAGTAATTAGAAGAAAAATAGTAATATTAGAAAGAAAGCTATAAAGATATATAATTAGTTATAGATAAGTAGTATATATTACTAATAGTTCTTTTTTTATAGAGCTATAAATAGCTAGTTCTATATTAGTACTACCAGAGAGATTAATAGCTCTATTAGTAATATATAGTTTAAGTTAGCTTTTAAAAGCTTAAGAGAATATAGAAGCTCTTTATAGAAGAGGTAGCTAAGGAGGTATAGGAGATATAGATAATTATCTAAATTAGGAATAACTAATTTAAATCTAATAAATAGCTTAAGTTTATTAACTAGATAATATATCTATAGGGGCTATTTATTACTAAGTTCTATAGTATAAGATAGAATATTTAGAAGGAGGAGATAGTACTATAATTAGTATAGAAGGTAATAGAGTATATTCTATATACTATACTCTAAGATAGTATAGTTTATAATATACT